>CAMZMU010000102.1:30711448-31201892 GCA_947311845.1 Poa pratensis
AGCGTAATTTGTCCGCTGGCGTCGTCCGACGAACGGATGAAGCGTGGAATTTAATGAACTAGTTGAATTTCGCGCGTCGGCACGCCGCGCCCTTGGTGGATATTTCTGTGAATATAACCTGTTTTCTTGGTTTGGTTACCTAATATATTTTGTGAATAGAAATGGTGGTGTTGTTTGTATAATGCATTTATCTTTGCATAAATATTACAACTTATTGAGTTACTGCGAAGACAAACCAATCGTTTACTGGTTGAACATGAATTTCAATGTTTTTTTACAAATCTATTAACAACAAACTGAAAATTGAAAAAGGGAATTTATAATTGTTTTTTAAACTAAAATGTCTTGCATTTATTTTCTTCTTTTCATTCATTATTCCAATGTTGTTTTACTACAAAGCAAAAGAAAAGCAAATTAAAGCTGTTTTTGTAAGCTAAAATGTTGTGTAATTATTTTTCTTCAAGGTGACATTATTCCAATGTTGTTTTAAATGCAAAGCAAAAGAAAGCAAAAAACAGAAGAAAATAAATACAAAGATGGGGTTAAAATGGAGGTGAGATGCCATTTCCACAATTTTATATTTGATATTTTAGTTCTTTTAATTAAGCAGGAATTCTAGTTGTTTGATGATGCATGGAAATGTGTTAGCTGTAAAGATCTTGTTTTCCCGAAATTTTTGGTACATTAGTTTTTTTTGTATTATGGTTTAAAAGATATAATTTTACAATTTTCAGTATTTGTTGTAATTGTTTGAAAGCTGGCAGAGGGTCCCACATGTCAGATGTTTATTAATTTTTGAATTGTTTACGTAAAAAGAATTTTGAAATTTTAAAGTAATCAAATTTGAAATTTGATCTAAAAATGGTCCAACATGGCTGTAATTCAAATTTGGAAATGCCTCTATTCGAAAAAAATCAAGTTTGAAAATTATTGGAATTGAAGAAAAAGTTTACGGCTTAGAAATGTTCAGATTTGAAAATTTGTTCAAATTGGAAAGGTATTAAAGATTTGAATTATTTCGACGTTTATAAAATGATCAGATTTGAAAGAGTTTTAAAATTCTAAAATGCTCAAATTTGGTAGTTGAATTAAAATGCTCCATTATGGTTGTGTTTTTTCCATAAATTTGTCCAAATGTTGACCAATTCGAAATATTCAAGCATGTGTTTTCTTGTCATAAAAGTTAGTTTTTTTCCTGAGCATTTTGATATATATTTTTTTTTATTTTTTTCCCTGAGTATTTTTAGAGAAGTTTCCATTTTCTGTTTTTTTGGTAAAAAAAAAAGAAAACTGACATGACGGACCCACCGCGACGTAAGGATGACGTAAGCAGTGGGCACGGCGGCCACGGCGAGCACGCCGGCGCCGCATCCATCCGTGCGAGGTAGGACTGGGGCTGGGCGCGGTGGACGCGGCTGGACGCGGGGTGGTCGGACGTGGCGGCGCCGCTGCGTCTGGGTCGCCGAGCGACGCCGGCGGCATCCGAACGCGGCGGGCGGGGCCAGCGCATGGCGCGGACGATTCCGGCGCGCGGCGGCCGTCCCAGCACGCGTTGCTCGGCGGAGAGACGGAGATACGCAGCGGCTGAGCCTGTGGCATCCTTCGATTTGATCGGCGAGCAGCGAAACGGCGGCGCGGCGTGTCGGCGGCGGCGGCGACCCGGGGATCGCGCGCGCGAGAGAGGAAGAGAGAGGGGGAATGGGGGGGCGTTTTTTCAGTTAGGTCAATGTATTTTTTAAAATTTTCAGATAGGTCCATGTACGCTGAGAGTTCTGGGACGCGGAGCAATTTTTCGCTTTGCGAGTCTGTTTTTGCAAAATGTCAGCGCGCACGTTAGCCGACCGTTGGATCCGCGATCTACGGCGCGAAAACATCGATGCACTGTAGCTACTGTAGGTGAACAATGGCGCGTCGACGTGGGCATGCTGAGAGGAGGCTGAACGGCACTACTTTTATATATAGATAGTATTGGGGAAGAGGAGGCAACTGGCTTAGGTGTGTTGTTTTGTTATGCTCTGAATCCTAATCCTATTGTACCATATATGTAGTTCTAACGGAATAAGGCATGTCTACAACTCTATTTCGTGTCCGTCAAGAAAGAGAGTTGTTTGTCTCCCATATAGTGAGAGGTAGTCATAGATTAGAGAGAGAGAGTTACACCATATTGATAGCACGTAGAGGGTTTGTCCTCTCGTGCATTGTAATACTCCTCCCGATTATAGTTATACGCCTTCATGCGTTCCATGGTTTTTCTCCTCCATTGTTAGAGGGGTTTTTCACGTTAAATCTGTGTTCTTGTTCTTTGTTTGATCTACTTTTGCTGTGGTATCAGAGCACAGCTTCGTCTTTGTTGGATAACAACCGCAATCTTGTGGCATCATGCAGCTTCACCAGAGACGGATTGATCCGTCGAGGCGGCGGCAGGCAAAAGTGCCGCGGATCGGATCGATCAGTCAAAAGCGGCGGCAGGCGAAAGTGCAGTCGCCGATCCGTCTGTACGCAATTTGGATTGCTCACGTCAAAGTTTTCGAGCTCGGTACTATTTCCGATCCATCGTTGTATGCTGTCCTCTAGTCGGCATGATTCCGTGTGAGGAGCTGTGCATGGATTACTGCTAGTACCAGATCGGTTGAAGCACTTCAAGTCCCGAGGAGAGAAGTGCTGCTGCGTTGCTGCTACTTGACGTGGAGAAATCAATTTCTTTGATCTTGAATTGCTACATCCACCCAATCCCAATTACCAGGTGCTATTTAATTCAGTTATTTGCTCCGCGTTATAGATTCTATCAAGAGTCGTTTTTATCTGGTTTGTTTCGTCAAGTCAAGATGCGGATTATTCTAACAAAAGTGAACAATTTGTTTCCCCAGCTCAAGCCTTGACCCAGGCTCTATCCCGATCCCAATACCGGTTCTATCCGCACCACCTATGTTCGATGATTTGCCGCTGAGATGATCATCGTTTGATATTCAGTTCAAGGTGGAGTTTGTTGAGTTGTACTGCAGTTTAGGCTCAACGTTAAGGCGGTTTTATTTGCGGCGTTCTATGACGACTCGTTCGTTTATTGGGTTATTTTATTTGAAGGCTGGAATTTCAAGTAAGTTTTATAATTGTTCATATTCAGTGGAATTTACATGGGAGATTTTATGGATGCAAATTCGAGATATTATATTGCTGCAATTACATGAACACAATTCAGTTATCAGAAAAAAATATGGAGGAGGTGATCATTAAGCCTGTTGGTAGCCAGCATATACTCTTTACTCTCCAGAGATTTTTGCTGTTATGCATGTGAAGGTTTTGTTTTGATATTCATGTTCGAGATGAGGATCAGCTGAGGTGCAAGAAGGAGATTTGTTTCTGCGAGATACTACAACATTTAGTACTGTTAACCTTTTGGTACAATTTAGTTGTCTTTGCTCTTTCAAGAGGGGTCTACTGCAGAGTTGATGCTCCGTTGCACGTTGAGGAGGTTCCTTTATCCGACAGTTGTTCTATAGGGACAGTTTTTCACCATGTCTTGGATTTTTCATTGACCATTACAAGTCGGCAGTTTTTGGTGTACGTGATGTCACCAGATGCTCTTGCATGAGTATTGTTTGCCGAGGTTTGTGCTTTTAGTTTTGTAGCACGTTCAGATTCCATGATATGAGTTCTTCACAATGTTGTGTCCACCAAGATGTTGCACTATGAGCTATGCGCTCACTGAGGCACCACGGGAGTTATGATGACTTATGTCATTTTATTGATGATTGGGCAGTTTTCAGTTTCAGAGGTCAGTGCACAGACTCAAACTTTATTGGATTTTATGGGAGACCCAAGTTTTCGTTCGTCTGCTTTGTTGACAGCTGTGTTGTTTTCTGGACGACGTACCGTTGATTTGCTCAATATCACTTCGTGAGAAGTTTATTTGTCCTATGGACGTTTGAAGACACAAGGTTTACTTGTGCTGATTTTAATTGAGGAGTTGATGCTATCTATGACTGTTATAGAGGATTCGTCTCAAGGTGGAGTGTTGTTTTGTTATACTCTGAATCCTAATCCCATTGCACCATATATGGAGTCCTAACGGAATAAGTCATGTCTACAACTCTATTTCGTGTCCGTCGAGAAAGAGAGTTGTTTGCCCCCCCCCCCCCCCCCATATATACTGAGAGGTAGTCATAGATTAGAGAGAGATAGTTACACCATATTGATAGCACGTAGAGGGTTTGTCCTCTCGTGCATTGTAATACTCCTCCCGATTATAGTTATACTTCTTCGTGCGTTCCGTGGTTTTTTCTCCTCCATTGTTGGAGGGGTTTTCCACGTTAAATATGTGTTCTTGTTATTTGTTTGATCTACTTTTGCTGCGCAGTTTTACAACAAGGTGAAGGATTAGGTGAAGGGTTGTTCCACGCTTGACACTTGCAATTTATCTGAAGTGGCCAAAAATATAGTGAACCGGTACCAGATGAGAAGAAAGGATTGATAAATCCCTGTTAGGCCTTGTTTGGTAGAAGAGTTTTGGGGTGTTTTCTAATGTATATTACCTAGTGTTTTAGGTGAAAACACTCCTCACACCCAAAACACTTCAACCCCTCCCAATCCCCTTCTCAATCAAAACCCCCCACCAGCTCTAGTTGTTTGGTACAAAGGTTTTGCAGACAAGTGTTTCAGCAATAAAAGTCTCATCTTTTTCACAGGCTAGTGCACACAATTACAAAATTGCCACAATTTGGTCATGAAGAAAAACCTGATATTTTTAACAACATGTGAGCACAAAGTTCATCAACAAAAACCTCATATTGTTCACAGCACATGGGACACACCGTTTAAACAATTCATAAGATTCAAGTTTATCAAAAAAAAAATCTCACGAACATCTCACACATTGGCAATTAACAATAACTCATGCACACGTCAGGATCGCATTAATTCCCTGTCAGCAGCAAAGAATGGACACTGGCGAGTGGCGACTACGAGTAGACAAGAAAACAACATCCCAAACCGCAAGCGGCCAACCATCTAGCTAGCACTGCTAACATCGATTCATGTACTACTAAACTGCAACATCTATCAATTGGAGAACACTAGAAAGGAGTAGCAGCAAATACCAAGAACCGGATCTGACTTGAGGAATCAAGAAACCATAGGACCTAGGAAGTTCTTTTTTTGCATCAAGCTGTACATGGGAAGAGGAGGTGACGGAGTAAAATAGGACTTACAGAAGAAACGTCCAGATTTGCCCGGATAACAGGGGCGGCGGAGGAGCTCGGCGGTGACGGTGGAAGCACTGGGCTCAGCGGGTTGGGAAGGAAAAGTCGATGCTGCTGGCTAGCTAGCTGAGGGATGGAGGAGCCGATGGCGTCGGTGCATCGGCGTCATTGGAGTCGATGCGGCTGCGACCGTGCTGCGTCGCCCACGCCCAAAACACGCCCAAAACGCGAGGGGGCAGGAGCGTCTTGAAAACACCCCAACCCGACGTGGCTCGTCGTGTTTTCTGGGGTTTAGCCCGACCAAGACCTGTCTGCCAAACAGCCCGCTCGAGGTTTCGCGAGTTTTCGTTCCGGTCGGAAAATACACAATAAAACGCTTCAAAACGCTTGTGCCGAACGAGGCCTTAGGGATTTCATTAGTTTAGGGTGTTAATATTGCCGAAATTTAGATAAGGGAAAATATTGTTCCAAACCAAATAGTTTAGGATGATAATTTTACTTTTTTTATTTTGATGGGGAGGATGATAATTTTACTCGTCTAGAAAGGTTACAACTTCCCTAGAGGCAGGGCCCAAAACACAAACAACGACATTCAACCCAATTTTTTGAATTTAAAAAAATAAAAAGATCACTTGAGGTCGTGAGCCAAAGTAAATTTTCGGGTTGGCAATTGTTTTTTAGTGAATAAAGTTTCAGGTTTTTTTTTTTTTTTTTGAGAATAGTCCGGCCCCCTTTATTAAACTGTTACAACTCTAGGAATACAGATGCCCACAGGTGGGTCAATGAGCCAGATATGGCGCCCTAATGGGGATCCCAGCACTGCCTGGGCGAGTGCATGGGCCTCCTTATTTGAACAACGATACTCATGAACAAAACTTGCTTGCACAAACCCACCAGCGGTGGTCGATATTTCATGTAAAATATGACTGAACCTTCCCAGGTTTTGCTTCTGCATGGCGTCAATCACGGACTTGCAGTCGCTTGCAACTCGGATCTGTTGAAGGTTAAGGTCTTGCGCCAGGTTCAGACTTTCCCTCACTGCCATAGCCTCCAGGACTTCCGGATCAGTGATACCATCGAAGAGAACTGCTGATGCGCCCAGGTAGTTTCCGCTGGCATCCCTGGCTACAGCCGCAACAGCTCCTCTTTCTCTTTTCCGCGCCACTCCTGCATCAACATTGATTTTAACAACTCCAGCTGGTGGCGGGATCCAGGCAGGCCGGATGGTCTGAGTCCCACCCGTATTTTCCTTCTCCCCCTTCTTCTCTATCAACTGATTCAGTTCGGAGAGAAAATTCTCGATAAAACAGTGTGTGCTTAACGGGCTCTGATATATGTTCTCGTGTATCGCCTTCCTTCTTGCGTGCCACAACGCCCAGAGGGTTACACACATCCGCGTGAGCTGATCGTGTGTTAAGGTGTCCATCATCGTGAACAACCAGTTGCGCGCCGCCGGCTCCTGCACTTGGTTCATGTGTTCTGTCATCTCCTCGTCCATGAGAGCCCAAACACATCTCGCCATTGTGCAGTCTAAAAGTGAATGTCTCCAGGAGTCTTGAGTCCATGAGAAAGACACGTACCTAGGGTTTCTCTCCTAGGGTCTGGCGACTACGGCGGCGATCTCATCGCCGGCGCAGGATCTGTGAACCTCGCACGCTCAAGTTCTCCCATCCACCATCCCGGCCTGTTCGGGCTGACCAAGGGGCCGACTAGCTCGGCTTCCCGGCCTTGGCAGATTGGGAGTTGGGGGCGGGGAGAGGCTGCGTGAGGAGTTAGGTCGATCGCCATGGCGGAAATTTTCGGGTTGGCAATTGTTTTGAGTGAATAAAGTTTCAGGTTAGCAATGTCAAATTCTTCGATTTACTCGTCCCGAAAGGGCCCAAAACGTAAACAACCACATTCAGCCCAACAACTTCCGGTACATCTAATACGGGCCCTCAGGCCGCACTCTCTTCAGCACGACCCGCACGCCGTGCTCCGGCTCGACGACGAGCTTGAGCGCCGGCGAGTGGTGGTAGGCGGGCGACAGAGCCACCTCGAACCTGGAGAGCACGAGCGAGAGCAGCACCTTGAGCTCGGCCATCGCGAAGCCCTGCCAGAGGCAGGTGCGCGCCCCGGCGCCGAACGGCAGGTACGAGTGCAGCTGCGGCCTCGCCGCGAACCGCTCCGGGTCGAACTCCCGCGCGCCGGGGCCCCAGAGCGCCGCGTAGAGGTGCACCGTCGACACCGGCACGTAAATATTGACGCCGGCGGGCACGCGCACGCCGCCGAGAGTGATCTCCCGGAGCGCCTGCCGCGACACCACCGAGCCCGCCGGGTACAGGCGCAGCGTCTCCTGGATCACCATCGTCAGCTGCAAGCAGAATTCTGGACCCGATCAGAGAGACAACAGGTACGTACAAACCAAATTCGTGTGACATTTTGTGGGTTCGAAAACGTGTATACCTGCTTCATCTTCTGGAGCGACTGGAAGTCCGGCGCGGCCCCGCCGCTGGCGAGCGCCTCGTCGCGCACGCGGCGCTGCCACTCCGGGTGCAGCGCCAGCAGCATCAAGGCCCACGCAGCCGTCACGGCCGTGGTCTCGTACCCCGCGAAGTATATATTCTTACAGTTATCAACCACGAAGTCCTCGGCCGCCGCGACGCCGACACCGTCCACCTCGGCCTCGGCCTGGGCGCTGCGGAGCATCGCGGTCAGCAGGTTCGCCCCGCCCTCATCTTCAGTAGAAACACCGCTCTCCCTGACGACGTTGAGTATCAGCCTCCTCACCCGGCGGTTGAGCCTCCACGCCGCCCAGTTGCTCCTGGTCGGCAGGAACCATATCCCCGTCATCTCGGCGAGGAGGTTCGGCCTGCCGACCGTCTTCTGCAGCTCCCTGATCACGGCGAAGATCTGCTTGCCCTTGACGTAGCTGCTCCCGAAGCAGGCCCTGGAGATGACGTCCGAGGAGTAGGCCCTGAGGTCGTCGTCGACCTTGAGGTCCATCCCGCCGCCGCCGCTCACGGCCACCCTGTCCTCCCACCCCCCGCACCAGCGCCCGCGCCGAGCCCACTATCAGGTCCACCATGCCCTTGACCTTGTCGGGGAAGAACTCCGGGGCGATGAGCTTCCTCTGCCGGGCCCAGGCGCCGCCGTTGGACTTGAGGATGCCGTCGCCGAAGAGGGGGTGGTGCGTGATCTTCATGTAGGAGCTCTTGCCGAGGTCGTCCGGCGAGACGCAGAGGCAGACGTCGCGAACCACGGCCGGGTCGGTCGCGTGCAGGAACACATTGTTGCCCACGGAGTAGGTGAACACCGGGCCTAGAGAATCGACAACACAGCAAAATCTATCAGTTCATGCACAAGCCTGATCAGCGATGCGTGTACGTGGATCCATCATCCGGCTGGAGCCTTTTGGCGTCAGGACAAGGGAGGGCGGCGAAAGGTGCAAGTGTCCTCTGCCTCGCTTTTCAGACATGCAGCATGCAGCGAACTCCTTGTCGCTTAGCGGCCGCATGCAGGGCCAAGCTAGCGACATGGCAATACGCGAGGGAGAAAGCGACAAATTGTTCTTTGAACCAACACTACTCTGTAAAGCTGGGGTCAATCATCATGGAGTCTAAATCGAAAAAATGTGTATGAATTACCTTTAGTAAGCATCGAGCTCTTAATTTGGATTATACTTATAATATTGCACGGAAAGAAAGAGGGCGATGGAACTAGTAGCTAATTAGTTTAAGGGTTTTACTATTTGTAGATCGTCTAATAATTATCGACGATTCTAGTATATGTTGTAACGTAACGAAGCAGTACAAATTGTGCATTAGGCAGTAGCTAATGGTATACTACAATACAAGTCAATTGGTGCTTCTCTCATTATGGAACGGATTACTATTCCAGCACCAGACAAGCATATGCCTAGCTAGAACAGTACATCAAATCCTGCTCAATTATTGCTCCTTTCTCTCGATCATATTACTATTTCTGCGCAGGCAGAAAGCACGCTCGACTTAATTATTCAGCAATGCTGGTTGCGATTCGTCTCAATTATTGCCTTTAGCTAGCTATAGTGGTAAATCAACAAAGCACCCCAGGAATATATTAGACTTAATATCACCAGCGGTCACACAACTCGTCGTCGATGTGCACTTAAGTCACACTTCTCCAGAATGTGATTATTTGGTCACACAACTCGACAAGTGCGTGCACGCAGGTCACTGGCCCCACTTGTCAGTCCGTTTTGGACGATAAATTTTCAGAAAACCCCCTGGATGGTACATGCTTGTTTTCCCCTTTCGATGCGAGAAGTTACATTATCTAGAAGGGATTTGATGTCTTTTGAACTCTCTTGTACTTAAAAATATCGCAGTCGCTTTTTAAAATATTTGCATCAACATTCATCCACCATGCATCATTTCCAATTCACCCCATATTTAAGAAACTAAGAAAATGATCTATGATGTTGCTTAAGTTGCACCCTTTTAAAAGACAACAGTTGCATGCTTGATAGTAATGTGCAATCTTTTTTTTGAGATTAGTAATGTGCAATCTAGGTGAGCTTCAGGCGACAGAGTATCTAAGAATCAGTTTACCAATCAAGAAGAAACTGAGACTCCCAGGGAGAAAAAAATTGACCACACATATGCAGTGGATACCTACGGTGGTACGGCCCAATCATACCAAACAGGCAATCAAAACCAGCGAATCAGCGGTAATCCATGCATGCATGCGTGTACGAGATCGATTGAGAGAGAGGGCACCATAGATATCTGCACGCACCGTACTCGTTTCTCCACTTCTCGTAGAAGGGAAACACGGCGGGCCGGTAGTCGTGCACGATGCCGCCGTCGCCGCGCTCGGAAGACGACGACGACGACGACGTCCGTTTGGCGTCCACGGCGGCCTGCCGCATGTCGGCGAGGTTGCCGTAAAGGAAGGACGACGGCGGCGGACCGCGGATCCCTTGCCTCCTCAGCTCGCGGCGAAGCCTCTCCGGCACCAGCCAGAGGATGCGGCAGAGGTAGACCAGCAGGCTGCATGCCCCGACGCAGCACAGGCTCGCCACCACCTTCACCGCCGCCGTCATCATCGACATGCTGGATCGTCCCCCCCCCCCCCCCCCCCCCCCCCCCCCCCCTCTAATCCTCTCTGCCTAATCCAATCCTCTCTGTGTCTGATTGATTGAAGTGTGCGAGGGACAAAGAGGATTCTGTTGGGAGAGATAATGATATGACGCGGTGTGGCAGCTAGAGTCCAAACCCAAAGTATACTTTCTGGACGGGAATGCGTGCGAGATCGGCTATATATCGCCGCGCTGGGGCACGCCAGCCGCCGTCGCATTGTTGATCATTTACACGCTGTCGTTGTCTCTTGATCGGCAAGGAATTGAATCAGAACATGACAGGGAACAGACTCGTCTCTGTTGTGCACGATTAATTATTCTTAGGAACCCCGTGTAATAAAAATTATTCTAAGGAAATATGCGTGTCCATCGATCGATCGAGGATTGGTTATTACTCCCTCCGTTACTCAATACAAAGTATTTTTAGCCTTTTTAGCCTTTCATATCTAAACATATTTTAGTGGATAGTTCACTCATTTCGTTCCGTATTTGGTGTATAAAACATATTATATTATAGAACAATGGGGTATTATTATCAGCAGCCAAGCCATGTCGAGATGCACACGACACACGTGCACGACACATGTGTTTGTTTGCTTGTTTGGATGATCGACGAAGCATATATCAGGGGACGAAGTACATGGGGTTGGGCACTTTGAAGATGCGGTCGCCGGGGCAGTCGCCCTGCAGGTCGCTCCACTGGTCGCCCACGTTTCCGCGGATCCGATACCCCTCTTCCTCCACCAGCCGCCGCCGAACAGCCGACTTGAACACTACCGAGCTCTGGCCCCGGTACACCACGCTCCTGCACATATGTATGCATGCATACGGTCACATATATATCGATATGGATGATGAAACTTGCGAATCATCCCGTACCAACCTATGTATGATTCAATTCGCAAAAAAATGGGTTACTTGGATAGCTGACACTACAATTTTTGGCTATTTGAGAAACGTCACTATAATTTGGTCCTTAGGAAAACGTCACTACAATTCTGTGTACTTTCCATAGATTCCATTATGGCCACCTAGACACAAAGATGCATTGTTCTTTTGCTTTTCTATTGACATGTATACAAGTAGAGTATAGGTCAATTCTTATTAAATGCAGTAGTAATTCACTTCCACAAAATACTCTAATTAGTGAAAATAACAGACTGTTAATTACTTACGGAATTTTGGCGATTTCGTCTTCATATCTAGGATATCACGCGTACAAACATATGGAAGTTTGTTAGTCTGGTTGATCCTCGAAGAATATGTGAATGCTTTTTTGTGTTCGTACGTGCTGTCGCGCAGGATTGTCATGTACTCATATAGTACAATGGCCTTGCATGACCATGAGAGGAAGACGTGGAGAGCACCATCCGCGTTAGTACTCGTACATGACATATGACTGACGTGCCCTATCCTGCTAATATACTCCCTCCCTCCATTCCAAATTAGATGACTTTCATTTGTCTACATATGGATGTATCTATACATATGTTATAAGTATAGATACATCTATATTTGGACAAATGGAAGTAATCTAATTTAGAACGGAGGGAGTACATGACAAGTGAATAGTACCAATCTAAATTGGGCTACAAATTCAGTTCTCAGTAGCACTATCGACATTGAATTTTTTTTTTAGTTTTAAGACGGTCGTATCCGCCACCGATTAGATAGAATAGAATGTTATTTACAGACTTTAAGACTAAGGAAAATCCCTATAAAGACAAAAACAACACTAAGAGTCTCCCGGATCGTGCGTGTAGGCGAAAGCCCGCAGCGCCACCTCTTCCCACACCAAAGCCGCCACCTTCGTAGGCGAGCTCGTCACATTGCGGAAGGTTCTTCTGTTCCTCTTCCTCCAAGCTCGACATTGAATTTGTCAGTTTTATTTTTCAAATTATTATCTAAATCTGGAGTTGAAATTTTGCAGCATGTTGTTTCCATTCACTTTATTTTTTTCTCGAAGTTTCTAAATATGTAAACCAAGCTCCTGTACACCGCGCACACCACAGTACCCGGTTGCACCGGATATGTTCCCTGGTCTTGTTTGTTGTTGTTGAGGGAAATATGCTCCCTGGTCAAAACTAGTGTTATCTTTTTTTTGCGAAAAAGCCTAGTGTTGTCTATTTTGTTTTTTTTTTGAGAAAAAAAAGTAGTGTTGTCTGAAAAAAACACCTTGCGTTTTGTGTTCAAGGTGGGCCGTGGGTGAGTACTACTATGTCCGGCCAGTGCTTAATTGGGCTGTGCTGGGTCGATCAGCCTCGTCGTAACTCGTACCTCATGATGAGCCGGTCGTAGCCAGTGAACCCGGCGGCGGCGAGGTTGGCGGCCGTGCACGCGCCCAGAGCTTCCTCGTCTCTCCCGTGAGCAGGAAGACTGTGAAGCCTCCCGCTTTGAGCGTCCGGAACAGCCTCACCATGGCCGGTATCCCCGGGCACATCCCCCTGCTCGCCCACGCCTTGAACGCCGCCGGGTCGTAGGGGCCGAACTGCTTGGCCTGGTAGTAGGGCAGGTTGGACAGGCACGTGTCGTCGACGTCGAGGACCCAGGCGTCGAGCCCGTCCTCTCCGGCGGGGCCCTGGGCGGCGGCGTAGGCGGCGATCTCGTCCGCGGCGGCGCTCACGTCCCGGCCGTACTGGCCCCAGGCCATGTAGGCCCAGACGTAGCCGACGCAGGGCGCCGGCACCGCGCGCCAGAACTTGGCGTTGTTGGCCTCCACCATCACCCGCCAGCTCAGGCAGCCGCCTGGGTCGCCGCCCGGCGGCCAGAACGGCCACGGCGCCCCGTCGGCCGCCTTGTCGAGCACCGAGAGGAAGACGATCGGCAGCACGACAAGGAGCACCATCAGGGGCCGCAGCGCCACCATTGCTGGAGCTAGCTCTCTAGCTCAAGAGTGTTAAGCACAGGCAGCTGGTGAGATTGATCGCAGCATTTTGTCAAGGGGCGTGCATGGATTTTATGGACGAACACGCACTTGCGCATGGTGGTGCATGCCACCTTTTGGTGGACAAAGCCCGGTGGAAAAGCCAGCGCGCGGTGGGTTAAAGCGACGTCACCGCGGCGAATCACCTCAGCGCCATTTGCACGCACCGCCGCCGCTCCGGCCGCGCTACACGTGGACCCAATTGGAATCAAGTAGTAGACGTTTCGTTAAAATTCTTGGACTTTTGGGTGGTGCATGCGTGCGTGGATGTAGATTTGTCCGCGAATCCGAGTAAGCACACGAGGACACAACACACATGATGCTGTCTGATCTTCACTGCGCCGGCGGGAACATGCAGGAAGCGTTGCTCTGCACTACGAGTGCACGAGTCAAAATTTTCTACAGTACTACCGGTGTGATCGATCTCCACCATCCCGCGAGGGGTTGAAAGATTCGGTGATTATATTGCCTTACTTATTGGACGTGTATGAACAGCGGAGACCACTCGCTAGTGATCACTCACCACGCATGGAGCATCAATTAATATTTAGTGGCATGTAGCTAGATTGCTACTACTCCCTCCGTTCCAATTTACTTGACTCACATTTGTCTAAAAGTAGATTTATTTAGACATTAAACAAGTATAGATACATCCATATTTGCACAAATCAAAGTCAACTAATTTAGAACGGAGGGAGTACTAATCTCTACTAAATAACGCGCGCTAACGACCGTACGTACCGTACGTCGGGCGCACCTGTGTTCGCTAAAAAAACCAGATGTTGATGCAAACGTAATTGAATTTCTCATTATATGAATATCTATATTCATTTTGAGTTTACACGTGAGATATTTGTGATGACAGAAAATAGGGTAGAGCATTCAATTAACATATACCATTTTAGAATCAAAGCATATACATGTTCTTCTTGAAGACCCTCCAAATCCAGGGATTTTAGTGCAGGTTCAGTACATACTCCCTCCATTTTTATATACAAGGCCACTTTGTTTTTCGTGTCAAACTTTGACTTTTAATTTTGGCCAACAAAATAAAAGTTATATTTTATATAAAATATATCACTGCAAAGTTCTTTGAAATGTGCATCCAATGGCATACGTTTTGTGGTATATAACCCTGATTTTGTTGGCAAAATTAATGATTGAAGTTTGTCCTAAAAATATGATGTGGCCTTGTATTCAAAGACGGAGGGAGTATACCATTTAATTATTACAACTTGGTATGTCAACATTAGGACAATATTAGGCGTGAATTTCCGGCTGCGGTAGACAGACAAATCCTCTAAGCTCGGCCCCAGCAAATCAGCCATAAAAACGTTTTGCTAACCATCTACACCAAAAGAATTTACAATCACAATGCAACTCAGTGTCTTATCTAAATCCAGGCTACTCACATGAAACGCAACACTGTAGCACAGGGCAGGATCTGAAATTCTATGCATATGGGAAACATCTGAGAAGAAAGGGGGCAATGGAGATGAGGTATAAATGAAGGAAATGAAGCAGAGAGCAGGGTATCAGCTACTATGATGTGTGAGATCTATAAAACAAAAGAAAAGTAATTGCAAATAATTTCAAAATAGTGCAGTAAGCTACTATGGTGTGTGGGATTTAGACATATCAGATAACAAGTGTACGCCACAAAGCAAAAGCTCACACCAACTGAAATTAAAAAGAAATACAATAGGACATGGAGTACCTTGTTATGACTAAGCAGGTAGTAATACAGTATGTTATCCTCCCAAATCACACCCATGTTCTTGGTAGCCGAAGAGTAAGCAATAGTTGAGCCAGACTTCATAACTTGGCATCAAACAAATGAAATTAATTTAAGATACTTCTGAAATCTATATCTATACCTAATAATAAAAGCAGTAGCGTTTCTTCCTCCAAAATTTCGTCCGTTTGTTTCGTACGTCGGGCTGGGTTGGTTTCGTCCGTCGTCTGTTGCATCTGGAAACTTCCCTGCCCACGACAGCAAAGTCCAGCTCGAACTCGATCAATACTATCTTCAGACTAACCATCGTAGGTGAGTACGCCACAGCCGAGTACAGCTCGAACGTGATGGATAGTCTCCTCAATAAGTACCCATCCAATCACGTGGTTTGCTCGCCGCCACGCGCGATCGATCGAACACTCGGCCGGCGGCTTGCCAGGGCCAGCGACAACGAGTGCGAGGACGACGTCGGGCTGCTCGAGGAGGCCACACCGCCGACGGATTGGAGCAGTACGAGGACGACACCGGGCTGCTCGAGGAGGCCACGCCGCCGTCCGGCGGCTCGCAATGGCAAGCGACAACGTCAAAGACTGCTGCGACGAAAATAAGGACGAGTAGGGATTGGAGCCTGACGAGGATGAAGTCGGGCTCTCGAGGAGGCCACGCCGCCGGCAGCTCTCCATGGCCAAGATGAGGACGAGGAGGGATTGGAGCCCGACGAGTGCTCAAGTTCAGACATGATTGAATTGGCCAAGCTACTGCTGAAACCAACAGGGACTTCCGACTACTGAAATCAATAGGTACTAATCAAGATTTGTAGCATGCCTCCACCTTGAGAATAGATGGACGATTTCAGACTTAACAAATAATGCAATTCTTCAGTACCAAATCGATCAAGCACTTTTAGTTGAAGAATTATCCAGAATATCCATGCAAAAAGATTGAGTGGCCGTCAACAAGCATCTCTTTCAGAAAGATCCAAACACATCCACGATTCCCGTGGCACCTTAGGAAGTCTCTGATATGGAGAACATCACCTATTCACCTTCAGAGTTCAGAACACAGCCGTACGGTTCACCGCTTCAGATTACCTAGCTACTCGATGATGATCATGGTTGAGCGACCTGAATGTCGAACTCGGTTGAGCACCTCGAGGTCATCGTACTCGACGCCGGAGATGGCGTACCCTAACACCTGGCGGTAATTACGGATTCCTCACAAGCGGTAATTACCTCAATACCATTTGTCCCCAATGTCTGGTGCTGCCCGACGTGCGCTGGCATTAACCCGCCTCACGAACGGCAGTGTTTCAGGCCATGGGTAACCCTAGGATGCTCCAGGTTAGTACTGTCGTGTTTCTATACATGCATTTCATGTGTTTCTAGACAATCTTGGGACTAACCCATTATTTTAGTTTACTCATGGGAGCTTCACGAAGTTTCTCCTCCTCGGTAGTCATCCTCCTCTTTAGGCAGTTAAGCCCTTAATAAAGAGACCAAGCTCTGATACCAATTGAAAGGATCGAGTAGGTTGACTAGAGGGGGGGGGGGGGGGTGAATAGGAACTACAATTTTTTTTTTCTAATCAAATTAAGGCTTTGCTCAAATATAAGTTCTCTAGATATGCAACTAGGTGAACAATCCTATATGATGAGCAAGAGACAAGCTAGCAAGATAATCTAAACAAGATAAGCTAGCAAAACATGTAAAGCTAAGTTAAGAGATAACCACACGGTGACGCGGAGATGTTTCACCGAAGTTCACTTCCCAATGTAAGCTATGTCTCCGTTGGAGCGGTGCGGGGTCACAAGTGATCCCCGAATAGACTTGATATGGCACACCGTATCTCCCTCCTGTTATCCTCCAATGAGGAGATCCACGAGTCACTATATGATGCCCTCGAGGTCGGCAACAAACCTTTACAAGGATGAGGCACACTCCACAACTCAATTGGAGGCTCTCACCAAATTTCCGCGGCTCCCAAAGCCACAAGAATCACAAGGCCGGGGCACGTCTCCATAACTCAATTGGAGGCTCCCGGCTAGTCCCCGCGGCTTCCAAAGCCACAAGAACGACCACGACCGTCTAGGGTTCCAAAGAACCCAAGAGTAACAAGTTCCTCAATGGAATGGATGGGGAAATCAAATCGCTTTGGTGGAAGTGCAGATCAAGGTCAACTCTCTCAAGTCCTAGAAGGACAAGGTGTTTGAGTGGGTAGAGAGAGAGATCTACGAGCTTAAAGCGTGCAACAATGGTGGGCAAATATATTCTGGTCGGGTACCTCTCTTGGAGAAGAAAGGCGCCTTAAATAGGTCCATTAAAAAACTAGCCGTTTTGAGCAGAAAACGCACAGTCCGGAATCGATCTGTTTTTCATCCGGAATTCCGGACCGTTGATGCATGTAAATGCATACATGAACTTTGCATTATATTACTGATATTTCAATCATATTTGCATCATGTAAGGGTTATATCATTGTTTTATATTGATTTTGGGAATATTTCATTGTTTCCCTATTTTCTGAAATTAACCCTGCACAGGCAGAAAACCGTATTTTCTATATTTTGATGTTTCAGGGACCCAAACGACGTCCAAATGACCTGGAAATTTACGAGCATCCGTTTTTGGAAGGAACAAAGCGTGGGAGCGAAGGAAGCGAACAAGCGGACGCCCGAGAGCCAAGATGAGTGGGCCCACGCGGCCAGATTCCTTGGCCGCGTGGGACCCATCATCTGGGGCCTCGTGGCTCCGTTGCCGTCGATCTTTTTTCCCGAGCCTCCGTCTTGACCTAAAAACGACTATAAAAATAGTCCCCGACACACTTCGGAATGGAGCGCCGCAGAAACACAGAAACCACGAAACAGAGACCTGGAGTTGCAGATTGGAGGGGGAAAACTCCGGCGGGGCGCTGCCGGCTGATACATCTCAAACGTATCTATAAATTTTGATGTTCCATGCATGTTTTATATCAATTGTCACATGTTTTATATGCACTTTATTTCATATTATGACATTTATTGGACTAACCTACTAATAGTTGCCAAAGTGCACAATGTTCTTGTTTTACACTTTAATGTGTAGGAATTATCATAATTGGGCAAAGGAAACCTCGTTGGAGCCAAATTGGGACTTTCCAGAAATCTGTCTGAAAACTATTTTCAAAGATCATCACGTTCGGGCTTGAAGACGACGTCAAATGGAAAAAGTCTAGTTGCGAAAGTTGCTGGGAATTTTCCGCCGCACGTTTTATACAAAAGGTTCATCTCCATCCGAGTTCGTATGCCGCCTGTGCAGGCCCGACAAGTCGGCTCGGCCAGGAAAACCCTGACCCGCGCCGAGGCCACGTGTGGCTGCCTCGGGGACCTTCTGAAGCTGCCCTTTGAACCATAAATAGCCCCCGCGGAGTAAACCGTAACACAATTGACGAAACTCCCGAATACATCTCCGTGCATTGCCGGGACGGGGAATTGCCCCCGGAGCCATCTCCATCGACGCCACCGCCATCTTCATCGCCGTCGCTGCCTCCCATGATGAGGAGGGAGTAGTTCTCCCTCAGGCTGAGGGCTCTACCGGTAGCTATGTGGTTTATCTCTCTCTCCCATGGTGTGATCTTTATGTGATCATGAGCTTTGTAATCTAGTTGAATCCATAGATGTACTCTTCATTATCTTATATGCTACTCAAGTGGTTTTATTAATGTAATCTCCGGAGTCACCTTTGTCCCACGGTGCGAAGTTGACAGTGTGCGCCCCGTGTGTGGCTCTTAGGCTAAAGATAACAGGAATACTTATCATGAGTTATTATTTGCGTTGGATGTCTCTATGAAATTGCGGTGTTTGTCTAGTACCTTCTAGGGCGCTCAAGTTGACAGTGTGGGGTTAACTAGACATGGGAATGCGACTTTAAGGTGTGCTTTATAGCCCTACGCGGTGGATTGGTGTTCGTTATCCAACGAGAGAATAACTCAGAGTAGCATAGTGAAGAGGAAATATCTATGTATTCAATTATATTATTATTGTTGAGAGTGTCCACTAGTGAAAGTATGATCCCTAGGCCTTGTTTCTAAGCATTGAAACACCGTTTACAACCAGTTCTGCTACATGTTTGCTTGCTGCCATTTTTATTTCAGATTGCAATTACCACTTATAATCATCCATATTACTTGTATTTTAATATCTCTTCGCCGAACTAGTGCACCTATACACCTGACAAGTGTATTGGGTGTGTTGGGGACACAAGAGACTTCTTGTATCTTAATTGCAGGGTTGCTTGAGAGGGATATCTTTGACCTCTACCTCCCTGAGTTCGATAAACCTTGGGTGATTCACTTGAGGGAAACTTGCTGCTGTTCTACAAACCTCTGCACTTGGAGGCCCAACACTGTCTACAAGAATAGAAGCGTGCGTAGACATCAAGCTATTTTCTGGCGCCGTTGCCGGGGAGGTAAGGTAAAAGGTACTCACATCCTCCAGCTACTTAGCTATTTTCTAGCACTGTTGCTGACGTGTGAGTGCTCGAAGGTATTTCCTTTAGATTCTGCAATTATATCTTTTTGTTTCTTGTTTTTATTTCACTAGTTAGGCTTAATGGAAAACAACAAAAAAATTAGAGAGCTTTATGAAATTTATCTTGAATTAGGACATGATGCTTTTGAAGAGAAAATTAAAAAACCTATGGAAAATTATTTGCATGATGGTAGCAATGTTATTACTATAAATTCTTTGAACACCATTATTGCTAATGCTATGGAAGAATTTAAGCTTGGGGAGGTCGGTTTTGATGAAAATGATCTTTTTAGTTCCCCGGTTTTGGAGGAGAAAATTTGCTTTGATGATACTTTGCCTCCAATATATGATGTTTATAATGATTGTGATATTTTCACTCCACCTACTATTGAGGATATAGTTTATGTTGATTATGATATGCCTCCTATATATGATGTTTACAATGATGAATATGATATTTTCAGTCCATCTACTATTGAGGATAAAATTCATTATGATTATTCTATGCCTCCAATTTATGATGATTACAATGATGGATGTGATACTTTTACTCCCACTATTACTAATGAAATTGATTATGCTTATGTGGAGAGTAATGATACTTTTGTGCATGTGGATCATGATAAGAATGCTTTATGTGATAGCTATATTGTTAATTTTGTTCATGATGCTACTGAAAATTATTATGAGAGAGAAAATATGGTTATAGAAATCTTCATGTTACTAAATTTCTCTCTTTATGATGAAGGTTTTGAGCTTTCTCTTGATTTGCTTTTATTTGATGGTACTTTAAACCTACTGGTCATTATGAGAGAGGGAGACATGGCTTCACATATCACAATAATATTAAGTCTCCTCTCTTTATGTTGAAAGCCTTGAAGTTGCAATTGTTTTGCCTTCCTATGCTAGTCACTTTGTGCTTTATTGATTTATTTTCTTACAAGATTCCTTTGCATAGGAAGTGGGTTAGACTTAAATGTGTTTATATTTGCTTCTTGATGCTCTTTCATATTCACCTCTTATACATATGAGAGCATCATCAAAATCATGCCTAGCTAAAAGGCTTTAAAGAAAAGCGCTTGTGGGAGACAACCCATTTTTTTTTTCTGCAATTTTTCTTTTTGAGTCAAGGTGATTGTTTACTTCTGTAGCAACTCCTTTGTATCTTTATTTTCTCGCATTGTTGTGCCAAGAGTAGCCTCTAATGTTAAGATGATGCTTAATTTTGATTGCTGCGCAGAAACAGATTTTTGCTGTTCACTGTACGAAATTCCTAAAATCACCAGATTGTTAATTAAATCTGAAATTTTTGTGCGTAATCTTTATGAATGTCTGAAACTTTCATTAGTCTAGAGTTTTTCGATCTGAGCGTCGTAAGTGCCTTGAAAAAATTCGTCTTTGCGGACTGTTCTGTTTTAGACAGATTATGCCTTTTTATTTTGCATTCTCTCTTTTACTAGTGTTGAGTGAAATTCTTTTTTGGGTGGAAGAGCTTCACATAACATCAGTGGCAGTAGCTAATGTTTAAAGTAACAAGTCATATTGCGTCTTTATAGAACATGTGAGTTTTTGATTATGCACTAACCCTCTAATGAGATTACTTTGAGTTTGGTGTGACGGAAGTTTTCAAGGGTCAAGAGAGAAGATGATATAATAGGATGAGAAGAGTGAAGAGCTTAAGCTTGGGGAGGCTCCCATGGATCTCCCCAGCATATTTCAAGAAGACTCAAGCGTCTAAGCTTGGGGATGCCCAAGGCATCCCCTTCTTCATCGGCAAAATTATCAGGTCATCTCTAGTGAAACTATATTTTAATTCTTTCACATCATATGTGCTGTTTTGGAGCGTCTGTGTGCTTTTATTTTCAGTATTGTACTTTTATTTTTGCAATAAGCTTGATCACAACATTCTTGATTGGGAGAGAGACACGCTCCGCTTTTTCTTGGAATACTCTTGTTCTTCACTTATATCTGTTGAGTATTCAATTTTCGCGCTGTTTAGCTTCTAGCTCTTGGTTTTCATGTACCTCTTGTCAGAGCTATTAGTTCTTTTGTAGAAAGTACTCTCTTGCTTCACTTATATTTGTTTGGAGAGTTGCTTGGTTAATATGTTGGTTCAGAAAATGTTGCGTGTGGTAGTGGTATAATGAAAACTTGCATAATCTTGTAGATCATTGAACTTTGATAACCTGATTCCTTGCAAACGTTTTGAGGTATTAAGTAATAGATGGTAAAGCTTGCTGGTTAATTAAGTTAAAATCATTAGTGGATTATTGTCTTTAAGCTTGCACCGTACTACAAACACTAAAATTGTTGAAGGTGTAGTTGGACTTGATAGCTTTCCATGTCTGAAAAGTGGTTCGTAATAACTAGGTTGTGTGTGAAGGTCGAGGGATCTAACGGGGTACTTGTGCCGCCGTGAACGGCCCTCCTTGGGGTAAATGTTAACCATGCGCTTAATGTTGAACCTGCTAGTTGTTTGCAATAAACTTGTGAGTTCTTTTTGACTAATGTTAAGCTACGGTTTTGGCACTTCCACCATCCAAATTTGCTAGCCTCTTCGGTGCTGTGCATTGCCCTTTTCTCACATTGAGAGTTGTGCATACTTCGCCAGTACATCCAAAACCCGTGGGAGGACTTCCTCTTGTTCTCCTACACATAAACCCATACATCTTCCTCAAAACAGCCACCATACCTACCTACCACAGCATTTCCATAGCTGTTCCGAGATATATTGCCATGCAACTTCCATTTTACATTACATGACTTGTTGTCATTTATCATTTATATATTGCTTTGCATGATTCTATACAGCTGATGTGTGGTTTACCCATGTTACGCTAGATCATTGCACATCCTGCTACACTGGCAGAGGCATACAGTTTTATACATCATGTTTTGTTCATTATGAGTTATTTGTACCAAAAAGTTTGTAATCATATTAGAGTGTTGCCCCTGCTAGAAAAGAGCCATGGAGGCCATCGAAAAGAGAAACAGAAAAAGAAAAAAAGAAAAAAAAAAGGGGGGCAACACTACTATCCTTTATCAAAGTTGTGCTCATGTTTAGCACTTGCAGTATTCATAGTCATCATTTGTGCTCATGTTTAGCACCTATGCTCCATTTGAGAGAGTTTTCATGCTTTACTAGTATAACTATGTGGGGAATATTACGTTATAGAACTTGGGTTGTATATTCCAATGATGAGCTTCCTCAAAAGTGCTCTAGGTCTTCGTGAGCAACCGAGTTGGATGCACCCCCACTAGTTCCATTGGAGAGCTTTCATACACATATAGCTCTATGTGCATCCGTTGCATGGCAATCACTACTCCTTGCATAGCTTCGATTATAAGACTTCCTCTTGTCTAATGATCACTTATAGCTTTGTGAGACTTTCTTCCATTGGCCTTCCAAACCCCCATTAACGTTCTCTTTGCCATAACATCCTGGTGCCAATACTAAATGCTTACGCTCACCGGTTGAGTAGACCTCGAAACAGTGGATTCATGACGTTCATGTTTACTTTTACTTGACTGGATCCGTTCTCTATGTTATGAAAAATTGCTTGATGCTTGGAATTGAAGGATAGAACTCCTACACTGGATACTTAAAACATCTATAATGAACCTTGTACGGTTTCATGTCTTAAAGGCCGTCATTCATGAAAACTTTTAGCTTGTTTAACTATCTTGCTTTATTATCTCTTATTTAATATCAATTATAGACATTTGCTTTGAATGATTTGATCTCAGCTCACTTACCATTACATCATTATTAGATCAAGATTATGTTGGTAGCATGTCACTTCAAAAATTATTGTTTTATCGTTTACCTACTCGAGGACGAGTAGGAACTAAGCTTGGGGATGCTGATACGTCTCAAACGTATCTATAATTTTTGATGTTCCATGCATGTTTTATATCAATTGTCACATGTTTTATATGCACTTTATATCATATTATGACATTTATTGGACTAACCTACTAATAGTTGCCAAAGTGCACAATGTTCTTGTTTTACACTTTGATGTGTAGAAATTATCAAAATTGGGCAAAGGAAACCTTGTTGGAGTCAAATTGGGACTTTCCAGAAATCTGTCTGAAAACTATTTTCAAAGATCGTCACGTTCGGGCCTGAAGACGACGTCAAATGGAAAAAGTCTAGTCGCGAAAGTTGCTGGGAATTTTCCGCCGCACGTTTTATACAAAAGGTTCATCTCCATCCGAGTTCGTATGCGGCCTGTGCAGGCCCGACAAGTCGGCTCGGCCAGGAAAACCCTGACCCGCGCCGAGGCCACGTGTGGCTGCCTCGGGAACCTTCTGAAGCTGCCCTTTGGACCATAAATAGCCCCCGCGGAGTAAACCCTAACACAATTGACGAAACTCCCGAATACATCTCCGTGCTCCGCCGCCACGAAACTCCGTTTCGGGGGACAGAAGTCTCTGTTCCGGCACCTTGCCGGGACGGGGAATTGCCCCCGGAGCCATCTCCATCGACGCCACCACCATCTTCATCGCCGTTGCTGCCTCCCATGATGAGGAGGGAGTAGTTCTCCCCGGGCTGAGGGCTCTACCGGTAGCTATGTGGTTTATCTCTCTCTCCCATGGTGTGATCTTTATGTGATCATGAGCTTTGTAATCTAGTTGAATCCATAGATGTACTCTTCATTATCTTATATGCTACTCAAGTGGTTTTATTAATGTAATCTCCGGAGTCACCTTTGTCCCACGGTGCGAAGTTGACAGTGTGCGCCCCGTGTGTGGCTCTTAGGCTAAAGATAACAGGAATACTTATCATGAGTTATTATTTGCGTTGGATGTCTCTATGAAATTGCGGTGTTTGTCTAGTACCTTCTAGGGCGCTCAAGTTGACAGTGTGGGGTTAACTAGACATGGGAATGCGACTTTAAGGTGTGCTTTATAGCCCTACGCGGTGGATTGGTGTTCGTTATCCAACGAGAGAATAACTCAGAGTAGCATAGTGAAGAGGAAATATCTATGTATTCAATTATATTATTATTGTTGAGAGTGTCCACTAGTGAAAGTATGATCCCTAGGCCTTGTTTCTAAGCATTGAAACACCGTTTACAACCAGTTCTGCTACATGTTTGCTTGCTGCCATTTTTATTTCAGATTGCAATTACCACTTATAATCATCCATATTACTTGTATTTTAATATCTCTTCGCCGAACTAGTGCACCTATACACCTGACAAGTGTATTGGGTGTGTTGGGGACACAAGAGACTTCTTGTATCTTAATTGCAGGGTTGCTTGAGAGGGATATCTTTGACCTCTACCTCCCTGAGTTCGATAAACCTTGGGTGATTCACTTGAGGGAAACTTGCTGCTGTTCTACAAACCTCTGCACTTGGAGGCCCAACACTGTCTACAAGAATAGAAGCGTGCGTAGACATCACCGGCGTGGTTTCCATCTTCTCCAACGACTTCTCCACCGTCTCCATGATGAAGAGGGAGTAGTCCACCCCTGGACTATGGGTTTGTGGAAGTAACTTATGTATCTCTCCTCTTTTGAGCTTCACTAATTAGTACCGTATGAGCTGCTGAACATGATTACAGTCATCTATGTAATACCTTTGTGGTGGATCTTTATATGAGTTAATATATGTTTGAGATTGCAATAGTTTTGTTTCAGTTATGAAAATAGATGCATATTATGTACCCCGTTCTTGTTTACTTGTTTTGATCAAGCATGTGTATGAGAGCGTGTGAGGGGGAACGTGTGCATTAGTTGGAGTAACGGGGGGTGGCTAGTGCGGTGAACGTGAGAGAAAGTTCCACGATCCACTTGGGTTTTTACCTTACTTTGTTGCCTCACTAGGGATAGAGAAAAATACCATGCTACCGGAGATGTGGGTGTGACCATTGCCACTACTCCATGACTAGATCTAGCATGTTCTTATTTTAACTTCATGTCATGATACTTAATGCTATGCTCTGATTTATCTTAATTACTAAGGTGTTATGATTTAGTTCGCATCTTGGTGGAGTATAAGAGAGATTAATAAACAAAAGATCTCTATGTTAGGACGTGATGCCCATATAATTAGTAACTTGTCATGAAACTTTTTTGTTGCAATCTCATATGTTAATTCTAGTGTTCCATTATCTATCACTTTATTAAAGAGAGAGTGCATTTGTGAAACCATAAACCCCGGTCCATTTTTAATCATAAGAAACACCTTTCCAACAACTTTTATCCACTTTACATTTTCTGCCATTTAAAAATCCGAAAATACAAAAACACTTTTACATCTTGCATTCACAATACAAACCCAAAAATATCATCCATCATTGTTTCCACCATCCTTGCATATTTATTTATCATCATTGCATATTTATTTACTGTTTTGCATTCATTTTATCTTGATATCATTCTCACACCTTGTGCTTGACAACCACTTGGTGAGGTTGAGGGCCAAAACAATTTACTTTTTTTGTAGGTTTTCAAGAGAAGGATAAGAAGATAAATCTTTCACTACTGATTCCCCGAGAGTTCGATATTAAACCCTCGAGTCACCCCTCGTGGGGAAAACCGTCTTTCCTATACTATACACTCTGCATTTGGAGTCTCAACCTAACCCATATTCTTTTGACGCCGGTAACTACGTCAAGGGCCATCAAGACAGTTTTTTGGCGCCGTTGCCGGGGAATCATTGCTGTAAAGGTTTATCCAAGGGTATCTCACAACAAAGTCAACTTCATCACCAACTTGTGCAAACACCTAAGCTTGGGGAGGTTGCACCTACGTGAGCATCATCTTATCCATCTTTACCTTCAAAGCATTTTATTTTGTTTTGTTATTGTCTTGCATATCATATTTATATTTCGGTTTGCATTTTATTTTCAGTTTTCCATAAAAAATTAAAAACACATAAAAACTTTATCAAAATGGATTCTAGTGTTGAAATGAAAATTTTGGTCAATATTATGGAGAGTCATTAATGGATGCTTGGTATAGAATGAAGGGAATTAATAAAAATGGTGTCAACAAGCATACCCCTGCTACTTTGATAAGAAATTTTTATAATGGTCTAGATGGCTGGTCAAAATGTTTTCTAGACTCATTGACTAATGGAAGATTTGCTTCTGGTAATCCCTCACATGCTAATAATTTAATGGAAAATTTATTTGGGAGTTATATAGAAACAAAAGATGAAACTGGGATCAAACAACTAAAAGTTTCTATTGATAGGTCAATATTAGATCTACAAACCTATGTGGAAGAGTATCCTACTAAAAATGAAATACGCTCTTTCATCCTTTACTCAAAAACTAGTATGAAGAAAACTAATGACATCCTTTCTAAAATTGCTTCAAGAATGGAAAGGATAGAAAACAATGCCAAGTCTAAAAAGGGAGCAACTAAGAAATTTAATGACAAAATATTTTCTATGCTAGAACTCTTGGAAGGGAATCTTGAAGAATCTATTAAAGAAGATCTCAATATAGCTTTGGATGTATTATTAAGAAAGAGAAATGAGATAAAGTTGAGGAAGTTAAAATGCTTAGTGAAGTCAAGGAACCATTGCTTGACTTAGAGAATTGTAGCTTGCATGAATTAATATCTATCTTACAAAAATTTGCAAGTGATCCTTCCATCAATGTTAACCAAGCAGGTTTTGGTTCTTATATTGCTAATCATGTTTTAAAAGAAAAGATTGCTAGGTACAACCAAGAAGCTATGATACCACCTAAGCTTGGGGATATATGGATTCCCAAAGTACTAGTAACCATTGGAAAAGAGACACCATGCTATATTAGATCTAGGATCTAGTGTCTCTGTTTTATCTAAAGAATTATATGAAGTACTTGAATTAAAGAATCTTGAAAAATGCTCTATTGAACTTGCACTTGCTGATGATTCCATTAAACATGCTTTAGGAAAAGTAAGTGATGTTATGGTAGAGTTGCATATGACATTTGTACCTGTTGATTTTCTAATCATGGATATGGGGAATAAAACCTCTAGTCCAATTATTCTTGGAAGACCTTTTCTTCGTACCACAGGTGCTATCATTGATTCAAAAGAAGGGAATGTGAAGTTTCAGTTTCCACACAAGAAGTGCATGAAACACTTCCCAAGGAAGAGGGACACATCAAAGTTCAAGCTCCCTCATGAGCTTCGTCCACAATAAATATCAAGTAAGAAGCCTAACTACATGGCTATAAAGAAAGCGCTTTACATGAGGCAACCCGGTTGTTTTTATTTTTGATTTTTTTGTGTCCTCTTGCTGTAACAAGAGACTTAGTTTTGTTTCCGGAATTATTAATAAAGTGCCAAGTTTTACCTATTTTGGTTTGAAAAAGTTGCTATTTGCATTCGGAGATTTTATTCCAGCACGAATCTGTGCACGGTATGATTTTTAATTCCTATTCTGTAACTCCGAATGAGCTGATATTTGAACTGTATTTTCAAATTTTCATCCTCTATAAGCATGAATTTTTTCAGAATTTTTCGACATATTTAAGTAGGGTAGAAAAATACGTTTTGCTGCTGCTGTTTTTCTGGACAGATTCTGTCCCATTTTGTTTGATGCATTCTTTGAACTTTTAACTTGAATCTTTTTGATCCAATTGATTTTATAAGTAGGCATACAACATTATACACTTTCTGGACATTCATATGAATTTTTGTTTAAGGATTTTATGCAGCAAGCAATTCGTTTGTCTATCACTACTAATGTCATCCCACAGAAAAGAAATGGGAGAAACGGTGTTTTGAAGTTTTTTCACAGGGATTAGAGGAGATGCACCAAGAGCTATCCAAGGATGGTGAATACCATAAGCTTGGGGATGTGAAGACAACCCCACTGGACCAACACACTCTCGGTTTGCACACGTCTAACTTCTGTTTTTCGATCAATGCACTCTATCGCATAAACTTGGAGCGTCTTTTATTTGCTTTTATTTCGGTTTGATTTTTGTTTGTCTTGAGACCACCACTATCATTTATATATGAGAGAGCTACAGAAAATTTGGGTTGAATTATGTTGGATACTATTAAAAAGATTGGGAAAGGGATGCTTGAGTTGATTCAAAAAGATATATATAGTTGCATGATTCATATGCTTTTAATGAATATTAATTTGCAAGTGTTTTATCAAGAGCTATATTTTATTCATGTTTTGATGCTGAATGTTGCTTTACTTTGTTTAACATGGATTGGTTAGTTCTATGGACACTTATGCATGCATTTAGCCGGTCAACTTTCTCCCTCTTGCTAGCCCAAAAATTCCAACAAGTAAAAACTTGTTTTCCAACACCTTCAACCAAACTTTTTCCAGTGAGTCCACGATATCTACCTATTAGCTTAATGATATTCCGAGTATGTTTATCATGTTATTTTGTATTATCTATACTTCTGAATTAAAATGCTTATGTTATTGATTGTTATGGGAAAAGTTTGTTAAAGAGCTCTCACGAACTAGGTGCACACCTTACTTTTATTGCACTTAATAAACATGACCCATTGTGATTAAAATTATGAAGTTGTGAGCTTGACAAGAGTCTTGGTTGGGAGTTAGCTCATATGTGCTGTCACATGGCAAACTTTCAACGTGCTCTTTATATTTTATTGATATCATGTACTTTTGTTTATGGATGCTTATCATGGTGCCAAATAAATGTGGAAACTTAGTGAGTTTAATGAGTTTGTATAAATGGCTAGAGAGACGCCTGGGCCGCTAATCTAAGCCATGCATCATTCATGGTGGAAATTTACTTACATGCTATGGTGAACCTTCAGTGATGCACCCCACAATAAAAAGCTATACCAATAGTAAATAAAAAGGGTGTGGAGATTGTTCATTTTGTTTGTTTGTCTTGTCATTTTGACATGGGCTTGTTCCATGTCCTGGGACAAGAGGTACCCCAGTTGACGCTCTTGATGACGCTATTATATTACTTACAATGACTTAACTTGTACTTGCTTTTTGTCCCAAGTTGAGTAACACCGTGGTGTAGGTACTCGTATTCACGGGGCATGAGACATTCAACCCATACTTTGTCAAGCATACTACTCATATTTGCTTTCACTTTAAACTTTAACCATTCAAGATGCTATGATAGGGGTAATGAGAGCTTGACACCAATACCACATTGCAAACGTTAACTTAAGTAGAAGCATTTGGAAGTTAGATGAAACTTATGCATGTTTTCCCTCTACTCATTTATATATCTTTCCAAAGTGTCCACTTTTTATATTCAGATTTACAAGAATACTATGACCATTATAGGATGTTTTTACTTTTCATTATGCATACATTTGGTCCATAGTACTTTCTTCTATGTTACACTTTGTGAATTATCATTGAACATACTTACATTGAATATTTGATATCACTTCATAATCTATCTTGTATATTGCTACTTCTTTGAAGAATGAATCATTTGACTCTATGTAGCAATAGTAATCATCTTTGATATCCTTTGATAGTATTAAATTGCAAAGTCCATGTTAGTTTTATCACCTTCATACTCGAGGACGAGTATAGGTTAAGCTTGGGGATGTTGATGCATGTAAAATGCATACATGAACTTTGCATTATATTACTGATATTTCAATCATATTTGCATTATATAAGGGTTATATCATTGTTTTATATTGATTTTGGGAATATTTCATTGTTTCCCTATTTTTCATTATATAAGGGCCAAGATGAGTGGGCCCACGCGGCTAGATTCCTTGGCCGCGTGGGACCCATCATCTGGGGCCTCGTGGCTCCATTGCCGTCGATCTTTTTTTCCGAGCCTCCGTCTTGACCTAAAAACGACTATAAAAAAAGTCCCCGACACACTTCGGAAAGGAGCGCCGTAGAAACAAAGAAACCACGAAACAGAAACCTGGAGTTGCAGATTGGAGGGGGAAAACTCCGGCGGGGCGCTGCCGGCGTGGTATCCATCTTCTCTGTAACATCCCAAAAATATTAATCAATATTATTATTCCAAAAATGAGAGCCAACAAAAACTTTTGTTAAATATTATGTGTTGTCTGCAAAATATTGCTTGTGGTAATTAATCCTTGTTGCTTGTGTTATTCCTTCTTGCTAGTGGTTTGTTGTTTGCTCTAAATAAAAGCAAGAAGAAAAGAAAAGAATTGAAATAGCAAATAAAGCAAGAAAAATAAAAGTGACATTTGTGTCCCACAAATTCTCCAAGTGAGAATTTCAAATGGTTTCAAACAAAATTCAGTGGAGTGGGTTTATAAACACTCCCCATTTTGTTCCTACCACTTTCCCCTCTCAAATATTATTTTTTGAACTAGTTTTAAAATTCTAAAATCAAAACAAATTGAAATAAATTAAAATGCCTTAATTAAAACACTATAAAAGAAAATGTTTCAAAACATTTTATTATTTTATGCCAATTTTTGTGGAGCTTCTGTACATTATGGGAAGGCCCCACAAATTTTTGCAAATTTTTCTAAAATGTTTAAATGCACTAATTAAATCCTAGAAAACCTTCTGGTTTTAACAGAAGGACTAAAACAGAAATAAAAAAGAGAGCAGAGAGGAGGCAGGGGGTTTTCTGCAAAAACGTCATCCCCTACCTCTCTCCCTCGCCCCGACGTGCCGCCGTGTCGCCACCACCGTCGTCGCCGTTTCCGCGCTCCCCAGGCCCCCCCTGGCCGCGCACCCCTCGCCCCCGTGCCTCTGCAGCCGCGGCGCCGCAGAGGAGGGCAGTTACGCCGCCCCTCGCCTCGATTTCCCTCCACTGTCGCCGTGGCGAGCTCGCCGTCGTCGACCGAATTGGCCCAGCTCGCTGCTCCCCGACACGCCGCGCTTGGCCGAGATCTTCTAGAACACGTCCGGACCCCGGTGAACGCCTCGTCTCCACGTCCCTCGCACCGCCGCGTCGGATTGGGGAGAAATATCTCCGCCGTGTCGCCGTGGACGTCGCCGTGCACTCCGTCCACCGTACGCCGCATCCCGCGCTATAAAGCCACCCCCGCACCCTCTGCGAACACCACACCACCCCACTCCCTCACTGACCCCTCTCAATTCGCCGTGCACCGCCAGGAGGGCGTGCTGTGCCGTAGCCACTGCCGCCGTCGAGGTCCGTCGTGGCCACGACGCCACACTGCCCCTTTCCTTCCCTCTGGCCTCTCCCTGCATCCCTGCGATCACCGCACTCACTCACCCCTTGTTCCCCTCTCTTTCGTGCACCAGAGCATCGCCAGGAGGTCGCCGGAGCCCGTGCCCGTAGCCGAGGAAGTCCGGAGCTCGCCGCCGACGAACCACTCCTTCCCAGGAAACGCAACTCGGCCAGGAGCTTCCCCCACATCGCCGCCGTCGATCTGCATCATCTCCGCCGTCCCTAGCCCTCTCAGGTGAGCCAATCGAGCTGCTCGCCGCCGCCGGAGCAACGGCGCCGCCTAATTTAGGTCGTCGATGAACGCGGCCTCTGTGAGCCGTTGGATCTTTGATCCACGGTCGCATACCGCTTCGCACGCTTAGCCACTGACTGGTGGACCCCGCTAGTCAGATCTTTAAACATTTCCCGCGCGCGCACCGTTTCGTCTGAGTCACTGACTGGTGGACCCCACCTGTCAGGGATTTCAACATTATCCAGAACAGTTAGGATTTCTAATTTTAGTTTCTCTGGAAATTCAGTACTGGACTCATTTTATAAATTCAATAACTTGAGAATTAGGAATCCAAATAAATCAAACTCAATTGTTCTGGAAAGCTTATGAAATTGTTTAACCAACACAATTGGTCTCATGTCATTTAATTAAATAGTTAAAAAGTATTATTGAAAATGCCACAGAAGGTTTAAAATCTAAACTTGTTTGTTTCTGATACTCTGTTAGTCCAAATAATTCCAAACCAATTTTGCTAGCTTAGTACTGCCTTGTGTTAGCTCCCCTAATTTTGGTAGAATTAATTAAGCAGTATTAATTGTTGACTTTAAGATAAACCCTTCTGGACTAAAACAACAAATATGTTTATTGGTTGATCCAAATGAGTTAGGACCAATTTTGTTAGCTCACATATAGCCATGTTTAGTTACCCCTAAAAGGGTTTAATTTTTGGAACAATAGAATTTAAATGGTAGCTAAAACTTGATTATTAAGCTACTGGATTCAATCCAATGTGTAGGGAGTTTGGTAACTCCAAATGATCCAATTCAAATTGGGTTGTATTCTACACATCAGTGGCTTTCCATAGAATTTTAGTTTGTATTTTTGTGACCAACAGAACTCAAGTTGTGGAATTAAACATGAATAACTAGTTTCTGCCATAATTTGGACTTAATTAAATAATGTTTAATTCAATTTTTTGAAAACCAAATTGTGTGGTTTGTGTGTGCAGTAGCTAATTGTGATGTTTATGATTGTTGTGTTGAGATGATTGCTTGTATAGCTTAGTGATTGGTTGCATTGTTTGTTTATTAATTAGACGAGAACGTTGTCGGATATATCGAGGAAGGAGAGTTTGCTGAATTGAAGAACAAGAGCAAGATCACTTTGCCAAGCAAGGCAAGCTATTCTCTGAGCTTGCACTACCAACATATGCATCTACTTTCATAACATGTTTTACTCTCAAAGCAAGATTTATAAAACTCATTTCAAAAGTATATGGATATTATTTTGCCACCCTATGTAGTAGTTTATATAAAACTTTAGGATGGGAAAACAATGTTGTTTATTCAAAACTCCTTTGAAATGTCTTGTGAGTTTATGGAATGCCGAGATGTCGGTGTTGTGTTGGAAAAGTGGAAAAGTGGTGATGTTTATGAAAAATGCACAGTGTGTCCTTGTACTTACGTCAACCATCCAATACCCTGTGCGACCACCTCCACCACATATGGGAAAAGGGCGTAGTCATATAATTTGCTCATATTAGTATGGGACTCCTCAACAACGAGGATGACCTCGTTCCATGAGGGGATGGTCATGGCGACCTACCCCCTGACCTGGGTCCTGGCATCTGAGGATGGGGGATTGAAGGGTTCGCTCGCCGGGCAGAACTACGAGTCCTCACACTTAGGTTTCCCGACGGGGAATCTGGACTGGGTGTTGATGGAAAGGATGATAATTTCGTAGCGGTAGGATCCTATACTAGCATGAGCAAAGGACAGGCTATGGTCGGCGGCTTACTTCGCATACACCTGTATGGCGAGACGTGGCGGACACGATGAGCTGCCGGATGGATGTGGGATAAAAGCGTGCTACCTCTGCAGAGGGTTAAAACTATTCGAATAGCCGAGTCCTCGGATATGGACAGCTGGGAGACCCTACTTTGACCATGTGCAAGTTTTTGGAAAAGCTTTTAAGTTTAAAAGAAATTGAAATGGTGATGGGGTTACACAGCTATACCAAATGAAGTGGTAGGAGTTGTGGGAATAAATGGACTATGGTGAGCCATGGTCATGAAAAGGAGGAGTTTTTGAGAAACAAAATGAGATGGTGACTTCTTTCAAAGATGGTTATAAAACTCTTCTTACCTTTTTCAATAAAGATATAGAGATGTTTTAAAACAAATAAGAGTGCATACTCATGTTGGGGTAGTTTGCGAGTACATTCAAATGTACTCATATTGGTTTCGTCCCTGGCTATTGTCCTAGCCAGACTACGAGGAGGAGCACTACGCCGAGCAGGAATATGGCGACTTCTACGCCAACTAAGGATCTCCACAAGTCAGCTGCCTGTCGGGTTGTCATCGTTAGAATATGATGTCTACTACGCCGTAGCTTCCGCTGATATATTGGTTTGGCCCATGAAGGCACCTATGTAAGAACTTGGTCTAAATGACCATTTATGTAAGACTTTTATTCGGTACTGTAATGGATGTAAACTTTGGTATCCAATTCGGATTATGTGCAACGACAGACTGATCACGGGATCGTTGTGTTAAGCATAATCGGGTATTTCGGACAGCTAGTCCGGGGTCCCCACAGACTTGGTATCAGAGCCATCCTGACTTTAGGAAACCTTAGTTAGCATGGTCGTTTGTCAAATGTTACAAAAGATGAATTTCTAAAAAGAAAGGAATGAAGTATTTTCGAAAATTGCTTATCTCCAATCCTCTTACTTATGCAAAATTTTACTCTCATTAAATTACATTTTCCTTGGTATCCCTAAAATTTTGTACACCTCTCATTAAGTTTAAAATTTGACTCACTTGTTGCCCTACTATATTAAAATTTTGATATACTTGTCACCTAACTAACTTAAAATTTTGCTTAAAAACTGTAGATGGCACTCCATTGGACCGAGTTCGTTCAGCTGGAGAAGGACAGCAAGCTGACGTTTGAGAGGGACTTGTTCGAGTTGACCAAGCTGTTAGGTCGCCCCGCTCCAGAGTTTGAGGGAGCTCAGATTGATGTTCACGGTGTCGGAAGGCTGAGCTGGCTCATCAGATCGTCAGTTCGCAGGAACATCAAGTCTCCCATTCCAGGACGCTCATCTTCACCACCAAGGAGGCCACCTGGGTTGACGGTCTCTGTACTGCTACACAGAGGATGCTAGCCCGACTTTGTGAGGAGCACAAGGCGGAGTTAGTAGACTCCCGTTTCCGGTTCTACGGGAGGCGCAACTGTGATGGACACCCTACTCCTTCACCTTACCACCCGATGTTTGGGAGCTACATCATGGACATGGAGATCTTACTTCAGTGCACTCAGGATGATCTGTTGCGCACTAGGATTCAGCTCCACTTCGACCGCGAGTCGCTCGTTGAGCTTCGCGAGAACGAGATGAAGCTGATGGTGGAGAAGGTTGCTCTTCTCAGGAAGAGGGCCCAGCTGAGGAAGACTATCGTGAAGCTCCGCACGAAGGTGGCAGAGCAGGATGGACTGATTGAGGATCTAGAGCACCATACTGACGAGATGGAGGAGGAGGGCGAGGATCTCCGCAAGGAGAACGACGCTTTCCTCAGTGACGATGATGACTTCGTGGAGGAGATGGACTGTGAGGAGGAGGATGATGAGGAGGAGTTAGTTGACGAGGAGGAGGAGCCACTCGAGCCAGTTCTCGAGGACGAGGAGGAGGATCCCGAGGAGCCAGCCTACCAGTCAGATGCTGACGTGTTAGAGCTGGAGGTTCCACCTCAGTAGGCGAGTGACTTGATCACTACCGCAGGATTAGGTTGACCCCCTATAGCTAGTCGAGTAGTAGTAGTGGTTCTTTTGGAAACCAGATGTTATGTATCCTAGATTAAGGTTGTTGTAAGCTTGAGGTTGTAAGCTTGATGTTGATGTGAACTCTTTGATGTGTTGTTTGTGAAATATAAGTATGTTTGTCTTGTTTAAATCTGTGTGAACTATTTTCATATAAATCTTAGGATTAATCAACCACTTGAGAGATCATCTTTTCCCTTAGTCGAACTTTTCTTGCCTTGTCTCTTATACCCGGTGTGCTTCAGGATGCCACCCCGTCGCAGCAATGCGGAAGGATCAGGATCAGCACCACCACCACCGGACCCAACCCCCACCCAACTTCTCGCGCTTATCATGGAGGAGCGTGAAAATGCCCGGCAAGAGCGCCAAGCTCATCTCGCTGCCTTACAACAACTCGCAGCCGCTTATAACAACAACAACAACAACAACAACAACAATGGTGGTAACGGCAATGGCGATGGAAACCAGCGATCTACCTTGGGTGATTTTCAGAAGACCAACCCACCCACCTACTCCAAGGGACTTCACCCACTAGAAGCCGATGATTGGCTTCGCACCATCGACAACAATCTGGAAGTTGCTGCTGTGGGAGAAATGAGAAAGTGCTGTATGCAACCCACTATCTCGCTGGACCTGCAAGAGCTTGGTGGGAGACTACCAAGACTCTCCAGCCAGCTGGTCATGTTATCAACTGGGCTGAGTTCCAGGAGAAGTTCCGCAAGAAGCACATTCCCTATGGACTCATTGAGAGGAAGAAGGATGAGTTCCGTAAGCTGAGGCAGGGAAGTAGAGATGTGGTCGGTTATCTTGAGGAGTTTACCGACTTATCTCGGTATGCTCCTGATGACACCGACAAAGAAGAGAAGAAGATGGAGCGTTTCATGAGTGGACTTCATGATGAACTGCAGTGTGCTCTGGTTATCCATGACTTCCGTGATCTGGAGTCACTTGTGGACAAAGCCATCCAGCTGGAGACCAAGCGCAAGTCTATGTATGAAGGTCGCAAGAGGAGGATGAATGCTCAGGAAGGTTCGAGCAGCCAGAAACCCGTATCTTTCAGCAGAACCCCAGGCCTGCCTATCGTCCACCCCAAGTTCCACGCCCCAATTTCCCTAACCGCCCGAACAACTTCAACCGCCCCAATGACAATAACCGTCCCAGAGGAAACTTCAACAACTTCAACCCCAATGCCAATGTTGTCTGCTTTGAATGTGGCAACAAAGGTCACTACTCCAGAGAATGCCCCAATCCCAAGAAGCCTGTCCACGCCCCAATGCACCTGCACCGAACAATGGTCAGGCCGCAATGGAAATGGTAATGGCAAGAATGCCGCACCCCGCGGGAATGTTGCTGTTGTCAGAGGCCGTCTGCACCACATCAATGCTGAAGAGGCTGAAGAAGCGCCAGATGTTGTGCTGGGTACGTTTCTTGTCAACTCAGTACCTGCAACTGTTCTGTTTGATTCTGGTGCTACCCATTCGTTTATTACCAAAGAGTTTGTTTCTAAGGGAGGTTTAGTCGGGAGTCTTTTACCCAAACCAATGTTGGTACAAACCCCAGGACTGTTAGCCAAAACCAACCAGATGTGTTCCGAAACCCCCATAGAAATTGGAGGAGGAAGGTTTGCAGCCGACCTAATTATCTTAGGAAACCAAGGCATAGATGTTATTCTTGGAATGGATTGGTTAGCCAAGTACCACGGTCGTATTGACTGTGCCCGAAGAGCTGTTTCTCTCACTTCTGATGATGGAGTTGAAGTGGAGTATGCATCTGAGACCAGCCAGACCAGACCCGGATGCCATGAGAGCATAGCTCGACCCGCCCTAGATGAGATCCGTGTTGTTCATCTGTTCAAGGATGTTTTCCCAGAAGAATTGCCTGGTATGCCGCCAGACAGGGATATTGAGTTCATAATTGAGCTTATCCCAGGAACATCCCCCATATCCCAAAAGCCTTATCGGATGAATCCGGAAGAACTGGTTGAGTTGAAGAAGCAGTTGGCTGATATGCTAAGCAAAGGTCTTGTCCGCCCAAGTGCTTCACCATGGGGATCACCCATTATTTTTGTGGACAAGAGAGACGGTACCACACGCCTGTGTGTGGATTATCGCAAGCTGAATGACGTGACCATTAAAAACAAGTACCCTCTTCCCAAGATCGAGGATCTGTTCGATCAAATGAACGGAGCCCGAGTCTTTTCAAAGATCGATCTTCGGACAGGTTACCATCAGTTGAAGATCCGAGAGACAGATATTCCCAAGACCGCCTTCACCACCCGTTACGGTTTGTTTGAATACACCGTCATGTCCTTTGGCCTGACCAATGCCCCAGCCTATTTCATGAATCTCATGAACAAGATTTTCATGGAGTACCTCGACAAGTTCGTGGTAGTTTTCCTTGATGACATCCTTATTTATTCCAAGACCGAAGAGAGCATGCTGAACACCTGCGTCTAGTTTTGGAACCCTCCAAGAGCACCAGCTGTATGCCAAACTTAGCAAGTGTGAGTTTTGGCTCAGTGAAGTGGCATTTCTTGGACATATTGTATCCGCTGGAGGAATTTCTGTTGACCCTGAGAAGATACAAGCCATTCTTGACTGGTTATCCCCAACCAATGTTTTTGAAATCCGAAGCTTTCTCGGACTTGCCGGTTATTACCGCAAGTTCGTTGAAGGATTTTCCAGTATAGCCAAACCTCTGACCCAACTGTTGAAGAAGGACAAGAAATTTGAATGGACTCAGAAGTGTGAGGATAGTTTCCAAGAACTGAAGAAGAACTAACCTCAGCCCCAATCCTGATCATGCCAGACGTCACCCAGAGTTTCGACGTGTATTGCGATGCATCACGCCTCGGACTTGGTTGCGTTCTGATGCAAGAAGGCAAAGTTGTGTCGTATCTGTCCCGGCAGTTGCGACCGCATGAAGAGAATTACCCAACCCATGACTTGGAGTTAGCTGCTGTGGTCTTTGCTCTTAAGAAGTGGCGTCCCTATCTTGCGGGACATCGCTGCGAGGTCTATACAGATCACAAAAGCTTGAAGTATATTTTCACCCAGAAAGATCTGAACCTGCGACAGAGGAGATGGATGGAATTAATCAAGGATTATGATATTGGAATCCATTATCACCCTGGAAAGGCTAATGTAGTTGCCGATGCCCTTAGTCGCAAACCTTGCACCCTGAATGCCCTGATCCAAGCCGAACAGCCAGCCTTGTTCAAAGAGTTCCAAGATTTTGGACTAGAGCTTGTTAGCCATGGTTATCTCGCCAATTTAGAGTTAACCCCAACCCTGATGGATCAAATCAAAGAAGCCCAAAAAGGTCATGAAAGCATAGAGGGAATTAGGAAAAGATTTCCCTCGGCAAAGCACCCGGTTTTACCGAAGATGCTGAGGAGTGCTGAAATTCAATGACCGTATCTGTGTGCCCAATGTCACGGAACTTAAGGAGTTAATCCTGAAGGAGGCCCATGAGACCCCTTACTCAATCCACCCCGGCGGAACCAAAATGTACCAAGACCTTCGAGGAAGATTTTGGTGGCATGGAATGAAGCGAGAGATTGGTTCATTCGTAGCCAAGTGTGACATCTGCCAGCGAGTTAAGGCTGAACATCAGCGACCCGCTGGATTGCTTCAACCTTTGAAAATTCCCGAGTGGAAGTGGGATGAGATTGGAATGGATTTTATTACCGGACTTCCAAATCCAACCGAGGCCATGATTCAATCTGGGTCATCGTTGATCGACTGACCAAGGTTGCCCATTTCATCCCTGTCAACACCACCTATCGGGGACATCAGTTGGCCGACTTGTATATTTCCAGAATAGTGAGCCTGCATGGTGTGCCTAAGAAGATTGTATCTGATAGAGGCACGCAATTCACCTCAAGGTTCTGGAAATCCCTTCATGAAGCCCTCGGAACCAAGCTAGCATTTAGCACAGCTTATCATCCCCAGACCGATGGCCAAACTGAGCGAGTGAACCAGATATTGGAGGACATGCTTCGTGCATGTGTTCTATCCTATGGTTCCAAGTGGGAAGATTGCCTTCCGTTTGCAGAATTCTCGTACAACAACAGTTATCAGTCCAGTCTGCAAATGGCCCCTTTTGAAGCCCTTTACGGCAAGAAGTGTCGTACACCCCTGAATTGGTCCGATACAGGAGAAGGCAAATTGTTTGGACCAGATACCCTCCGTGAAGCTGAAGAGCAAGTTCAGCTTATTCGTGAACGTCTCAAAACTGCCCAATCCCGTCAGAAGAGTTATGCTGACACCAAGCGCCGTGACCTCACTTTCAGTATCGGAGATCATGTTTATCTCCGAGTGACACCCCTTAAAGGAATGCAGCGTTTCCATGTCAAAGGAAAGTTAGCGCCAAGGTATATTGGACCCTTCAAGGTCCTTGCTCGTCGAGGAGAAGTATCCTATCAGCTGGAGTTACCCCGAGAGTTAGGAGATTATCATGATGTCTTCCACATTTCCTTGCTCCGGAAGTGTCTTGAAGTTCCTGACCAGCCTGATGTTTTCAAAAACATCGACCACCTCTCCATCGACCTGAACCAAGACCTGACTATCGTGAGAGACCTCTCAAAATTCTCGAAGAAGATGTTCGTGTTACCCGAAGACGTGCGATCAAGTTTTACAAAGTCCAGTGGACTAACCACTCTGAAGAAGAAGCAACTTGGGAACGCGAAGACTATCTTCGAAGTGAATTTCCAGACCTCCTTAGTACCCAGGCCTAGCAAATCTCGGGACGAGATTTATTCTAAGGGGGGAAGGATTGTAACATCCCAAAAATATTAATCAATATTATTATTCCAAAAATGAGAGCCAACAAAAACTTTTGTTAAATATTATGTGTTGTCTGCAAAATATTGCTTGTGGTAATTAATCCTTGTTGCTTGTGTTATTCCTTCTTGCTAGTGGTTTGTTGTTTGCTCTAAATAAAAGCAAGAAGAAAAGAAAAGAATTGAAATAGCAAATAAAGCAAGAAAAATAAAAGTGACATTTGTGTCCCACAAATTCTCCAAGTGAGAATTTCAAATGGTTTCAAACAAAATTCAGTGGAGTGGGTTTATAAACACTCCCCATTTTGTTCCTACCACTTTCCCCTCTCAAATATTATTTTTGAACTAGTTTTAAAATTCTAAAATCAAAACAAATTGAAATAAATTAAAATGCCTTAATTAAAACACTATAAAAGAAAATGTTTCAAAACATTTTATTATTTTATGCCAATTTTTGTGGAGCTTCTGTACATTATGGGAAGGCCCCACAAATTTTTGCAAATTTTTCTAAAATGTTTAAATACCCTAATTAAATCCTAGAAAACCTTCTGGATTTAACAGAAGGACTAAAACAGAAATAAAAAAAGAAGCAGAGAGGAGGCAGGGGGTTTTCTGCAAAAACGTCATCCCCTACCTCTCTCCCTCGCCCCGACGTGCCGCCGTGTCGCCACCACCGTCGTCGCCGTTTCCGCGCTCCCCAGGCCCCCCCTGGCCGCGCACCCCCTCGCCCCCGTGCCTCTGCAGCCGCGGCGCCGCAGAGGAGGGCAGTTACGCCGCCCCTCGCCTCGATTTCCCTCCACTGTCGCCGTGGCGAGCTCGCCGTCGTCGACCGAATTGGCCCAGCTCGCTGCTCCCCGACACGCCGCGCTTGGCCGAGATCTTCTAGAACACGTCCGGACCCCGGTGAACGCCTCGTCTCCACGTCCCTCGCACCGCCGCGTCGGATTGGGGAGAAATATCTCCGCCGTGTCGCCGTGGACGTCGCCGTGCACTCCGTCCACCGTACGCCGCATCCCGCGCTATAAAGCCACCCCCGCACCCTCTGCGAACACCACACCACCCCACTCCCTCACTGACCCCTCTCAATTCGCCGTGCACCGCCAGGAGGGCGTGCTGTGCCGTAGCCACTGCCGCCGTCGAGGTCCGTCGTGGCCACGACGCCACACTGCCCCTTTCCTTCCCTCTGGCCTCTCCCTGCATCCCTGCGATCACCGCACTCACTCACCCCTTGTTCCCCTCTCTTTCGTGCACCAGAGCATCGCCAGGAGGTCGCCGGAGCCCGTGCCCGTAGCCGAGGAAGTCCCGGAGCTCGCCGCCGACGAACCACTCCTTCCCAGGAAACGCAACTCGGCCAGGAGCTTCCCCCACATCGCCGCCGTCGATCTGCATCATCTCCGCCGTCCCTAGCCCTCTCAGGTGAGCCAATCGAGCTGCTCGCCGCCGCCGGAGCAACGGCGCCGCCTAATTTAGGTCGTCGATGAACGCGGCCTCTGTGAGCCGTTGGATCTTTGATCCACGGTCGCATACCGCTTCGCACGCTTAGCCACTGACTGGTGGACCCCGCTAGTCAGATCTTTAAACATTTCCCGCGCGCGCACCGTTTCGTCTGAGTCACTGACTGGTGGACCCCACCTGTCAGGGATTTCAACATTATCCAGAACAGTTAGGATTTCTAATTTTAGTTTCTCTGGAAATTCAGTACTGGACTCATTTTATAAATTCAATAACTTGAGAATTAGGAATCCAAATAAATCAAACTCAACTGTTCTGGAAAGCTTATGAAATTGTTTAACCAACACAATTGGTCTCATGTCATTTAATTAAATAGTTAAAAAGTATTATTGAAAATGCCACAGAAGGTTTAAAATCTAAACTTGTTTGTTTCTGATACTCTGTTAGTCCAAATAATTCCAAACCAATTTTGCTAGCTTAGTACTGCCTTGTGTTAGCTCCCCTAATTTTGGTAGAATTAATTAAGCAGTATTAATTGTTGACTTTAAGATAAACCCTTCTGGACTAAAACAGACAAATATGTTTATTGGTTGATCCAAATGAGTTAGGACCAATTTTGTTAGCTCACATATAGCCATGTTTAGTTACCCCTAAAAGGGTTTAATTTTTGGAACAATAGAATTTAAATGGTAGCTAAAACTTGATTATTAAGCTACTGGATTCAATCCAATGTGTAGGGAGTTTGGTAACTCCAAATGATCCAATTCAAATTGGGTTGTATTCTACACATCAGTGGCTTTCCATAGAATTTTAGTTTGTATTTTTGTGACCAACAGAACTCAAGTTGTGGAATTAAACATGAATAACTAGTTTCTGCCATAATTTGGACTTAATTAAAAATGTTTAATTCAATTTTTTTGAAAACCAAATTGTGTGGTTTGTGTGTGCAGTAGCTAATTGTGATGTTTATGATGGTTGTGTTGAGATGATTGCTTGTATAGCTTAGTGATTGGTTGCATTGTTTGTTTATTAATTAGACGAGAACGTTGTCGGATATATCGAGGAAGGAGAGTTTGCTGAAGTTGAAGAACAAGAGCAAGATCACTTTGCCAAGCAAGGCAAGCTATTCTCTGAGCTTGCACTACCAACATATGCATCTACTTTCATAACATGTTTTACTCTCAAAGCAAGATTTATAAAACTCATTTCAAAAGTATATGGATATTATTTTGCCACCCTATGTAGTAGTTTATATAAAACTTTAGGATGGGAAAACAATGTTGTTTATTCAAAACTCCTTTGAAATGTCTTGTGAGTTTATGGAATGCCGAGATGTCGGTGTTGTGTTGGAAAAGTGGAAAAGTGGTGATGTTTATGAAAAATGCACAGTGTGTCCTTGTACTTACGTCAACCATCCAATACCCTGTGCGACCACCTCCACCACATATGGGAAAAGGGCGTAGTCATATAATTTGCTCATATTAGTATGGGACTCCTCAACAACGAGGATGACCTCGTTCCATGAGGGGATGGTCATGGCGACCTACCCCCTGACCTGGGTCCTGGCATCTGAGATGGGGGATTGAAGGGTTCGCTCGCCGGGCAGAACTACGAGTCCTCACACTTAGGTTTCCCGACGGGGAATCTGGACTGGGTGTTGATGGAAAGGATGATAATTTCGTAGCGGTAGGATCCTATACTAGCATGAGCAAAGGACAGGCTATGGTCGGCGGCTTACTTCGCATACACCTGTATGGCGAGACGTGGCGGACACGATGAGCTGCCGGATGGATGTGGGATAAAAGCGTGCTACCTCTGCAGAGGGTTAAAACTATTCGAATAGCCGAGTCCTCGGATATGGACAGCTGGGAGACCCTACTTTGACCATGTGCAAGTTTTTGGAAAAGCTTTTAAGTTTAAAAGAAATTGAAATGGTGATGGGGTTACACAGCTATACCAAATGAAGTGGTAGGAGTTGTGGGAATAAATGGACTATGGTGAGCCATGGTCATGAAAAGGAGGAGTTTTTGAGAAACAAAATGAGATGGTGACTTCTTTCAAAGATGGTTATAAAACTCTTCTTACCTTTTTCAATAAAGATATAGAGATGTTTTAAAACAAATAAGAGTGCATACTCATGTTGGGGTAGTTTGCGAGTACATTCAAATGTACTCATATTGGTTTCGTCCCTGGCTATTGTCCTAGCCAGACTACGAGGAGGAGCACTACGCCGAGCAGGAATATGGCGACTTCTACGCCAACTAAGGATCTCCACAAGTCAGCTGCCTGTCGGGTTGTCATCGTTAGAATATGATGTCTACTACGCCGTAGCTTCCGCTGATATATCTGGTTTGGCCCATGAAGGCACCTATGTAAGAACTTGGTCTAAATGACCATTTATGTAAGACTTTTTATTCGGTACTGTAATGGATGTAAACTTTGGTATCCAATTCGGATTATGTGCAACGACAGACTGATCACGGGATCGTTGTGTTAAGCATAATCGGGTATTTCGGACAGCTAGTCCGGGGTTCCCACATTCTCCAACGACTTCTCCACCGTTTCCATGATGAAGAGGGAGTAGTCCACCCTTGGACTATGTGTTTGTGGAAGTAACTTATGTATCTCTCCTCTTTTGAGCTTCACTAATTAGTACCGTATGAGCTGCTGAACATGATTACGGTCATCTATGTAATACCTTTGTGGTGGATCTTTATATGAGTTAATATATGTTTGAGATTGCAATAGTTTTGTTTCAGTTATGAAAGTAGATGCACATTATGTATCCCGTTCTTGTTTACTTGTTTTGATCAAGCATGTGTATGAGAGCGTGTGAGGGGAACGTATGCATTAGTTGGAGTAACGGGGGGTGGCTAGTGCGATAAACGTGAGAGAAAGTTCCGCGATCCACTTGGGTTTTTACCTTACTTTGTTGCCTCACTAGGGATAAAGAAAAATACCATGCTACCGGAGATGTGGGTGTGACCATTGCCACTACTCCATGACTAGATCTAGCATGTTCTTATTTTAACTTCATGTCATGATACTTAATGCTATGCTCTGATTTATCTTAATTATTAAGGTGTTATGATTTAGTTCGCATCTTGGTGTAGTATAAGAGAGATTAATAAACAAAGGATCTCTATGTTAGGACGTGATACCCAGATAATTAGTAACTTGTCATGAAACCTTTTTGTTGCAATCTCATATGTTAATTCTAGTGTTCCATTATCTACCACTTTATTAAAGAGAGAGTGCATTTGTGAAACCATGAACCCCGGTCCATTTTTAATCATAAGAAACACCTTTCCAACAACTTTTATCCACTTTACATTTTCTGCCATTTAAAAATCCGAAAATACAAAAACACTTTTACATCTTGCATTCACAATACAAAACCCAAAAATATCATCCATCATTATTTCCACCATCCTTGCATATTTATTTATCATCATTGCATATTTATTTACTGTTTTGCATTCATTTTATCTTGATATCATTCTCACACTTTGTGCTTGACAACCACTTGGTGAGGTTGAGGGCCAAAACAATTTATTTTGTTTTGTAGGTTTTCAAGAGAAGGATAAGAAGATAAATCTTTCACCACTAATTCCCCGAGAGTTCGATATTAAACCCTCGAGTCACCCCTCGTGGGAAAACGTCTTTCCTATACTATACACTCTGCACTTGGAGTCTCAACCTAACTCATATTCTTTTGACTCAGGTAACTACGTCAAGGGCCATCAACCGTCCGGAATATTCCGGACGTCTACCAACTGAGTTCCGGACGGATCCAGTACCGAAGTCGTACTTGTAGAGTTATGAGATTGGCGGAATATGTTGGATGTATTATTGAGCCTCATGGGCGAGTATATAAAGGCGTACAATGGACCGACTTGGAGTACAAGACAAGTTAGGGAATAGATGGAAATAGATCCTAACTCTATCCTAGACTACCATATCGAACCGTACACGTATACTCTAACATCCCCCCACAGTCGTAGGGGTAGCGTCGTGAACAACTGGAGCGTCACGGACGGTCAGACTGGAGAAAAACCGAGGTAGAATCCAGGGGCTGACATCCCCCCGCAGTAGGAGCGGGAACGTCGTGGACGGTGTCGCGGCGTGGAGCTTGGACTGTAGAGGAAGCTGATGAGGAGCTCAAGCGAGGTGGTAGCCCTTGTTGCCGATGTCGAGGGAGCCGAGAGCGTTGGGCGGTGCAGCCTTGGTCGGGGTAGCCGTGCGATGGGTCGCCGTGGTCGATGTCGTGGTCGGGGTTGCCGGTGTCGAGGTTGACGCAGAAGAAGCCGCTTGCGCATAGTACGCGAGGAGAGTGACGGGGACGCGTCGAGGCAGTCGTCGAGGATGCCGATGCCGGGGACGACGCAGTACGAGCCGTCGAGGACGAGGTGCGGCCATTGTTTTGCCGGAACAAGGCGCACGTCGGGGATGAAGGCATACTCTGGTTTTGCCAGAACCGAGTACGCATAGAAGAAATCGGTGACGTGGTCGAGGCAGCCGTAGAGGAGGAAGTCGATGCCGAAGACGTTGTCGAGGCCGATGTAGACGAGGCGCCGACCCGGGCTTGCCAGACCCGGGGACACGTCGGGGACGAAGGCACGCACCGGTGTTGCCAGTACCGTGCATGCGGAGGCAGGGACCACCGTGAACCATACGCCAGCGTCGGAGGGGCCAGCAGAGGAGGACTCGACGACGATTGCGGCGCCAATCAGCGGGGGGTAGAAGGTGCCGATGTCGTCCGCGGTTGTCGGAGTAGACGTAGTCGGGGACGAGGATGATGACGCTGGCGACGTGGTCGTGGTGGACAATGATATAGAAGGCAGCGAAGGCAGCGGCGGCCAGGGGTGGCCATGCTGGACGCCTGGACAAGGGGTGGTCGGCGGGACCTGCGATGGCCTGAGGTGGCCATGCAGGTTACCTGTAGATGGCGGCGGCGTTACTCGAAGTAGGCGAGGAAGAACCCGACTGCTTGACGAAGACCATGCACGGACGGTGGCGTTCCCACACCGAGGGAGTCGGCGCGGCGCATACCACGTAGAAGTCGACGCGCAGGGACGGCGAAGAGAACCGCGTGCCACGGCGCTACAGCCCGAAGGGGCGACGCAGCAGCAGTGCGCGGGTCGGGGCGGCGGCGGGTGTCGCCAACGGCATACACGCCTGGGAAGGTGCGTTGGCTGCCGGCAACATGGACCAATGGCGGCGGCGCGGCGGCCCGAAGGGGCGATGCGGCGGCAGCCTGTAGCTCGATCGGTGGTAGGCGCGTGCTCGGGGACGTGCTTGGCGGTGCAGGCGCGCGATCGGTTGATCAGACCGACGCAGCGCGGAACGCGCCATGGCGGCAACGACGATGCGCAGATCGGAGTCGATGGCGAAGTTGTCGATGAAGTCCCGGTCGATGACGGCGAAGACGAACCGGCGATGGAGACCTTGCAAGCGAGAGAAGCCGGCGGCGACGCGTCGAGACGTCCCGTGGACGGTGCGTCCGGCCTTGCTGCGCAGTCGGTGAAGACGAGCCGGTCGGTGCAGAGTCGGCGTCGGCGTGTCGTCCGCGATAGCCGGCTTGGAGGAGCCGAACGGTGCGAAGTCGGCGCCGGTGAGTCGGCCGCGATAGCCGGTTGTCGAGGAGGGGGCCGGTGCAGGTCGATGCCGTTGTCAGAGTAGAGGCGCGAGAAGACGACGGCGGTGGTGGGCGACGCAAACCGATCTTAGATCGGAAAACCAAAAAGAAACGCCGATAAAAAAACGACCGGCGAGAGAGAAAAACCAGATCAAGGGATCGAAAAAAAAGACACTAGGGCAGCCGATCAACCGATCGGCGGACGAACCCTAGGTATGGGTCGTGCGGCCCCCGGCGGAGATCATGGAGATCGACCTCCCCGGGGGCGGCGCGGTGCGGAAGCGCGGCGGCGGCGGCTAGGTCAGATCGTGCCGCTCTGATACCATGTAGAATTATGAGATTGGCGGAATATGTTGGATGTATTATTGAGCCTCATGGGCGAGTATATAAAGGCGTACAATGGACCGACTTGGAGTACAAGACAAGTTAGGGAATAGATGGAAATAGATCCTAACTCTATCCTAGACTACCATATCGAACCGTACACGTATACTCTAACAGTACTGGTCCGAAACCAGTTCGGATTGGTCCGGAAAATTCCGAACCACCCGGAATTCCGGACGAAATCCGGACCATTCCGGAATTCGTTCATTTTAGCTTGTTTTTCGATGGAACTATTTCCATACTTTTCCACCAAGGTTCTAGGAAGGCTGTGGAGTGTAGAACTGGTATGTGTATGCGAAATATGATTTCCCCAAGCTTTCCAAAGAGCAACCCCTGTTGATAGTACGACTTCCCTACGACTCAATAAATTAAATCTACGGGCCACCATCTTCAACCTTCTTCATCTTTTTGAGAGGTCACTCAAGACCATGTGCATATCATCTATTGTACCTGTAGTACTTTAGCACATGTTAAGATCATCACTTATGTTGTTAACAAACACACAAAACTTGATAAGGAGACAATGTCCTTTCAAGGCCATTATTCATTTGATCCGTGACCTTGACTGGAATCACGTCAATGACTTCTTGCATGTTGGTAACCCCTTCCGAGCTGTACAGATGTTCGTAGAAGTTGCTCGTCAGATCAGCCATCTCCCTATCATCCTCAGTGAACTCTCCATCTAGCTTCTTTAGCTTGCTTATACGGTTTCTCTTTTTTCCTCTGGCTAGCTCTAAGATGGAAGAACCGAGTATTCTTATCGCCCTCCGCGAGCCACTGCACTCTCGACCGCTGGCGCCACATCACCTCCTCCCGCGCGTAGAGGTCAACAAGTCTTTGGCAGACTTTGGTCAACCCGATCTTTATGTAGTTGAGTCTCTAACACACAAAGAACGGTAGGTTTAAAACACTTAGCGAGATCGTAAGCTCTCTAACTGTCGTGTCGCCTCCCGCCCCGCGACAGTTATAACTTAAGGCACTCATTGATCCTGGCGGCGCTCCTGGTCGGAGCCCGCCTCAGCAATGTCTTCACCCGTCTTCTTTTGCTTCTTCTGAACCGGCGGCTTCACAGGTGAAACTGTCGCCACCATCCCCCCTCCTTCGTTCAGCGGTGCATCATCCAGGCTCCTCCTAGCAGTTGGGAATGTCCCATCGTCGCGCCCGTTCGTGAGCTGCAGCAGGATCGGGTCAGTGGCAGTTGCCGCTTTGTTCTTCCCCTCATGTGGCGAGGACACCTCCGGAGGGGCGCTTGCGCGAGTCATTGCTGCGCCGGCCACCCCCACGGCCGCTAGGATCTCCTTCCCCTGCTTTGACGCCGCCCGCACACCCGTAGTCTGCGGGTGCCAATCCTCCACTGGGGCTATCATCCAGTTGCCGTATTGCTTAGCACTATCATCGTGATCACCGTCTCCACATTCCTGATCGGTGTGGCCGAGTAAACCACACACATCACGGAACCTTGGGAGCTTCTCGTACAAGACTTGAAACGACACCCTCGGCTGCCCCTCAGGGTGCAAGCCAACCACCCTCGTCAAGGGCTTGTTCACATCCAGCTTCAGACGCACGCGAACAAAGCTTGTGCCGCTTGCTCCAAGGGCGTACAGGTCCATGCTCCTCACCTCTCCAATGCGCGCCGCCATGTCCCGCATGATCATATCCCTCCGAAACAGCGGGGGAACTCCTCACACCTGCACCCATACGTGGATGCGATCCATCACCACGGATTTAGGGTCCGAGATCCATCGTACGGCTCAACCATGACTCCCATCTGGCGAAAGATCCATGGTCCCTCATACATAGCCCTGTTCCAATCCCCCAAGCATGATACTTGCAAGATGAACAAGTTCTCCTCGATCGGGCGGATCGACCACTTCTTGGCGAAGCCCCAAGCGATATCCATCTTCTGAAAGAACGGCTGGTTCCCGAAGTGCTTCGAAGCATGCACTTTAACCACCCCCATCCAGCGCGCCTCCTCGCGCAGATTAACGAACTCGTCCAACTCCTCGTCCTTCAAGACGAGCTTCTTCAGCAACTCTTGCAGATCAGCAGGAGGCACAGGGGTAGAAGACCCCCCTCCCCTCCTTAGGGATCTTGGCCGCCATGGTTTAGGGTTTCACAGGAACCGGGCCAAAAATCTCCACCGGTGCCTCTCTTTCCTCTACCGCCAAGGCCGGGCGGACATGCCAGGACGTCCCCGTAGTCAGCCCGAGCAGATCGAGGCGAGAGAGACGAGCACGAGGTGGGATCGGAGCCGGGCAAAGCCTTTCGCCGCCCAGCGCCGCCGCCGCCCACGGAGTCAACATGGAGGCGTCGACGGAGTCGCTCAGCGCCGTCTCGAGTCGCCACGGAGGACCACCACCAACCGCCGCCGCCCGGAGCTGTTTCGCCGCTGCCGCAGCAGCCTAGTGCCTCCTCGCGACGCCTCCGGCTAGTTCCTCCTCGCGCCAGCACGGGCGCCCACCCAGCGCCGCCGCCCAACCGCCGGGACGAGCTACTCTCCCTGGATTGACCTGGTGCTAGGCTGAGGACCTGATTGCTTTTTCCTTTCTGCCGACGGACCTTTGTGTAAGATTGTGGATGTATTTGTAATTTCGTTTCAGCCCAACCTGGCCCAAAGCATACAACCTACCAAACAACATCTCACCCCAGCATATCTCAACACATATGAGACACCAAACAAACAACAAAATCTCAGCCCAACCTGGCCCAAGTCAACATGTATCTCCCATGTCAGGGTGATGCAATGCAACCTACCAAACACACCCTAACAATCTGAGTTACACTCAGTTCGCTTATGCAAGCATGCTTGCACTAGAGAAGTTGCAATTTATACAAATGTTTAATGATATTGTAATATGCACCTTGCATTGTACGTCCCCAAGTTAAAAAAATTGCCACGCACAAGCCGCATGGTTTTGGCAAGGCAGGTTATTGCGGTTGAAGGCTTCCCGTACCAAAATGGATGGCATCCTAAAATGTCTGATGTCTAATTTCACCGACACTATCACTGTCATGGTAACAGTTGATTTAAAAAATAGTTTGTGTAGCATATTTGTATGCAAAATATACCATCACATTCATATGAAAGTAACTATAATATGGGGGAGGGCGTTCATGTCATAACCTAGAAGGGCACATGTGTTGTTCAACAGAGGGGGGCAATCAATGATATTACAAAAATTCAGAGCCTCCACAGCCGACCTACCAAATTTGTCTGCTAAGCCGTGTATGCTAACCTTCGAGAGGGCCAAATTAACAGTGGGCATACAGGCTCCATGTTACTATATTGCAGAGTACAAGTTAGAGCTGGGGTGCTGTACCGAGCATAGTTCTTGTAGACTGTAGGCTATATGAATTTGAACTTTCAAGTATCCAGCAAAGAGGCCATACACCCACATACGAGATGACCTGATACTAATCCACATGTGGACTCAGCTTCAACTGGAATTTAGGCTTCGAACTGCAAGAGTTCCTATATGTTAGGTGGGGGCAAAATACAGAAGGCGAAATCACTGCAGCAAGGTCTCGACTACAACAGAGATTGTTTGTGGTCCTGCTCGCTCAAGTAGGGATAGCGCGAGATCATGCTCATGCCAACTCCGGAGCCCAGTGGCAATCTTCTTGAGTGTGTCCAGTTTTATGTCCAGCAGCCATGACGGGACAAACTTCACCAGCAGAAATACAAAGCACGATACATACGCCTTCCATGTACCTTCACAGCCTAGCAGGATGTGCCCATCCAACATGCCGGCAATGAAATCCATGTGGGTGCCCACCACTCGTGGCCTCCTTGAGAGGAATGACAGTTTCATAACGGAAGAAGTCCTTTCTGAGCGCCAGAGTAAACTACAACAGAAAAAGAGCATGTTGGCCATTGCATAGCCTTGGAGTGTGCTGGACATGGTCCAGGATCTTCCAAAATCTGTTCCCGAGCTGATAGCACAGTGTTGGCAATGTCTCCTCGAATAGCACCTGGACCACCAGAGGACCCCCTGCAACACAGAGGAGTCCTGCACCAAGCATAGCAACCTGATACGCCATGGATGCAGCACCAGATAGCGGCATTCGGCCTGATTTCAAATGAGGAGGCCCATTGGAAGACCATCCATTTGCAAGTTTGTTGGAACAATCAATGACTTGCTTGAGGATAGTCTCGCTCACAAAGTAGGTATCGTGGAAAGTTCGACAAGTTCTCAGGTAGACGAACCCAGGGGCCATGGGAAGCTGAAGACCTTGGCTGGTGGTGATGGACTCTCCCAGTAAAGCTCCAACTCCACGGCTTGCAGTAATATCAGACCCGCTGGATGGGGATGAGTGCAGAAAGGATGAGAAGCAACTTTGGATGAGCTGCGCAACCACATCTTTGTCTCTGGCAAATGGAGAGCGCATACATGAGAGGACGATGAAATCATGCCATCTTCGCACTTTCTGAGCCCATAAGGCCCCTATGATGGGCATGCTTGGCCAGGAACTCCCCCCTGCACAGTTCTCAAGTGCCTGGCCAATGATCCCCTGAATGTATTCGATGCTCCTATCCAGCTTAAACGTAATAGTCAAGCTGACAAGTGCAGCCATTGGTAAAGGAAGCATTGGTGGCACACCACCTGTAAGAATAAAACTTCAATTTTCCAGAGACATAGACAAATGAGGATATGATAACACTGTGCAATGATGATGCTGAAAGTCTGAAGGCTATCAATAGTTATAGTATGAATTGATGCAACTAAGTTGATGCATAAGAACAGGAAGCAGGTTGTACGTGGATAGCAGCTGTGAATCTGCACACCAGCAGAAGCAAGAATTTCCTTTACTTCATCTTCAATAGAATGAAGAGCGGCACCAGGGCTGGGCCATTCAGTTCCATTCATAGGAACAGCTTTCCATATTCCTCGTGTAATTTCTGCTGAGAAGTAGCTAACAATTGCAGCAAGAGAAGCTGGCAAGAAGTCCACTAGATCCCTCAAACCTGCAACGCATCGGCACATTAACACACGAATGAGATTGCGAAATATCCCAATAGGACTAGGGGAATCCATGCAATACATTAAAATGGAAAAAAAGGAGGTTTCTTACTTGTAGTCATGTCTCGGCTGGAAATCCTCCCATGAGAACATGCTGTAAGAACAGCTTCAAGAACAAAAGGAACTGCTTCTAGAAATTCCCATGCTGGAATTGTGGGCCCTTGGTAAGAATCATCTGATGTACTCAGAGAGGAACCACTGACACTGCTACTAGAAGTGGATGAAAGATTACCAGATACTACCCCGCTTTTATTCATTTTTCGGCAAATCATACACAAAATTTTGTTTGCGACTTGATGGACAGGGTTTTTACTACCAACACCAGAAAGGGTAGAGGCTATGCAAGCTTGATTCTGTAAGTACCAAGCTCTTAACTTGGGGAAGGAATCAATATAAGTTGGTTGGTTTGGGACCTCATCGAATGAGCCCACACTGCTGCTAGAGTTGGTACTGGTAGCAGATGGATTTGGGAGCTCGTTTCGGCTATTGTGCATTAACAATAGATAGTCCAAGTCCAGAGTAAGTTCCAACCTTACCGAGCCTCCACGGCCAGATAGACAACACTCTTGAGGAGGTCTGTAAAATTTCCACAACCGGAGAAGACAGAGAAATGCACAAGAGAAGACCGAGTAAACCGACGTTTCATCAAAAATGGTAGACCTGTGGTTAGACGGGGGTGGCATTGACCCAAAAGCTTCACATAGTGGCATTAGAGCTGCGGCAACATCTGGAACCTGTAGGAGAAAAGTTTTTTCTTATATTCTGAACTAACAAACATCACAACCATATAGGCCACACACAAGATCATTCTAGTTCATTGTGTATCATGAAGCAGGAAGGAAACTGGGGCCAACAAAACATCCTGCTTCTTGTGGACACAAAAAGTGGAGGTAATTATCTAAGTGATAAATGCGTGCACTATGCAGTTACTATTGTGCTGATCGTAAGTTTTTAGCATACCAATATCAGGACCTATAGATAGCTTGAAGGGGACGGCCATAACAAGATACATGAACAAACTAAGCCAAAGGCACACAGATTTATGTGGTGCAACTAGTAACCTACAGAGCTAGTTCAGCCATCAAGTATTAGTAACCGGACATGCCAAGAAAATGATAAAGAGCATGGGTTTACCATCGAGGCACATAAGTGTAGGAGTGCCTTAAAGCGGACTAATTGGCATATCAGGTGCCAGCTTTGAAACTGACACTGTAGAACAAGAACCAAAAGATTGTACGTGGACATCAGTTCTGTTCATATGCACTAAGAGCAATGCTTTGTCTAATTCGGTTTTCTATATCAGGGATAAATGTGATGCTCAAATTTTGATCAAGTTTTTTCTGAACTTTCTAAACACGTACCATTCCCTTTAGGCATTACTAATGGAGATGCCAGATTCACTGGACACCAACAAAATACCCTTCTCACTTCTGATGAACTTATTTTTTTACTTTGAAAACTAACAAAAAAACCAGGAAGTGTTTTTTACAGTGTCTTCTGAATAGAAAATATGCAGACTCCGCCATCAGTTTCATGTTAACAATGGATTGTTACAAGTAGATGACACGGTCAAGCGAACAATGCACTGCTTACCATTCCATACAAAGAAAGGATGTGGATAGCATCGTCATATGAGACACCAAGTAAGATTGCATTCAGTGTAGATTTCTGACTAAGGTAGTGGCTCATGCTCCCTTGTGTTGAGGAATCTGAGGGCAAAGGAGGCGACAGTAACTTGACCACCATGCGGACAACATGTTCCTGAGGAAAACATGCAGAATATAAATAAGATTCTTCTAGGGAGAAATTGCCAAATGGAATTTTCAGAACCGTTTTGATTTGCACATAAGAGTAGCCCCACAATCTAAAATAACTTCAAGGATGTAAAATTTTAGAAAATGTGCATCGTGAATATTTCTATATAGAAAATACGAAGTTCTGGTTGTGTTTTCTGAAATATAAGTTGGCCTTGCTTTTTTTATGCAGCAAAAAAAAATCCACTACTTTGCAAGTGCGCCTATGGTAATAAATATGGCCCTAGAGCCATGAATTTCGGGACCAATTTCTTGTGCTATTTGCTTATAGCACCATAACAGCACAAACACCTATGTTCAGATTCTTACCAAAATCAGCATAAACTAAATAGTTGATTTGGAACGTGTGGACAAGTCAAGTTAATATCATATTATTGTGGAGATCAACTCACCAAAAAAATTGTCAACAGAAACAAATTGAGGAGTTTTCATTATTTACAAACTTATAATGTTTCATGGCGATTTAAACATTTTGGAAGCTCTTTATATCAGATCAGTATAACAAGGTACCTGAATATTCCAACCACGAACAAGTGATGCACCACACAGAATTTTAGCTGCAGCTGGTTTCTCTTGTTCTGAACCATTCAATGCTATGTGGTACAATTTATCCAGTTCTTCGACGCTGAATAGACAAAACAGATCTCCAAATCAAGGAACAGACAAGATAGACCAGTAAGTAGCAGGGGTATACAAAAAATTGGAGAATCCTGGTAGAATATAATCCCAGCAATGTATTTTAACTACGCATTGCAGTACAGAGAATAAAAGGCTACTTAAACTGGCTGAAAGAACAAACTGTTGAATTCACTTGTAGCCTGGAAAGTTCCTATTTTGAATGCAAATATAGCACCATATACCTTGAAGCAGGAGTAGAAACGAGAGCATTCTTAAGTGGGTCAGATAGTGGAGCTCCTTGCATAAAGTTCAACCATGGGGATTCCTGGGGTAAAGATGTATCCTTCAAAAGCCCCGATAGTACAACGTAACCAGGCCACAAATAAGCAGTTGTGTCAATCAAATTCCTCGAAATACAGGCTTCAACAATAAGATGTAGCATGTTTCCAACTGAAAAAAACATAGGTGGCAGGGGGAAAGGTTAAAATATAAGAAACCAGTGATAAATGATAAAGTTTTTTCACATAATAGTGCAAAAAAAAACAGCTAACTGAATGAAAACATATCTAACAATAGGATCTAATAAGCAGATAACAGTCAGTTTAGTTTACAAACCTGACCAAAATGCACATACAATATAATGAAAAGGTAGTAATACCAGCTTTCGTCGAAGAATCACTCTGGCCAAGCATGCTAGGGTTGCCACCACCAGCATTGTAATTGTCCCTAAATATTGCCGCTTTTGAAGCTGCAGCATTGGCCACATTTACCACCGATGAAGGTGGTACAAGAAGTCCTGAATATTGCACCAAATCCTGGAGAGAAGCTACAAGTCCTAGTCTTTGTGGAAGACTTTTGTTTCCTTCAGCTCCACATGCATCAGTTTCTTCTTTAAAGGTTGCAGCAATTGCTAGTGGAATAAGAGCTAATAGCATGCATAATCTCGCGTCTAGATGAGGAATTGGACCTTCCAGGGGTTCTCTACCCTAATCACAACATTACCGTGTGAGGAGGCCACAATAGAAGTAACTATGCACCAACGATAATACATAAAATGGAAGGTTTATCACCCGCTGTACAAGACGAAGGGCAGAAATCCACAGAGCTTTAAAAGTTTCCTGCCAACTTGCCTCATTAATTGCTTGGGCTGTCTTGGTCATTTCTGGATTAGGAAAAGCATGATATTAGTGAATGAAAACCCATGCTGGACACATAAGTAAACTGAAAGAAAGATCTAAACATTAGGATCCTGTCCTTCATCAGTGTTACTAAACCAAGACCACATCACAGATAGGTACAGAAACTATGCGGACACTAATAAGGGCAAAAAGGTGCAATAATTCGAGTCGATATAAAATTATGAACCGGTCATGTGGAAGAGTACCTTTTATAATCTCGATGGAAGACATAGCAGTGAGATTCTCGCCATCCATTGCGTTCTCCAAGTAAATATCAAATATAATCCAACAGGCAGCTCTCCCGGCTCCTGTAAGCTGGCTCAACAGGGATCCGCGGGATCTCATGTTACCAAGAACATCCACAAGCCGTTTGTTGTTTGGCTGATAATCTACATTGCTAACTCTCCGGATATACATCAACAAATCATCAATTTTATGACTAGTAGGCAATAGTCTGTCGAGTGCCATTTTGTGAGCTTCAATCAGTGTCAACCTCTGGCTCAGAGCACTGAATTTGTCAGGCCTAACCTAGAAAATTGTCTAATTAGCACACCTTTTTCATTTGTAATGTTATTAGCTGCACTCAAGGAATAAATAAGCTAGGAAATCTTCTTTAAGAGTTGTTAGGAAAGGTGCTGCGGATTTGGATGAGAAAAGCTTTGCATTCTTAACAGCTGATTGAGCGAGTTTATAAATTAACAAAAATAGCTAATGGACCAGTAAGTTAACATTAGAATAGTCAGTATCAGTGAAAAGGTGGGATATGAAGTCAGAACAGCCTATAAAAATGCAGCTTTAACTTGACACCATCACTTTGTTAATTATACTTGAGCCTACTCCCTACCTTGCATTTGATATTTTGATTATAATAAGAATAAATTATCCTCACATGATAACCCGACAAGGCAACAGGTGCCAAAATATGATGATTGGCCGCAGGTAAAACTGACAGCCATGGATATTAAATATCTACAAAATCGTCATGTTAATAAGGTAGACCACACTCGCCACCAACTTGAAACTTTGTTGCAACTGAAATGGTTAGGACAATTTTCCACCATACATCTTATCCTGAATGTAAAATTCAACAGTAGGCTACTATACAGATATACATCCATTCCCAGTCCGAAAATTATCTCATACGCCCCGTAGTCAATAAAAGTAATGGAAAAGATTGTTGGGAGACGTACATGTTAAAGCATATCAAGCGCAGAAATGCCTGGATCTTCCTATCAGCAACCATCATATGCAGAACTTCTAGAGCCATGACAGTGTTCTTGCGACGTAACTGTTCACGGTGCTCATTTTGCTTCACGGTGGAGACCACTTTGACATCTAGGTCCATAGCCTGTGACCCTTCAGTGGGATACACACTCTCCTGCCAATCTGCGGTTCCGGATTGAAAGCCGCAATCCTCCAGTACGCAGTCAATTAGTTTGGTGGTAACAGTCAACACGAACAGGATGACGACATGTCCAAAGTCAATTTTGGAAACTCCGTAGGTTTTAGATAGTTGTAGAGCAGCATCGATAGATTTCGTCATCCTGAGAATAGCAAGCAAGGTAACCGTATATGAGCGATTGGGCACCAGCTAGCACAGGTGAAATCTAAAACGAAGCCTCCGTTCGAACATTACATAGCTGGCCACTTACTTGTCCCGGTTAGGCCCGGCTTGCAGAGACAGCGAGGAGGACGTGACGTTGGTCTTCAGCAGCTCCAGGTACAGCCTGCACGCCTCCGGCTGCGCTCGCCGCTGCGGCAGCACCCTGCAAAACCACCGCCAGGTAGAGTTACTATCGTATCCTTCAAAACCGGGCAGAGAAAATGAGCGAAAGGAGGGGCAGAGCAGACCTGGCGGTGAGGAGCGCGAGGACGTGGAGCGGGCAGAGGAGGCGGGACGACATGGCCTGGTCCAGGAGCTTCCAGAGCGAGGCGGAGTTGTGCGCGAAGCAGAGGTTGGAGACGAGGATCCCGGCGAGCTCGGCGCTGGGGAGCCCCGCCCCTTCCCCGGAGACGAGGCGGGCCACCTCCACCGCCCGCAGCAGCGGCGGGTCCCCGCGCGCCTCCGACGCCTTGACCGCCGCCATCACCCTCCTCTCCAGCTCGCCCCCCGCGGCGGGCGCCACCTCCGCCGCCCCCATCGAGGGTTTGGGCTTGGATTTTTTGGTCGCGATTTCGCCTTCTCTCTCCTCGCGACTTGCGAGGTTTGGATCCCCCTGTGTGGAAGGGAAGGGGGAAGAGGACGGGAGGCGTTTAAGAGGCGGGGGGACAAGGGCGGAGAGATCTGGGCCGTTGATCTCGCCCCCGTCGCATTCGGTCGCCGTCGTGCTAGCACGGATATTGACTTCGCCGCCGTGTCTCCGACGTCAGTGTCCCGATGATTATTGGACGAACACCACGCCACGCTTCCTTATCTAGCAGGTAGCAACGGCCTGTCCGTTATAGCTGCTGGCTCGAGCTCGCCAGTGGAGTTCATCTTGCTTAAGCTATGACCCATCCATGGAGCTCCACTTCCTTCTTCTACTTTTCTCTTGCGTGGAACACTACGGATTTTCAACTGTCGACGAATCTTAGCGCCATATTCAGAACGCTGCTTTACACACAAAATTAGGCCCAGCTACATCTGAATCAACTGAGATGCTCACAAATTGGCTTCGGGGATGAAAATCTCAAGCAAATAAGGATTAGCAGATCGCGAAAAAATGGTTAAGAATTCTTGCGGTAAACCAATTGTTTCTTTTAGTACGAGGTTGTGCAAAAAATTTATACCAACAGGTTGAAAACGTTTATGTAATTTTAGTACTCGGTAACAACAAAATAGTACTCCCTCCGTTCCAAATTATAAAATATTACATGTGGACTATACATGGACTAAAATGAGTGAGTCTACACACACAAAAAACGTGTCTAGATACATCCGAATAAAAAAGAAAGGTAAAACATCTTATATTTCGGAACAGAGGAGTATATATTAGTGCTATGTACTGTCTAAACGGTCTCTCATATTATCGTGTTGTAGTATGCTATTCTGAACCGGTGATTTTTTAACATATTGGAGACGGGACAGCTACAAAGCTGGTGCTGACTAAAGTTGTTTTGTTTTTTCTTAAGCGAACTAAAGTTGTTCGCCTTGCCACCAAGGGACAAGAACACCTAACCTTTCGGTCATTGATACATTCTCGTTGCGATTTTGTATAACTCAAGTCATGCCCCAATACCATGTTAGGGGAATGCGAGACAATCCAGTATCAGAGCCTCTTAATTTGGTTCAAAGAAACTTCACATGGTTTTTGAGAATTCTGGTTCTTAGAACTTTTCCTATAGGGCTCATTAGGCGTGTAGAATTATAAATCGTACGTTTTTTATGGTGTATTTTGCTTGAGATTCAAAATAAGATCCATCTAGCACAACCTCATGAAGTTTCTTCTTTGTCTCTAAAATACTATGACGTGTGCCTACTTTTTTATTAGCAACAAACAACTTTTGTTGCACTTGTCTTGTTGTTGTATCCATGGCATACTTTTCTAGTAAAACAATCATATAGGATTCACTATGACATGAGCCTATAACACATGAATAACATGTTCTTCTTAATTCCGCAAGACAAATAGGCCTCGGGGTTTTGGTTACCATGAAATTTGTATGAAGTACCCTAACCCAAGATGGAGGCATCTTCGGTTCAAGGAATTGCACAAGGATTTGGAGAGTATAATGATTAAGATTTTTTCAATGGATTTATGATGTGTGGGGTTGGAAATCATTTTTTATCCTGTCTTGCGTGAAATTATAATGTAATTTTTTCTTCAAGTTCAACGTTATATTATCATATTCTGCTTTCACAACAACTGTGTTCGTGCACCTGGTTATTGTATTTTCAGTTCATGCATGATTTTTGTTTGCAAAAATTATCATGTAGAATTCAGTATGCCATAACCATAAACCATGTGGAAGTCCTAGTCATAAATAACATGCTCTTCTTAATCCTGCAATACAAATATGCCCTCGGGGTTTTGGTTACCATGAAATTTTGTGCGAGGACCCTAATCCCACGTGGAGACATCTCTTCAATTCAAGGAATCGCACAAGGATTTGGAGAGTATAATGATTATGATTTTTTCTATGGATTTTTATGGTGTGTGGGGTTGGAACCATTTTTTTGTCCTGTCTTGATTGAATTTATAATGTATTTTTCTATCAAGTTCAACATTATATTATATTATTATTATATTTTGTTTTTACAACAATTATGTTATTCACCTAGTTATTGTATTTATTCACCTAGTTATTTTTTTAGTTCATGCGTGATTTTCTTGCAAAAATTATCATGTAGAATTCAGTATGGCATGACACATAAACCATGTGGTAGTCCTAGTCGTGGAACCAAAGTGAAACTTAAGAATGAAATTTTGAATTAATAGTGCTACAATGAGATGTTATTGTTTTCCATTAATATTTACTAGCCAATAACGAACTGATTACAATTCAACATCATTCAAAAAATTTGTACTTATGATCCACCCAATCTCACACAAATCATCATGACTCTTGTGTCAATGTATAGTTTTACATGGTACTAAAGGACATTTTTATTGTATCCAAATTGAAAATGAGAGAATTAGACCCTCCTTTTATTGTTAGAAAACAAAAAAATTGTTACGTTTGCTCCTAACGTGTCAACAACACAAGCTACAAACTTTCAAACCCGTGGAAGACCTGCACCATGGTTCGCCTGGGATGAGGCTCACACCTATAGCATAGGTATTGGTTTGTATAGGGGATATGCACCTTTGCCTCTGTCTTGTGTAACCCCTCTGTTGGCCTCAACGTTGGCCAACGATGCTACAATGCCAACTGACACACCTAGAAAAAGAAGAAAAATGTATCATGCTATGCTAGACTTTGAAGACTTTGAAGGAAGGCAATTGGGAACGACAATTAGATGTCAAAACATAGATCACCCAATTGGATTAGTTGGGGACAACCGCCACACGAGTAGACACAAAAACATGTTCAAGTGTCCTATAACTTTGAATGAAGAGGGAAGGATGTGTTGTGATTGGCAGAGCGTGTGGGAACGAAGGCAACGTCTTGTGTCTCACGCATCGCATGAATTCACGAAAATAACACACCATTTTTGTCAATACATGTGTGTAGGTTTTTATTATTTTGTAACAACACATGCACACTTAACTAGTATTTATTAGAGTCTAACAGCTTCTTCGAAAAGGGGGAGTACCCTACAGAATGCAGCAGTTCGATGCAGAGGTGCCACCATCGTCCGCCATGATCGAATTTAAAACTGGGGTTTCACCATCAATCGTGCACCCTCAAACCCGCCACAGACTGACTGACTCGATTGCCATCATGGCACCGGCAATGCGTCCGCCGAGAGATCCGACAGTCAAACAACTTCTAACACACACACACTATATCAATTTTAATTTAGGCGTGGCTTTTCTTTAGGATGCAATATGCTATAACACATGCATTCTACTCTTTCTCTCTTTTCTGAGAATCACATGCATAATTCCAACCAAATAGGCCTCAGGATTTTTGGTCACGAGGTTGTCGGGTTGCTCCAGCAACGTTCAACCGCACAAGCTACAAAGTTTTAGGCCCATAGAAGACCCTGACCTTGCCTGCCTGGGACGCGAGCCCACACGTAGCCCGCGGGCACTGGCCGGCCCACTGGGTTCTGTCCCTCTGCCTCGCCAACGCAAACCTGATGTCCGGTGCTCCGTGCGACCGTGCGACATGGCAAACTTCGAAATTGTGCTGGGCAGAGGATGAACAAGTTCCGAGGCCAAGACACAGACCACACCACCGGATCAGCCAAGAACAGCAACAGCTTTACAAACTTTGCAGCACCACACAATTAGACGCACAAAACAAAAATATGAATGTGAAGAAGTCTGAACCTTGGAGATCATAATCGTACGAAACCTACACATAACCTTGCAATCTCTTCTCGTCTCCATGTTTTGGAGCTCCAGAAGAGGTTACATCAATTGCATCTGAGCACGTCGATCAGGAACGAACATTAAGAAACAAATTACTCTTTTTTCTTCTTCAAGCTTACTTACTACGTGCATAGTTAAACGGGTTGATCTCCAAGGATGATCGATCCCTTGCGCGCATGCATCATGGTCGGGCGAAGACGGGCGTAGGCGCAGGCGTCACATGTTGATCCCCTGCATCATGATCTTGAACTCGCTGAAGTCGACGCGGCCGTCGCTGTTGCGGTCGACGTTGCAGATCATCTCCCTGACGTTGGCCAGGCTGCTGGCCTCTGGCATGCCCAGCTTCTTGAGCACCTCCTGCAGCTCGGACGCGGAGATGTACCCGTCGCCGTCGACGTCGAACACCTTGAACGCCTCCCTCATCTCCTCCTCGTCCTCCCGCCGCCGCCCTGCTCGCCGTCGTCGGCCAGGGCGCCGAAGAGCGCGTCCCCGAGCGCGCGGTGGAGGCCCTCGAAGTCCTCGAACCGGAGGCCGGAGGCGCCCTCGGGGACGTGCGCGCCCACCGTGGCGGCCAGGCTGGCGGGGTCCGCCTCCAGCCCGAGCGCGTCCAGCGCCTGCGCCAGCTCGTCCACCGTGATCTCGCCGTCGCCGTTGCGGTCGAACAGGTCGAACACGCGCCGCAGCCGCACCGCGTTCAGGCTGCCGTTCCGGAGGCGGAACGACGGCGACGGGGCCAGGCAGTCCGGGGGTGCCGGACTATTGCTTCCGGGCTGCCGGCGACGACGGAGTTAGCGTGGCGGCGCTGGGTCGCTGTATGTGGCGAGAGCAGAAGCAGAGCGAGCAAGGGCAAAGCAGATGATTCGATCCGGTCGTCGTTCCTGATGAACACGGCCCCACCTGGGCTCCGCCCCGGGCCAAGCCAGATTTCTATATGCCTAATAGGTCTGGAACTTTGCTACGCCCCGGGCCATGGTCCAGTTTGCCCGGGGCCCAGCTCCGCCCCTGGTTATAGCTGCTGGCTCGAGCTCGCCAGTGGAGTTCATCTTGCTTAAGCTATGGGCCGTCTCCAGATATTGGGGGCCCCTGTACGAAATGAAAAATAAAGTTTGACCGAGTATTGACTTATGGATGATTTCTGGTTTTATGGAATTATCGAATTAGTCGCGGCGAAGGTCTATGGATGAGGATGTGATACCGTGAAAACTGTGATTGCGAAGGGGGTTGTCTTTGAGAGACGAGAGTCGGTCGATGGGCTCATAAGAGGGGCATTGGTCATCGAGGCATCACGACGAACAATGACAAGTCGGGGGATTTGCTAAGTTAAGGCTCGTCGGTCTGCACGCTCGTGGTATACTAACATTTGGCTTAATCGACAAATGACCAAAGTCACGAAACAACTAAGAAAGTCATTTGGGTAGACTGAAGAGACTCGGCAAGGAAATTGAAGTCGAGTCTTGTCTTGTCTGTCATGCGCCGGTGCAAAACGTAAAATAGACTCTAAAATATAAAGAAAAAAAAAGAGGCAATTTAAACATATTTTTATTTGATTCTACAGGTCCAAAATATAAAATACTTATCACAATACTTAGTAATACATGAAATACTTAAGACTAGTCACAATGGGAGTAACATGAGGAGTAGCATCAGTGCCACGTAGCCAAAAAATCTGATGCGGCGCGTAATTAATGAGAAGAGAGATGGTTGTGGTAACTAGCTATGTTACCATAACATCACACATTTCAAGGCAAGATGAGTGTATAACCTATTAAATATGACACTACACACATGTTACTCCCCACTATGAAGATAGTAATTTAGAATAGTAACATATGCATGTTACTAGTTTAAGTTACTTCCCATTTGTGAGCAGCCTAATAACGTGTATTAGTATCAAGTACTAAGGTCCTAGGTCCGCGTCTTGTAGCTTTTTTTATGGCGTAGCTTTTTAAGAGACACATGTTACTTACCCTTTTTTTAAGCCATGCCTTGTTTGTTTACTGGATCACCACGACACTTTTTTTTGACACCTATGGGCCGTTGCCCATGTCCCTTAGTTAATGAAATTTAGTCTAGAAGCCCAATAACCTTCCTGTAACAGTATCTTCTTCTCCATCGCGACCAAGAACAGAAGAAGCCAGTTCCATGGCGGCGCTGCAACCTACGCTTCGATCTCCTACACCTTTTATTGAGAAGAATCGAAAACTTTCAAATAGGATGGTCGCCTCACCTCGCAGCACTTAACTAAGATTCGGGCCCCTAAATTTTGGGGCCCTGTTCGGTCGTTCACCTCGCACACCCTCAAAGACGGCCCTTCCTTCTTCTACTTTTCTCTTGCGTGGAACACTACGGATTTTCAGGTGTCGACGAATCTTAGCGCCATATTCAGAACGCTGCTTTGCACACAAAATTAGGCCCAGCTACATCTGAATCAACTGAGATGCTCATAAATTGGATTCGGGGATGAAAATCTCAAGCAAATAAGGATTAGCAGATCGCAAAAAAATGGTTAAGAATTCTTGCGGTAAACCAATTGTTTCTTTTAGTACGAGGTTGTGCAAAAAATTTATACCAACAGGTTGAAAACGTTTATGTAATTTTAGTACTCGGTAACAATAAAATAGTACTCCCTCCGTTCCAAATTATAAGATATTACATGTGGACTATACATGGACTAAAATGAGTGAGTCTACACACACAAAAACATGTCTAGATCTATCCGAATAAAAAAGAAAGGTAAAATATCTTATATTTCGGAACAGAGGAGTATATATTAGTGCTATGTACTGTCTAAACGGTCTCTCATATTATCGTGTTGTAGTATGCTATTCTGAACCGGTGATTTTTTAACATATTGGAGACGGGACAGCTACAAAGCTGGTGGTGCTGACTAAAGTTGTTTTGTTTTTTCTTAATCGAACTAAAGTTGTTCGCCTTGCCACCAAGGGACAAGAACACCTAACCTTTCGGTCATTGATACATTCTCGTTGCGATTTTGTATAACTCAAGTCATGCCCCAATACCATGTTAGGGGAATGCGAGACAATCCAGTATCAGAGCCTCTTAATTTGGTTCAAAGAAACTTCACATGGTTTTTGAGAATTCTGGTTCTTAGAACTTTTCCTATAGGGCTCATTAGGCGTGTAGAATTATAAATCGTACGTTTTTTATGGTGTATTTGCTTGAGATTCAAAATAAGATCCATCTAGCACAACCTCATGAAGTTTCTTCTTTGTCTCTAAAATACTATGACGTGTGCCTACTTTTTTATTAGCAACAAACAACTTTTGTTGCACATGTCTTGTTGTTGTATCCATGGCATACTATTCTAGTAAAACAATCATATAGGATTCACTATGACATGAGCCTATAACACATGAATAACATGCTCTTCTTAATTCCGCAAGACAAATAGGCCTCGGGGTTTTGGTTACCATGAAATTTGTATGAAGTACCCTAACCCAAGATGGACGCATCTTCGGTTCAAGGAATTGCACAAGGATTTGGAGAGTATAATGATTAAGATTTTTTTCTATGGATTTATGATGTGTGGGTTGGAAACCATTTTTTATCCAGTCTTGCGTGAAATTATAATGTACTTTTTTCTTCAAGTTCAACGTTATATTATCATATTCTGCTTTCACAACAACTGTGTTCGTGCACCTGGTTATTGTATTTTCAGTTCATGCATGATTTTCGTTTGCAAAAAATTATCATGTAGAATTCAGTATGCCATAACCATAAACCATGTGGAAGTCCTAGTCATAAATAACATGCTCTTCTTAATCCTGCAATACAAATATGCCCTCGGGGTTTTGGTTACCATGAAATTTTGTGCGAGGACCCTAATCCCATGTGGAGGCATCTCTTCAATTCAAGGAATCGCACAAGGATTTGGAGAGTATAATGATTATGATTTTTTCTATGGATTTTTATGGTGTGTGGGGTTGGAACCATTTTTTATCCTGTCTTGATTGAATTTATAATGTATTTTTCTATCAAGTTCAACATTATATTATATTATTATTATATTTTGTTTTTACAACAATTATGTTATTCACCTAGTTATTGTATTTATTCACCTAGTTATTTTTTTAGTTCATGCGTGATTTTCTTGCAAAAATTATCATGTAGAATTCAGTATGGCATGACACATAAACCATGTGGTAGTCCTAGTCATGGAACCAAAGTGAAACTTAAGAATGAAATTTTGAATTAATAGTGCTACAATGAGATGTTATTGTTTTCCATTAATATTTACTAGCCAATAACGAACTGATTACAATTCAACATCATTCAAAAATTTCGTACTTATGATCCACCCAATCTCACACAAATCATCATGACTCTTGTGTCAATGTATAGTTTTACATGGTACTAAAGGACATTTTTATTGTATCCAAATTGAAAATGAGAGAATTAGACCCTCCTTTTATTGTTAGAGAACAAAAAAATTGTTACGTTTGCTCCTAACGTGTCAACAACACAAGCTACAAACTTTCAAACCCGTGGAAGACCTGCACCATGGTTCGCCTGGGACGAGGCTCACACCTATAGCATAGTTATTGGTTTGTATAGGGGATATGCACCTTTGCCTCTGTCTTGTGTAACCCCTCTGTTGGCCGCAACGTTTGCCAACGATGCTACAATGCCAACTGACACACCTAGAAAAAGAAGAAAAATGTATCATGCTATGCTAGACTTTGAAGACTTTGAAGGAAGGCAATTGGGAACGACAATTAGATGTCAAAACATAGATCACCCAATTGGATTAGTTGGGGACAACTGCCACACGAGTAGACACAAAAACATGTTCAAGTGTCCTATAACTTTGAATGAAGAGGGAAGGATGTGTTGTGATTGGCAGAGCGTGTGGGAACGAAGGCAACGTCTTGTGTCTCACGCATCGCATGAATTCACGAAAATAACACACCATTTTTGCCAATACATGTGTGTAGTTTTTTATTATTTTGTAACAACACATGCACACTTAACTAGTATTTATTAGAGTCTAACAGCTTCTTCGAAAAGGGGAGTACCCTACAGAATGCAGCAGTTCGATGCAGAGGTGCCACCATCGTCCGCCATGATCGAATTTAAAACTAGGGTTTCACCATCAATCGTGCACCCTCAAACCCGCCACAGACTGACTGACTCGATTGCCATCATGGCACCGGCAATGCGTCCGCCGAGAGATCCGACAGTCAAACAACTTCTAACACACACTATATCAATTTTAATTTAGGCGTGGCTTTTCTTTAGGATGCAATATGCCACAACACATGCATTCTACTCTTTCTCTCTTTTCTGAGAATCACATGCATAATTCCAACCAAATAGGCCTCAGGATTTTTGTCGGGTTGCTCCAGCAACGTTCAACCGCACAAGCTACAAAGTTTTAGGCCCATAGAAGACCCTGACCTTGCCTGCCTGGGACGCGAGCCCACACGTAGCCCGCGGGCACTGGCCGGCCCACTGGGTTCTGTACCTCTGCCTCGCCAACGCAAACCTTTTTTTTTTTTAAAAAAAAAAAAAAGGCCAAGACAGACCACACCACCGGATCAGCCAAGAACAGCAACAGCTTTACAAACTTTGCAGCACCACACAATTAGACGCACAAAACAAAAAATGAATGTGAAGAAGTCTGAACCTTGGAGATCATAATCGTACGAAACCTACAAATAACCTTGCAATCTCTTCTCGTCTCCATGTTTTGGAGCTCCAGAAGAGGTTACATCAATTGCATCTGAGCACGGAACGAACATTAAGAAACAAATTACTCTTTTTTCTTCTTCAAGCTTACTTACTACTCCCTCCGTTCCAAATTAGTTGTCTTCTATTTGTCAAAAAGTGGATGTATCTATACTTGTAACATGTCTAGATGCATCCACTTTTTGGTAAATGGAAGACAACTAATTTGAAACGGAGGGAGTACGTGCAAAGTTAAACGGTTGATCTCCAAGGATGATCGATCCCTCGCGCATGCATCATGGTCGGGCGAAGACGGGCGTGGGCGTCACATGTTGATCCCCTGCATCATGATCTAGAATTCGCTGAAGTCGACGCGGCCGTCGCTGTCGCTTCTTGAGCACCTCCTGCAGCTCGGACGCGGAGATGTACCCGTCGCCGTCCACGTCGAACACCTTGAACGCCTCCCTCATCTCCTCCTCGTCCTCCCCGCCGCCGCCTTCCTCGCCGGCGTCGGCCAGGGCGCCGAAGAGCGCGTCCCCGAGCGCGCGGTGAAGGCCCTCGAAGTCCTCGAACCGGAGGCCGGAGGCGCCCTCGGGGACGTGCGCGCCCACCGTGGCGGCCAGGCTGGCACGGTCCGCCTCCAGCCCGAGCGCGTCCAGCGCCTGCGCCAGCTCGTCCACCGTGATCTCTCCGTCGCCGTTGCGGTCGAACAGGTCGAACACGCGCCGCAGCCGCACCGCGTTCAGGCTGCCGTTTCGGAGGCGGAACGACGGCGACGGCGCGCCCTTGGACAGCGCCGCCGACGGCTTCACCGCCGCGCTCTGCCTCTGCTGCTCGCCGTCCATTGGTTCTTTCTCTCTCTCGCTGCTCCGTAGTCCGTACGCCGGTGCTTATTTCCGGAGTGCGTGGGAGACCGCGCCGAGACTCTCGCGACTTTATTATAGCAGGAGCCAGGAAAAGAAGAGGGAGAGAAAGCGAACGGGAGGCGGAACGACGGCGCGCCCTTGGATAGCGCCGCCGACGGCTTCACCGCCGCGCTCTGCCTCTGCTGCTCGCCGTCCAATGGTTCTTTCTCTCTCTCGCTTGCTCTGGCTGCTCCGTGCGCCGGTCCTTATTTCCGGAGCGCGTGGGAGGCCGCGCCGAGACTCTCGCGGCTTTATAATAGCAGGAGCCAGGAGAAGAAGAGGGAGAGAAATCGAACGGGAGGCGGAGAAAATTTGCATGGGAAATTGATCGCCTACCATACCGCTCCCGTCACATACCATCCATGGAAACAGCTGATCAGAAACAATTCATGGCGTAGTCGGTGCTGAACCGAGGCAGGGCTGGCAAGCAGGCTACTTTCGAATCAGCTTGGGGCATGGCTTTCCTTGTCTTCGTTGTGATTCCGCGCAATGCGGGTTCGTATTCATATCTTTGTCTGCCTCACGAACTGCTCTACTTCTCGTCCCATCCTCCCAGCTAGCTTGTCCGTGGACTAGAAATAGGTAAGGATGACTCCAACGGGGCGACGCATCGAGTCCGCGCGTCTCCGTGCCTGTCCATGGAGGCCAAAAACACGGCCCAACGGGGCGACGCAAACGGACCGCGGTCCGTTTTTTGGTCCGCCGCGACCCATTCTTGGCCCAAATTTGTGTCCTGCCCTAGTCCGCCCCTGGCCCGCAAATCAGACAATTCCCACCCCAACCTCCTCCTCCTCTCTCGCCCCTCTCGCCGGCACCGCGCCGTCGTTCCCTCGATTTGGCACTGCAGTCCATTCCGGGGACGCCGTCTGCTGCTCCTCTTTCCCGCCATCACCAGAGCAGCTTCCTCCCCACGACGACCGGTGAATCTTGCGGCCATCTCTCTCGCAGCACCCACGACACACACGCCGCCCACAAGGTGTCGCCGTTCGCCCCGGCAAGAACTCAGGTACGAACTCGGCCATGGATAGCTCGGATGAGTGGTACTACAGGAACTACATCCTGTACAACCCGTCATCATCGGACGATTCCTCCGAATGAGAGTGACGGCCTGGTTGCCACCCTCATCGTCAACGAGTACATAGAGAGGATGCGGCCGGTGTTTCCGAGGGTCGTTGCCGGGCGTTCTCTGCTCTGGACCAGAATCGGAGAGCTGGCCAAATCCAGCTGTATGGGGACTACTTTCGTCCCCATAAACCCACGTATCCTCCCAAGGTTTTTCGGCGCCGTTTCCGGATGAGGAGATCTTTGTTCAACCGTATCCGGTTGGGGGTGATGCATTTTGATGACTATTTCATATGCAAACCCGATGCACGTGGTACCCTCGGCTTCTCGTCGTACCTGAAGTGCACCGCCGCCGTTCACATGCTTGCATATGGAATTGCGGTGATCTTGTGGACGAGTACGTGCGGATGAGTGAGTCCACGTGCCTAGAAGCAATGTACAAGTTTTGCAGGACCGTGGTGCAGGTGTTCGTCCAGGAGTACATGAGAGAGCCCAATGCCGCGGACATGACCCGGCTCTTGGCCATCAACGAGGCCAGAGGCTTCCCTGAGATGATTGGCAGCATAGATTGTATGCACTGGGAGTGGAGGAACTGCCATTTGCTTGGCAGGGGCAGTAAAGGGCCACGTTGGGGCGTGCACGGTCATGCTTGAGGCCGTGGCATCACAAGATTTGTGGATTTGACACTCGTTTTTTGCATGGTCGGCTCGCACAATGACCTCAATGTGCTGCAGCGGTCTCCGGTGTTCAAGAGGCTCTCCAATGGCCTGGCACCCAGGTGACCTATGAGATCAATGGTCACGAGTATGACAAGCCTTACTATCTCGCTGATGGGATTTACCCTACATGGACTACATTTGTCAAGACCATCTCCAATCCCGATGATGAGAGAAGAAGAGGTTCGCCAAGGAACAAGAGAGTGCTAGATAGGATGTGGAGCGTGCATTCGGTGCCCTGCAGTCACGATGGGCTATTGTTCGTCACCCTGCTAGGACATGGGACAAGGACCAACTATGGGAGGTGATGACTGCTTGTGTGATCATGCACAACATGATCGTGGAGGATGAACGCGACGAGGGCATGCATGATCAGGCATGGCAGTTTCAGGTTCAGTTGGTTGAGCCCCAGGGACCGTCCACATTTGCTCAGTTCCTCGACTTCCACTGTGATGTTCGTGAGAAGTTGTCTCATCTTCGGCTCCAAAATGATTTGGTGGAGCATGTCTGGTAGCACTACGGTAACCAGTAATTCTATTTGATGAACTATTGGTCTTTATATTTATTTGGTTTGTAAGACTATGCATTTGTAAAACAATTTGTATTATTTGCCGAAACTATTTGGATTGTAATAACTATTTGGATTGTATTATTTGTATTGTAGTATTTGGATTGCTATATGTTTTGTTATAATGTATTATTTTGTTTTCAATGTGATCCATCAAAAACCCTGGCCGAAAATGATCAAAATGATCAAAAAACCCTGGGCGGGCAGACTCAATGCGTCGGCCCGTTGGGTCCAGTGGCCGGAAAGGGGCGGACAAGGGCCGACGCGCATCCGTTCCCCAACGCAAACGGACAAAACGCGGACCAAACGCGCGTCCATTTACGTCGCCCCGTTGGAGTCATCTAAGTCAGCTAGATGGGCGATGACGGGGGCAGCGATTTTCCATGCATTTCCTGCGTTGTCTGGCCGTGGCCATGATCGAGCCGATAAATGGCAGCGCATGGTCCGGGAAGCCCATGACCCGGGTGCATTGTGGCATTGTCCCGTCTAAACACAGAACTAGCTCTATTCTATCGTCTAAACATTGATTGATCAGAGTCAGACGTTATAATTGACCAAGTATTTAAAAGAAAGATAGTTATTTATGATGTCAAACAATATTATAAGAATTGTCATAAATTATACTTTTATATTGTATGCATTTGGTATTATATATGTTAGCATTTTTTCTATATAGTTGGTCAAATTATATATTTTTGATTTTTTCCAACGCTAAAATACAAGATATTTAAAACTAATCTTCAAAGAGATGATTTTTTGTCCTGGCATATTTTATCGCACAACTATACTAATCTTCTTCGCATCATCAATTTTGTATTAAATGTCTCCAAAGGGACCATCTTCACATCTTGTTACAATACTAGAAAGACACATAAACATACCTATCACACAGTAAACGTATGCGGAACCTACTACAAATGACATACATCAAATATATATCCACAATCTTCTTGATTTTTCAATATCAAATCATGATAGTACGTTGTGTGAGTAGGTGCATTAGGATTTTATCGTTGTTGAGAAAGTCACATTCTCGTAACTCTACGAATAAATATTTGTCGTAAAAAACAATATTTTTTATGTCCTAGCGAAAATAAAGTAGGTAGAGAAGACATACTTGTACTAGAATAAAATGGTTTTGAACGGTGATATGTTTTCGAATCCACGAGGGGTAGGTAAAGATGTAATGCTTTTTTCTGAAGAATAATATTAATGACTATAAGTTGCAGTTTGTGGCCTGTAAGATACAGAAACAGATCTATTTTAATCATGTTGGGGATATCGTTTACCGGAACTTATCGGTCGAGTCAAGATAAGGGCTAAATCGTCCGGCTTGATGGCATAGCGTCCGATTTATCGGCATATCTTCCGATTTATCAGACAATTTATCTTATCGGTCAGACACTGAGAAGGGAGAAATTAACCGATTTATCGGAAGATATCTTGGATAGTGATTTTAATATGTAGAGCTTAATATAATTAGCGGTGGAGATTATTTTACTTGAGCTATTGCTCTTTCTGTTGGTCAAGGTGGGGAGCTGTTATAAGTTAATAATATGTTTCTTGAAGTGTTCGATTCTTAAATAAGAATTTTCTTTATCAGAATATTTGTTAAGAACAAAGGTAATGGTGATAGATGAAATTTAGTAAAGGTGTATGGGCTCCGCATAACAAGGATAAAGAGAAATTCTTAGTGTAGTCAGTTGGTGGCTCTAGGTTAATAGTGCCAGAAACAATGCTTGTACGTCACACGTCAGTTGGGAACCCCAAGAGGAAGGTATGATGAGTGCAGCAGTAAGTTTTCCCTCAGTATGAAACCAAGGTTTAATCGACCAGTAGGAAAACGAGGTTTGCTTCGAAGGTGTTGGTGAGGAGTGTAGTGCGGCGCAACACCAGGGATTCCGGTGCCAACGTGGAACCTGCACAACACAATCAAATTACTTTGCCCCAACTTAACAGTGAGGTTGTCAATCTCACCGGCTTGCTGAAAACAAAGGGTTAAACGTATCGAATGGAAATGATGTTTGTTTGCATAAAACAGTAGAGAACAATGATTGCAGTAGATTGTATTTCAGATGTAAAAGAATGGACCGGGGTCCACAGTTCACTAGTGGTGTCTCTCCAATAAGATAACTAACATGCTGGGTAAACAAATTACAGCTGGGCAATTGACAATTGATAAGTGCATATAACATGCATGTGTGAGCTGTGGTGTCTACTATGAGATTCATTTGGGCATTACGACAAAGTACATAGACCGCTATCCAGCATGCATCTATGCCTAAATAGTCCACTTTCCGGTTAACATCCGTACCCCTTCCAGTATTAAGTTGCAAGCAACAGACAATTGCATTAAGTAATGTGCGTAATGTAAACAATACATTCATCCTTGAATAAAGCATTGCTGTTTTACCCCTAGTGGCAACAACACATCTACAACCTTAGAACTTGCTGTCACTATCCCAGGTTAAATAGAGGTTGAACCCAACTATCATGCATAAATACCCCCTCTTGGAGTTACAAGTATTCACGTGGCCAAGGCTTCAACAAGTAACGGAGAGCATGCAAGATCACAAATGACATAGACATGATAATATAATATTCAGCTCCACATAGGTATCAATATAAGTCAGATCCCAGCAAACACAACATGTAGCATTACAATAAGATGATCTTGATCATGATAGGCAGCTCACAAGATCTAAACATGATGGCACAAGTGGAGAAGACAACCATCTAGCTACTGCTATGGACCCATAGTCCAAGGATGAACTACTCACGCATCACTCCGGAGGCGGGCATGGCGATGTAGAGCCCTCCGGTGATGATTCCCCTCTCCGGCAGGGTGCCGGGAAGAGCTTCAGAACCCCCCGAGTTAGGGTTGACGACGGCGGCGGCAGCGAATATGTTCTGGATGAAAGGCTCGGTGTTTTAGGGTTTTCGCGTCTCGGGGAATAAATAGGCGAAGGGGCGATGTCGGCGGACCCCCGAGGGGCCCAAACCACCAGGCGCGGCTGGGCCCAGCCGCGCCAGGTGGTTTGGCCACCTCGTGGCTCTTCGTCTCTCCTTCGGACTCCGTGTACGTGCTGGAAAAATAGGGACTGGCCTTTTGTTTCGTGCAATTCCGAGAATATTTCCAGAAGTAACTTTCTGAAACCAAAAACAGCAGAAAACAGGGAACTGGCACTGTGGCATCTTGTTAATAGGTTAGTCCCAGAAAATGCATAAAAGTGATACGAAGTGTATATAAAACATGTAGCAAATGGTATAATATAAGCATGGAACAGCAGAAATTATGGATACGTTGGAGACGTATCAAGCATCCCCAAGCTTAGTTCTACTCGTCCTCGAGTAGGTAAAACGATAACAACAAATAATTTCTGAGGAGACATGCTTTCACACAATCTTGATCAATATATTGCAAGGCTCATGTCATGAATGAAGTGACTCAAAGCAATGATCTATAGTTTGCTAACAAATAGATAAAGAGTAAACAATGAATCATATAAGCAAAAACTTTTCATGAATAGTACTTTCAAGACAAGCATCAAAAAGTTTTGCATAAGAGGTAACTCATAAAGCAATAGATTCAAAGTAAAAGGCATTGAAGCAACACAAAGGATGATTAAGTTTCAGCATTGCTTTCAACTTGTAACATGTATATCTCATGGATAGTTGTCAACATAAAGCAATATAACAAGTGCAATAAGTAAATATGTAAGAATCAATGCACACAAAGTTGACACAAGTGTTTGCTTCTAAGATAGAAAGGAGTAGGTAAACTGACTCAACATAAAGTAAAAGATAGGCCCTTCGCAGAGGGAAGCAGGGATTAAATCATGTGCTAGAGCTTTTTAAGTTTTCGAAAGCATATAGAGAGCACAAAATAAGTATTTGAGAGGTGTTTGTTGTTGTCAACGAATGGTAGTGGGCACTCTAACCCCCTTGTCAACCAGACTTTCAAAGAGCGGCTCCCATGAAGGACGTTATTTCTACCAGCAAGGTAGATCATCCCTCTTCTCTTTTGTTTACACATGTATTTTAGTTTCTTTATAGATGACACTCCTCCCAACCTTTTGCTTACACAAGCCATGGCTAACCGAATCCTCGGGTGCCTTCCAACATTCACATACCATGGAGGAGTGTCTATTGCAAAATTAAGTTGCTTACTGATAAATCAGGGCAAAACATGTGAAGAGAATTATTAATGAAAGTTGTAATTAATTGGGGCTGGGCACCCCGTTGCCAGCTCTTTTTGCAAATTATTGGATAAGCGGATGTATATGCCACTAGTCCAGGTGAAAGTCTGTCAGAAGTAAATGACAAGATTGAAAGATAAAACACCACATACTTCCTCATGAGCTATAAAACATTGACACAAATAAGGAGTAATAAAGTTTTGAATAGTTTAAAGGTAGCACATGAAATATTTACTTGGAATGGCAGGAAATACCACATAGTAGGTAGGTATGGTGGACACAAATGGCATGGGTTTTGGCTCAAGTTTTGGATGCACGAGAAGCATTCCCTCTCAGTACAGAGTTTAGGCTAGCAAGGTTGTTTGAAGCAAACACAAGTATAAACCGGTACAGCAAGAATCACATAAAAACATATTGCAAGTATTATAAGACTCTACACTGTCTTCCTTGTTGCTCAAACATTTTACCAGAAAATATCTAGACCTTAGAGAGAACAAATATGCATCCCAAGTCTCAACAAGCTCTACGGTAGTTCTCCACTACTAGGCTTTAACTACATGATGCAAGAGCTTAAACATGATCTACTTGAGAGCTCAAAACAATTGCAAAGCATCAAATCAAAACAAGACAATGATCTACAAGAATGCATATGTCTTTTCCAATACCAACTACTACATGTAGCATTTTCTTTCTTCCAAACAAACACCAATAATTTATTAAACATAAACTCTCCAAATGATAATATAATGCAGCAAGAGAGTATTTATAAACAAGTGCTAACAGCTCGAAGAGATGCATGAAAAACAGGAGCTAAAAGCACTGCAGTAGCTAGTTAAGAATACTCAACAAATATAAGTGAAGAACATGAGTATTCACATGAAAAAGCGGAGCGTGTCTCTCTCCCACACAAGGATTGCTAGGATCCGAATTTATTCAAACAAAAACAAAAATAAAAACACACAGACGCTCCAAGTAAAGCGCATAAGATGTGAAAGAATTAAAATATAGTTTCACTAGAGATGACCTGATAAGTTTGTTGATGAAGAAGGGGATGCCTTGGGCATCCCCAAGCTTAGACGCTTGAGTCTCTCTGAATATGGTTGGGATGAACCACGGGGGCATCCCCAAGCTTAGGCTTTTCACTCTTCTTGATCACATAATATCACCCTTCTCGCTTGATCCTTGAAAACTTCCTTCACACCAAACTCAAGACAGTTCTCATTAGAGGGTTAGTGCATAATCAAAAATTCTCATATTCTGTAATGATACAATCAATCCCAAAGCTTCTGGACATTAGCTACAGCCACCAATGCTTTGTGGAGCAAAGAAATCCACACAAACACAGTAAAAGAGCGAATGCAAAACAAAAGGCAGAATCTGTCAAAAACAGAACAGTCTGGAATGACGAATTTTTTCGAGGCACTTAAGTTGCTCAGATGGATCTGGCCTAAAATAATGAAAGTTGCGTACATATCTCAGGAATATGCGTGATTTTTCTCAGAATTTTTTGAATTTTCTACAGGGAGATAAGCTCAAATCCGTGACAGCTAAAAATCTGTCACTGCGCAGAAATCCAAATCTTGCATCAACTTTCAATATAGAACTTTACTTGGCACAACATTGCGATAAAATAAAGATACAAAGGAGTTGCTACAGAAGTAACAAAAATCCTTGACTCAAAGAAAACAAAAATAACAGCAAATAAAAACGATGGGTTGTCTCCCATAAGCGCTTTTCTTTAACGCCTTTCAGCTAGGCGCAGAAAGTGAAAATCAAGTGTTGTCAAGTGGCAAATCATTCAAATCATCAAAAGCTTCTTCCAACACACAGCTTGTAACAATGGGTATCTTAGATGTTCCTGGAGGTGTTTCATTACCTTTAACCGTACTAAAAGTTTTATCAATTTTAAGCTCATAATGAGTCTTTGGTTTTGGCACTTTAGGAACATACATAAACTTTTGCTCTCTACCCACATAAACTTTCTCCTTTTTAGACTTAAGAGAAGTAAAGGTTGAACTTAAGGTTTCAATAGCTTCCTCTAACTCATCAATTCTATGATTTTGGGTGTCATGGATATTATTATCCTCAAGAACAGTGATTCTTTCATTGATGGTGGCTATTGATTCATTAGTCTTACCAATACAATCAAGAAAATTTGGAAAAAAATTCTCCATAGAGTCTAACTTATTTATAACATCTCCAAGGTATCTCAACTTTAATATCTTTAGTGGGTGGTGTTCCTACCAAACTTTCAATAATATTACAGGCTTCTAAAGCAGGAGTACCCAAGAAATTTCCACCTGTAAGAGTGTCTAGAACATACCTATACCAACTAGAGATACCAACATAAAAGTTCCTAAGGAGGATAGTGGTAGAGTGTTTCTTAGTACATCTATGATGAGCATCACTAATTCTATACCAAGCATCTTTCAAATTTTCACCTCCTAGTTGCCTAAAAGAACGAACTTCAACTTCAGGAGCATTCATTTTGAAAAACAAAATTAAACTGAATTAAACAAGTAACTAATTTTTTTGTGTTTTTGATATAGAGAAAGCAAACAAAACAAAATAAAAATAAACTAGCAAGACAAGTAACTAATTTTTTTGTGTTTTTGATATAGAGAAAGCAAACAAAACAAAATAAAAATAAACTAAGCAAGACAAATAACAAAGTAAAGAGATTGGGTGTGAGAGACTCCCCTTGCAGAAGCAATTCTGTTTTCCCCGGCAACGGCGCCAGAAAACGTTGTTGGTGGCTCTAGGTTAATAGTGCCAGAAACAATTGCTTGTACGTCACACGTCAGTTGGGAACCCCAAGAGGAAGGTATGATGAGTGCAGCAGTAAGTTTTCCCTCAGTATGAAACCAAGGTTTAATCGGACCAGTAGGAAAACGAGGTTTGCTTCGAAGGTGTTGGTGGAGGAGTGTAGTGCGGCGCAACACCAGGGATTCCGGTGCCAACGTGGAACCTGCACAACACAATCAAACTACTTTGCCCCAACTTAACAGTGAGGTTGTCAATCTCACCGGCTTGCTGAAAACAAAGGGTTAAACGTATCGAATGGAAGATGATGTTTGTTTGCATAAAACAGTAGAGAACAATGATTGCAGTAGATTGTATTTCAGATGTAAAAGAATGGACCGGGGTCCACAGTTCACTAGTGGTGTCTCTCCAATAAGATAACTAACATGCTGGGTAAACAAATTACAGCTGGGCAATTGACAATTGATAAGTGCATATAACATGCATGTGTGAGCTGTGGTGTCTACTATGAGATTCATTTGGGCATTACGACAAAGTACATAGACCGCTATCCAGCATGCATCTATGCCTAAATAGTCCACTTTCCGGTTAACATCCGTACCCCTTCCAGTATTAAGTTGCAAGCAACAGACAATTGCATTAAGTAATGTGCGTAATGTAAACAATACATTCATCCTTGAATAAAGCATTGCTGTTTTACCCCTAGTGGCAACAACACATCTACAACCTTAGAACTTGCTGTCACTATCCCAGGTTAAATAGAGGTTGAACCCAACTATCATGCATAAATACCCCCTCTTGGAGTTACAAGTATTCACGTGGCCAAGGCTTCAACAAGTAACGGAGAGCATGCAAGATCACAAATGACATAGACATGATAATATAATATTCAGCTCCACATAGGTATCAATATAAGTCAGATCCCAGCAAACACAACATGTAGCATTACAATAAGATGATCTTGATCATGATAGGCAGCTCACAAGATCTAAACATGATGGCACAAGTGGAGAAGACAACCATCTAGCTACTGCTATGGACCCATAGTCCAAGGATGAACTACTCACGCATCACTCCGGAGGCGGGCATGGCGATGTAGAGCCCTCCGGTGATGATTCCCCTCTCCGGCAGGGTGCCGGGAAGAGCTTCAGGAACCCCCCGAGTTAGGGTTGACGACGGCGGCGGCAGCGAATATGTTCTGGATGAAAGGCTCGGTGTTTTAGGGTTTTCGCGTCTCGGGGAATAAATAGGCGAAGGGGCGATGTCGGCGGACCCCCGAGGGGCCCAAACCACCCCAGGCGCGGCTGGGCCCAGCCGCGCCTACTGGTGGTTTGGCCACCTCCTGGCACATCTTCGTCTCTCCTTCGGACTCCGTATGGTTCTGGAAAAATAGGGACCTGGCCTTTTGTTTCGTGCAATTCCGAGAATATTTCCAGAAGTAACTTTCTGAAACCAAAAACAGCAGAAAACAGGGAACTGGCACTGTGGCATCTTGTTAATAGGTTAGTCCCAGAAAATGCATAAAAGTGATACGAAGTGTATATAAAACATGTAGCAAATGGTATAATATAAGCATGGAACACAGAAATTATGGATACGTTGGAGACGTATCATCAGTGAACCTTTCTAGACGGTGATTTTAATCTAACTAGTGTAAGAAGGACATTGCGATAAACAAATGGTCAAGCTTCTTAGAGCATCTCTAGCAGTACCCGCAAAACGCGAACCCGCAAAAGAGTTTTAAGGGTCGGGGAACGCGAGTTTTTTGGCTAGAAACTGATGGGGTTCGTAGCAGAAAACAATAATTTTTCTAACTATCGCAACACCGAAACTAGCCAGGATCTATCTATCTAGTAATGCGGTAACGGAGAAGTCATCGGAAACATACCCTTGTAGACCGATAGCGGGAATTACGCTCCCGCACAAGCGTTGCCAATGAAGACGTACGTAGCCGACCTCAAGGTCGCGGAGAACTTGGCGCGACGAAGAAGAAGGAGACGCGGCAATGAAGAAGCTCCTAGTGCCGAAGTCGTGAGAGAGCAGCACCTCCGAGTACTCGCACACGTACGGACCTTGACGATGACCTCCGTGCTCCCCGATCCAGCCGGAATAGCGGAAGCGATAACTTTGGGTGGAATCCCGCAGCACAACGGTGTGCTGCGGTTTATAGGTCTCCCGTATACGCTGTCCAGACTTGGGACCGCGCACGTCGAGAGATGAGGAGGGAGGAATTGGACTAGGGAGAAGACTGGGCCAACCGGAATTAATTCCTGAATTTTCTGTGTATTTTTTCAATTAATCCGGGTCCCTATTTATTGAAGGAAAAGGGGTGCACCTCTCCTTCAACTCTCCATGTGGGACTAAAGAGGAGAGGGGGGGTGGTGCGGCTGCCATCATGGGCCAGCCGCACCCCAAGCCCAGCCGCACCCCCTCTCAAGGGGGGAACTTCCCCTCTTGGGCCCTAAAGGCCCATTAAGGTGTGCAACCCCTTTTTCTCCTTTTTTTATTATTAAATTAATATAAATATATATAATTCCATAATTAATATATTTACATACTATTTAATCTCCCGTGACTCCGAAACATTTTCCGGATCATTTCGAACTCACTTCGGTCTCCCCGGAACTCTTTCGGTCTTCCCCGGAACTCTTCCGTTCTTGCCGGAACCTTTCCGAAACCTCCTATCTCTATACCTAAGCCACTCTGATGTTTCCAAAACGTTCTCCTAGCGTCGTCGAGACCTTAAGTGTGTTACCCTCGGTTCGAGAATACTCCGGACATGGTCGAGACCCTCCCGCCAATGACCGTCAGGGAGCCCTGGATGACTATGACGGCCCCCGTGCATTCTAGAATAAATCATCCTTGAATTATCTTTGAACCGTTAACATGATATGATCATTCCCTTTGTTCGTTGATACTTCCTTGTCCGAGATACGATCGTCAACATCCGATGTTGTGTTTTATCTCGTTACCTACAAGGTTGTTTTACTCGTTCCCATGAAATTATATCTTCAATGACCTAGTCATATGCTGCGCAGCTTTACAGATATAATCTCACCGAGTGGGCCCAGCATATCAATCCATCACACGGATGAACAAATCCCGCTCTTGATCACTCGCCCGACTACTTCCTTCCAATACCCGAAAGTGTCACCCTTATTGTCGTGCGTATGAGACATGACGTTAGGTGTGATCAGCCGTATCTTTCAGAAGCAGCGACTTGATGTAATCTCACGGTCTAAGGAATAAGCTACCACGTTATTATCCTATTGCAGTGTTGAACTATCTGATACGATCATAACTCCAATTCTTTGGGTAATGTCCATCAAATTATTCTCCCAATAAAATGACTCCACCATCAACTGTTAATGCAACATGATCGGGAAATCACGATCATCCATTGACTGATGGACTAGTTTATCTAGAGGCTTAACTAGGGACTCTGGTTTGTTTACATACCACATGTGTATTAACAATTCCGATTAATACAGTTATAGCATGGTATAAAACTATTTATAAACTTAAAGAGATAATGCAATAAATCTTATTATTTATTTGCCTCTAGGGCATATCTCCAACAGTCTCCCACTTGCACTAGAGTACAAATACACTAGCTGCATTTTCTATACCAATCATACAACCTTATCTTTTATAAGTGTTTATGATAATGTTCGCTCGTGGAAGAGGTTTCCTCGGCCTGAACCTTTTATAACCGTAAGTTCTTTGCAAACCATTGATATCACCTTATTTGATATCATCATTCTATCTTAATAACAAATATACATATTTGGCAACTAAGTGAGACTTTTGTTTCCCTGCGCTTACTCTGATCCAATATCAGTTAATTGCATTAAACACACTCAGTTTTAGAGAATACCTTTTCCCTACCAACTCTATGTACTTTTGCAGTATCTTTATACTTCTATATTTACCTAAGTAGATCCTGACATTCTATTGCCAGGCTAATGCCTTTTAGTTTATCCTATAACGACTTGATCCTTATTTCTTTCTGTCATTTAGGTTGATCCTTTTAACACAACATTTGTTAAACTCATCATCCTTTACAGATTTGAAATAACCACATATCCTTAGTTTCTTTTAAACTATGAAGGATAATTTTGGTTCCACTAATAATGAATCACAAATTCATCTCAGCGCTTATTCTTCTTGTAAGAATACTAATCATATCTTTTCAAGTATATAATATGGTTAATATGCTGCCACCTTATCATGGCATAGAAGTGCAGCATATTTTACAACCATGATTACTTTATCCAGATTTACAAGGACCAATTCCTCGTTACGTCTTATTCTGACACATCAGAATCTAATCTGGAAAAACACCTCGACTTCTTTAAAATGATCTATTCAAAACAGATGCTCACATCTTAAACATATATGATTTTATCGTAATTCATTAATTACTTCTAATTCATTTTCCTAGTACCTATCTATTATATGTCATTTACATATAAACACCTGACTAAGCTCCCACTCAAAATGTCAATTACATTTGAGATTGTGTAACAAGCTCCCACTTAACAATATGTCACTTACATATTATTCCGGTAAGCTGTCCTACTCCCACTTAAATTATACGGATATAATTTCCTTCGATATTTCGGTCATAACCGAAATCCTTGATCATGTATCAATTCGAAAATTCCAAATACGATGTATTATACTTGTTAATACAAATCCAAAAGACTTAGGCATGTCTACATCCAATGTAGTCAAAACAATTTTGATTTTGTCAAAGACATTCTTCATGACAAAATTAGCTTTATGTCCTTCTCACAGTTTCATTCTTTTCACACAACTTGTCATGTGAAAAATCAAGTAACCCTTTTACTTAATAAGATTCAAGCAACATTTACTAATACAATCTTGAATGCAACCTTTTGGATTTATGACTCTATAGTCACAATTCGAATTTGGCATCACCCCAATTTCTTTGTATTTCGTAGGTATCCCTTGTTCTAGTAACAAGCTCATTAAATCATGAAATATTAATCTGTGACCGGACAGAAAATATTCTTTAATGCCTACTATTTATAAAAAGCTCCTTGCATGAAAACACCATGATCAATTATCATCATTTTTCATTTCCATTTGTGGAGTTTTGTTGTCGGATCAAATTCCAAACAATATTTCTCTCACAAATCGAGTAAGGTCAATTACCCCTTTTAAGCTTTTCTTTATTTCATATCCTTTCTTGAAACTTGTTTTCAATGAATCACCAAGTTAGCAATACTAGTTTTGCCCTTGTTGGTGTTTACCATATGAAACATATATTCATTCCTATGAATATTTTACAAAGAACTATTTCGTACATAGTTTCGTATTATCATATAATCTATAAACCATGACACACAACTTATTGTCGTTCATACGAATTTTGGGTGAAGACTTCAAAATAGGGAGTTTACTAATTCTAACGGAAAAACCTTCTACGTGATTTCTAAAATATTAAGAGATAATTTTTAGGACTATACTTTATTCAAAATAGAGTATGATCATAATGTCTACATCAACATGTTTGATAATAGCATCATAATTTTGTGAACCGAATTTCACAAGTCCTTTTGTGAACCGAATTTTCACAAACCTTCATGATAAAATAAATCTTTAAAATCCTTGCTATTATAATCCAATTACAATGACTTGATTTTATATCCTCCTTTTCTATCCGAAAAATCTTTCTTGATCAAATCAAATAATTTCAGATAATTGTATCTTTTAGTAAATACTTATTATTTACTTAGACATACAACAAAGGTTTCAATAATAATTTCCACTACACAATTTAATTTACAATCATCTTGCATGATCTCAAATCAAATTTCTTCTCATATTGACTTATCAATATTTTTCAATCATCATGTCTCATTAGACATCACGCATGCAAATACACAAGATCAAAGTATCCAAAATATTTGCAATGATTAAAATTCGGTAGTGCATTTTATTATTGACTTAGGATATTTATTTTAACATTCAAATCCACTTTGCTATCAAAAAGATTAATGCATGAATAACTTATTCATAATCGAAATATGATCATAAGAAAACTTTATTCATAATAAAACAACTTGCTTGTCTCTTACAAATATGAATAACTTGTCTCATCGAACATAAGACATACTTATTACAATCACTCTCAAATTCGACTACAAAACTCTTATTCAAAACTACTAATCAAAACTTGATAACTATGGGCGTGAAACTCCTTGGCCATCAACTACTTTGCCTTGCCATCATTCCGCAGCATCATGTCGAACTCTGCAATTTTCCTGTTATATTCTGGTGCTGTTTCAATAAAACAGAACATAAGTATCAAATACTTTAATATCAACAAGTGTAAGAAATAACAATTATAACTTTGTATATCAAATATACCTTGCGTGTCATCTATTTCTCCTTCGATGGGTTCCACCTCCACATCTTTGATTTCGACCAGGAAATCATTGAAGAGGAGGAAATCACTCTTAAGTATATACTCATCGACAAGCTCCTCATAGCTAGGAGGTAGAGAACGCAACACCGCCTGTATTGCAAAAGTATCCGCCATCCAGTAATCGCATGTGTTTGTGAGATCATCGTGAATGTCAAACATCTTACACAAATGTGTCTCCAAGCAGGTATGTTCTTCCATCTTGAGTGAAAGAAACTTGTCCAGCTGCTTGTACTGCTCTTGCTTCATTCGGTTCAAGAACCGAACTTTAAGAGCACCTATCATCACAGCGGGTTCCATATGGCGAAACTCATTTTTCAGCTCATGATCCATGCAGACATACATCGTGATCTGAACACTCTCCAGACCTCACGACGCTGACGAAAATCCTCTTTCGCCTCTGCACTTGCGGAGTCTCCTGGTTTATCTCCTAACAATTCTCCTATCACGTAAGAAATGTCGTTCTGGTAGAGGACGTCTTTCAGGTTTCTGTACCACGTCATGAAGTTGGATCCATCGTTCCGGAGACTTTCTTTTCTAATAAAATGGTTGAACTCAAGACTTTCTTCCTTAGGATAAGGCATGATCTACAAAGATAATTTGCAAAGACTAGGTAAGGCTAAGTTTATAATATTTGAGTTTACTTTAATAATCATATTATCAAACACACTCCACTAAGAGAATTATCCCTAAAAACTGTCTTAGTGATTACACGATCCCAATCCATTAAATTACCCCCTTCGATCGGGCGGGCAACGTAACTTCAGAGGTAGGCAACGAATTACCAATCGCAACAATCATGCGACTCATGCTCGATCTTTCGATCACCCGTGTTCCGAGGCCATATACTGGTATATGCTAGGCTCGCCAATTTAACCTTAGTGTTTTCGCGTGTGCAACGTGGCTTACACCCACTGTATGCGAACGAAGAGACGAGTGTAGACAAAAGGATCGAAACCCTGAACAACGTACCCCGTAACGTAGAACTTTATTGGTGGTGCACACTAAGGCAGAACACAATTTTGGTATTAAATTAGGGATCATCCTATTACGGCTACCGTTGTATATCTTTATATAAGCACTCAAATAGGATGCAAACACACAACAACAATATCAAAATAATGTAATGAAGTGCGATATGACATGGCCGTCGCGCCTCGGCCTTCACGGCGCGCCTCCAATGGTGCTCCGAGTCTACGGTGCCACCTTTGCCTCCGATAACATAAAACTTACCGTGACCATGTCATATGTAAAATAGCCCCACTGCAAAACAAAGTTAGACGCTCTACTTTTATCCTTTTGCAATTTTACGTGGCTGCTAGGGCTTTCGTGAAGAACCGTTTCTTACCTACGAACATACAACCACAACAGCGATTAAATAATTGTCTCTATTACACCCTTTTCAGGGCCCTCCATTGAAAATGCCATGCCGTCTAAAGAGAGAGAGACAGACACCCGCCAGCCGCATATATGGTACAAGCCATATGTTAGTTGCGGAACCAGTCTCGCGTAAGCGTACGCGTAAGGTCGGTCCGGGCCGCTTCATCAACTCAATGCCAACAACATTAGCAAGTGCACGCGAGAGGGTAACAATTATAGAATCGATGCCCACATTCAACATGTGTTCTAACCGTACCAGCAATACTACGCATAGATCGGCTCTGATACCACTGATGGGGTTCGTAGCAGAAAACAATAATTTTTCTAACTATCGCAACACCGAAACTAGCCAGGATCTATCTATCTAGTAATGCGGTAACGGAGAAGTCATCGGAAACATACCCTTGTAGACCGATAGCGGGAATTACGCTCCCGCACAAGCGTTGCCGATGAAGACGTACGTAGCCGACCTCAAGGTCGCGGAGAACTTGGCGCGACGAAGAAGAAGGAGACGCGGCGATGAAGAAGCTCCTAGTGCCGAACTCGTGAGAGAGCAGCACCTCCGAGTACTCGCACACGTACGGACCTTGACGATGACCTCCGTGCTCCCCGATCCAGCCGGAATAGCGGAAGCGAGAACTTTGGGTGGAAACCCGCAGCACAACGGTGCGCTGCGGTTTATAGGTCTCCCGTATACGCTGTCCAGACTTGGGACCGCGCACGTCGAGAGATGGGGAGGGAGGAATTGGACTAGGGAGAAGCCTGGGCCAACCGGAATTAATTCCTGAATTTTCTGTGTATTTTTCCAATTAATCCGGGTCCCTATTTATTGAGGAAAAGGGTGCACCTCTCCTCAACTCTCATGTGGGACTAAAGAGAGAGGGGGTGGTGCGGCTGCCATCATGGGCCAGCCGCACCCCAAGCCCAGCCGCACCCCCTCTCAAGGGGGGAACTTCCCCTCTTGGGCCCTAAGGCCCATTAAGGTGTGCAGCCCCTTTTTCTCCTTTTTATTATTATTAAATTAATATAAATATATATAATTCCATAATTAATATATTTACATACTATTTAATCTCCCGTGACTCCGAAACAATTTCCGGATCACTCCGAACTCACTTCGGTCTCCCCGGAACTCTTCCGGTCTTCCCCGGAACTCTTCCGTTCTTGCCGGAACCTTTCCGAAACCTCCTATCTCTATACCTAAGCCACTCCGATGTTTCCAAAACGTTCTCCTAGCGTCGTCAAGACCTTAAGTGTGTTACCCTCGGTTCGAGAATACTCCGGACATGGTCGAGACCCTCCCGCCAATGACCGTCAGGGAGCCCTGGATGACTATGACGGCCCCGTGCATTCTAGAATAAATCATCCTTGAATCATCTTTGAACCGTTAACATGATATGGTCATTCCCTTTGTTCGTTGATACTTCCTTGTCCGAGATACGATCGTCAACATCCGATGTTGTGTTTTATCTCGTTACCGACAAGGTTGCTTTACTCGTTCCCATGAAATTATATCTCAATGACCTAGTCATACGCTGCGCAGCTTTACAGATATAATCTCACCGAGTGGGCCCAGCATATCAATCCATCACACGGATGAACAAATCCCGCTCTTGATCACTCGCCCCGACTACTTCCTTCCAATACCCGAAAGTGTCACCCTTATTGTCGTGCGTATGAGACATGACGTTAGGTGCGATCAGCCGTATCTTTCAGAAGCAGCGACTTGATGTAATCTCACGGTCTAAGGAATAAGCTACCACGTTATAATCCTATTGCAGTGTTGAACTATCTGATACGATCCTAACTGCAATACTTTGGGTAATGTCCATCAAATTATTCTCCCAATAAAATGACTCCACCATCAACTGTTAATGCAATATGATCGGGAAATCACGATCATCCATTGACTGATGGACTAGTTTATCTAGAGGCTTAACTAGGGACTCTGGTTTGTTTACATACCACACGTGTATTAACAATTCCGATTAATACAGTTATAGCATGGTATAAAACTATTTATAAACTTAAAGAGATAATGCAATAAATCTTATTATTTATTTGCCTCTAGGGCATATCTCCAACAGAAACGAGGCGCGGCGGAGCAGAAACCGCAAAGCCGAACCGGAAAACATTCTGTTTTGTGGTTCGGCTTTGCGGTTTCTGCTCCGCCGCGCCTCGTTCAGAAACTGCATATGCAAAACATGAAGTAGACATGAATATCAAAGTATGTCAAATTGCTCAGAAATTTGACATTAATATAGCAAGTAATATAGTTTCTTGAATCAAAAGACGGCAATTAACATAGTTTCCCTATGGTATGACCAAAAAATTTCTTCCAAAAGGCCATTCGCATCATCGAGAGACCCTACACCAAGCCACCACCATCACCATCACCTCCACCACCGCCGGATGCATCACCACCACCACCACCGCTAGCTTTTGGCATCGCTTGTTTCATTCGATGCAATATCTCCTTCCTTGCGATGTCATGCCACACCAAGGTGACTTCATCCATTTCACTTCGGTTCATCATCATGACCTTGTTCTCCTCGGCCAAGAGCTTGGGACCGTTCGGCCATTGCGTGGCATGAGTTGGAAGAACTTGTCCTCCACTCTTTGCCAATACCGATCCTTGGTTTGATCATTGCCGTGAGTTGCATCAAGAGGAATACTCTCCCAAGCACGGATCAATGTTTGGTCCTCCAAAACGGTGTAATTCGTACCTCTCCGGGAAAGTGTTGTCCCCTCCACCTCCTCGATCTCGTTGTCTTCTTCTCCCGCACCACCATCGAGGCCACCGTCGGCCTCGTTGTAGCCGAAATTGCCGAGCGGAGAATTGTTGATCTGAACCGACCCAAGCATGTCCATGAAAGCTTGCGTGCTGCAATTTGGAAGAACAATTTCGGTAGTAGCAAGCATAATTTCACAAATAGGCGGCAGAGGGTGGTTTGTTACCTTTCGGTCCCGGAGACATTCGCGGGCGTAGGTTCGTCTGCAGCAGCGGCGGCGCTGCCCCTGACCTTCCGCACGGGCGTCCTCTTCTTCGGAGCCGCGGCGGCGGCGGCGGCGCCGGTAGCCGCAAGTAAGATTTGGGCCGCGCCTGCGGTCCCCAGCCCTCTCCGCTTCGTCTGCGCCAATGGAGGAGCAGCGGCGGCGGCGGCGGTGCAGAGCTCTGCCCGGCCAGCTGGATCTGTCGATGGCGTCGTTCCGACGGATGGTCACCAGGTACGGGTCGGAGGAGCTCATGGCAACGATGGGGCAGGTCGCACGATGGCCGGAGTGGGGGAAGAGAAAGCGGTGGCGGTGGCGGCGGCGGTTCGGGGGCTGAATCTTCCTTCGCGCCAACGATAGAAGAGGATGCGGATCAGTCTGCGGGCCGGTGAGGAAAACCTAGCTTTCACGGTTTCGAGGGACGGATTCACGGGGCCCCTCAAAATCTTTTGCGGGTCGGAGAGTTTTGAGGGTTCTGCTCTTTGCGTTTTTAAGGATTTGAATCCGCATCCGGCAGTTATTTTGCGGGTTTGCGCGTTTTGCGGGTACTGCTAGAGATGCTCTTAATGTTGTTATTGAAAGTTGGGACTTCAAAGAAATTAAAATGGCTGGTAGGAGTTACACATGGTCTAATAATCAAGAGAACCAAGCTCTTAAGAAATCTGAAAGAAATTTTGGTTTATCTTTCATGGGAGAGCTTGTATCCTTTTATGTTCCTTAAGATTTTAACTAGGGAAATTTCTGACCATTCTATTTCAGTGCTAGATTTTGGTTTAAATCAACAAATAGAGGAGCCTTGTAAATTTGAGATTTTTTAGATTTTAAGGGTGGATATGGTAGAAGTGGTTAATAAGTCGGGTACTGTTATTTCCCCGATAGAAATTATGCAACTAAGTGGCCAAATATAGTTAAAAAATATCGAAAATTCTTAAGGGATGGAATCAAAATCATGTTTGGTACTATAAAAATAGAAGAGAAGGTTAAAAAAACCAGAAGAAATCTTTATTAAATAATATTGCCGTGGTAGATACAAAAGTAAGTTGGTACGAATTTCCACGGATTTGTTTTCTTATGAAAGTATGAATGAACAATGACAGAAAATTTATAAATAATAAGGATTAATGTGGTTCAGAGGGAAAGGGAAAATATTTATTGGAAGGTGATTCACTTAAATAATATTCCATGAGTAAAACTAATTTTGGGAAAGGAAATATAAAATAATTTCTTCGCATCAAGTAGTGGTGTTATAGAATGAGATGCAAAAATTCTAGATTATGCAACATGTTTTGAAGAAAGCGTTAGGTTCACATGAACTTCCCATTGAGTTTTACAATATTTCTGGCCTCTGGTGTGTAGCGATTTATTTTTTCAATTTCGGGATTGGTATAACGGAAAATTATACATTGTTATATTCAGTTATAGCATTCTAACACTTCTTTCCAAATGTTAGGTGCTAATATGATTGAAGAATACATACCTATTTGTTTATCTAATGTTTTATTTAAAATTGTCAATAAAGTAGTTAATACTCAAGAAAATTATGTAGCAAATAAAGTAATAACACCTTTTTAAACAAATTTATTAACGATCATTTTAATCTAGATGTAGTGGTATCTTTACATGAAGTAATGCATGAGATTTATACGAAGAAAATAAGCATTTCCAAAAAAAATACATGTTGCGATTTTCTAAAGAATATTTCAAAAAGGCAAATGATGAAATTAATTGGTAATTTCTTAAAAGCGTTATGATACAAAAGTTTTCCTTGTTAATTTTGTAGAACTAGTCATGACGTCAATATCTCATGGAAAAGTGTTCATGTAGGTAATGAAAACGTAAGACAACACTATGAATCTAGGAAACGGTTTAGGCACGAGGATCCATTGTCTTGAATTTTGTTTAATTAGCAATAGATGATCTGAATAAGTTGAGTAGAGTACGGTTTAGTGGAATGTTTGGCCGAAAATCTAGGAGATGATGGAGTTAGCATGCTCCAATATGCCAATTGTACAATTTTTATTTTTAGGACAACCTAGATAACAGTAGGAATTTGAAAGCCATTCTATGTATTTTAAGCAGTTGTCTAGATTAAAGATTTATGTTCACTAGTTGGCATGTACGTGCAAACGCACGTTTTCACAATTACGGGGGACAATTTACAAGTAGAAAAAAAATCGGTACCAGAGTCTACGTCCATTTTTTTTTTTTGGTGCAAGTCAATAGCAGAACAGATATCTCAACAATGTGGTACATGAAACCAATGTTTGACACACAGTAGTGAAAATTGCGCAGGAGCTGAATAACGTAAAATTGTGCACGAGCTGAATAACGTTAAGATAAAGTGAGCTGAATATCAGCCAACGAAAGCGTGCTCCTTAGTGGATTCTCAGCACAAAATATGTCATTCCTTAATGTCATAATCGTCTTCAACACTACCTTTAGTGACCGTCTCGGTCATTATCGCTTGCATGTTAATTAGATGGACCAGGCTACGGTGCGGTTTTTTTCCTTTCGATCGGTTCAGCAGGTTCCGTCTTCCTATTCTTCTTTTTTCGTATGCGTCACCACATATCGTGGTTTTCTTTTCGGTAGCGCCTTGTAACGCATCACAGCGATCAGTTTATTTTTGCATCGCTCTCTTCTTCCCCAAATTCTCTCTTTCATGTGCCACAATCTCTCTCAGAAAAACTGGAATTGGACACCAATTACTTTATCAAATCAAGAGAAAATGTAATTGGAAGTCCAAATCCACCGCTCGAGCTGGTTCGGTTTGGGCTAAAAGCACAATTGGTGGGAGGCCTGGTGTACGTGCAAGCTAACTACATGAACCTGGTTGATTCTCCTGTAAGGTGAACTTGCTTTTGAGCTGGTAGCTTGGCCAATTGAGTCAACGTATCCCATGTTTGGACCGATTCTTAATCAGCTGGTACATGTGTGTTCGAGCCTGTCGTTATGTCGAACACCTTGTGTGCGCTGACGAGCTCGAGGTCGTCGAGATGGTACAGCGTTCCCGCTCGTCTTGGCTAGCGCCGCGGCGAGCATGCCCTCATGGCCTCCCGCTCGTAATCGTCTTGTCCGGCGGACGCCGGGATTTTGCCCCCGCTCGTCATCGTCTTGGGCGACGCCTCTCCCATGCCAACCATGTCTTCATCGTCAACAAAGGCCATCTCCCGGAGCCTCGGCATGGAGCTGCGCGTCGTGACCCCGCCGAGTGCCTCGTACGCCTGACCGCACTCCAGCGAGCTTTGCACCGTACCTGGCTGACCGCAGCGTGGCGACATTTGCGCCCTGCGGCCTTCCGAGTTGCCGTGCCGTGCTAGCAGTCCGTGCGCGCCGAGCGGAGCACCCATGGCGGCGTGCCCTGTCTGTTGATGCCGCCGCCGAACCGAGCACCCACGGCCGCGTGCGCTGGCCGCTGCCGCCGCCGTGGCGCGCAGTGTGCCACCACCGCACCTACTGCGCGCATCCAATCAATGTTCTAGGTAGTTATTATACCTTAAAAAGGTAAGAATAATTCAGAAGGAGCAGTCGAGCAGAGTAGCCGCAGCCGAGGGGACTGGATTAAGTTAAAAAATTACCTATATGTTGACAAACAGAGAAAGCCAGGAAGGAGCAGTCGAGCAGAGCAGCAAGCTACGGCAATCGGGAGGCCGAGGTGGAGGACCGGACTGGAGCCTGGAGGAGCGCCGACGGGTGGGTGGGGCTCGCGGGTCGCCGGCCTGCAGTCCAGGCCTCCAGGGAAGCGAGGCAGAGAAGCGGACTGGATGCGAAGCAAGCGCTCGCTCTGTTCCGTCGGGCTTGGGCCAGGACTTTCGGCTGCGGAAGTGGCGGTGGTGGCTCTGTTCTGGTCGGGAGGAGAGGGGAAAAAGTGAACCGGTACAATGGCAAATTTTTTGTATTATGTGATTTGGTGGGAGGCTAAAACGGTAAATACAATGTGTGTTGAGTTGCTCAACACGGACCGAACAATCTGGTTTGTTGGTAGGAGATCGTACGGCATAAATTTAATGTATCCGATCAAGTTTGCTCTTTTAATAGTAAGTAAGTATAGATAAAAGTGTCTTTTTTTTTGTTCCGGTCAAGCTTAAGAAAAGGTATACATGTATTCTTTTATATTTAATTATTTGTATAGTAGGAAAAGTACCTTTCAAATACCTTGGTGTGCGCATCATAGTAAGTCATGTAATAAGATTTGGGGGAGGCTAGGGAGAAAGTAGAGATGAAATTACACATGAGATAGTAGAAAAAATTCATATGCCGTTGTCGGGCATACTCTCTCGAGGACCCTAAGGCCGAATCCTATCTGCCAAGCATCCCTCACAAGCGTAGAGCGTAGTTTGTCCGCTGGCGTCGTCCGACGAACGGATGAAGCGTGGAATTTAATGAATTTGGGAAGAGGAGGCAACTCGCTTGGGTGAAGGATTAGGTGAAGGGTTGTTCCACGCTTGACACTTGCAATTTATCTGAAGTGGCCAAAAATATAGTGAACCGGTACCAGATGAGAAGAACGGATTGATAAATCCCTTAGTTTAGGGTGTTAATATTGCCAAAATTTGGATAAGGGAAAATATTGTTCCAAACCAAATAGTTTAGGATGATAATTTTACTCGTCTAGAAAGGTTACAACTTCCCTAGAGGCAGGGCGCAAAACACAAACAACGACATTCAACCCAATTTTTTGAATTTAAAAAAAATAAAAATATCACTTGAGGTCGTGAGCCAAAGTAAATTTTCGGGTTGGCAATTGTTTTGAGTGAATAAAGTTTCAGGTTAGCAATGTCAAATTCTTCGATTTACTCGTCCCGAAAGGGCCCAAAACGTAAACAACCACATTCAGCCCAACAACTTCCGGTACATCTAATACGGGCCCTCAGGCCGCACTCTCTTCAGCACGACCCGCACGCCGTGCTCCGGCTCGACGACGAGCTTGAGCGCCGGCGAGTGGTGGTAGGCGGGCGACAGAGCCACCTCGAACCTGGAGAGCACGAGCGAGAGCAGCACCTTGAGCTCGGCCATCGCGAAGCCCTGCCAGAGGCAGGTGCGCGCCCCGGCGCCGAACGGCAGGTACGAGTGCAGCTGCGGCCTCGCCGCGAACCGCTCCGGGTCGAACTCCCGCGCGCCGGGGCCCCAGAGCGCCGGGTCGAGGTGCACCGTCGACACCGGCACGTAAATATTGACGCCGGCGGCACGCGGACGCCGCCGAGAGTGATCTCCCGGAGCGCCTGCCGCGACACCACCGAGCCCGCCGGGTACAGCCGCAGCGTCTCCTGGATCACCATCGTCAGCTGCAAGGAAAAATCTGGACCCGGTCAGAGAGAGAACAGGTACATACAAACCAAATTCGTGTGACATTATGTGGGTTGACGTGTATGTATACCTGCTTCATCTTCTGGAGCGACTGGAAGTCCGGCGCGGCCCCGCCGCTGCCGAGCGCCTCGTCGCGCACACGGCGCTGCCACTCAGGGTGCAGCGCCAGAAGCATCAAGCACCACGCAGCCGTGACGGCCGTGGTCTCGTAGCCGGCGAAGTATATATTCTTGCAGTTATCAACTACAAAGTCCTCGGCCGCCGCGACGCCGCCCCCACCGTCCGCCTCGGCCTCGGCCTGGGCGCTGCGGAGCATGGCGGTCAGCAGATTGCCCCCGTCCTCGTCTCCAGCTGCACCGCCGCTCTCCCTGACGACGTCCAGTATCAGCCTCCTCACCCGCCGGTTGAGCCTCCACGCCGCCCAGTTGCTCCTGGTCGGCAGGAACCATATCCCCGTCATCTCGGCGAGGAGGTTGGGCCTGCCGACCGTCTTCTGCAGCTCCCTGATCACGGCGAATACCTGCTTGCCCTTGACGTAGCTGCTCCCGAAGCACGCCCTGGAGATGACGTCCGCGGAGTAGGCCCTGAGGTCGTCGTCGACCTTGAGGTCCAGCGCGCCGCCGCCGCTCCCGGCCACCCTGTCCTCCCACGCCCGCACCAGCGCCTGCGCCGAGCCCACCATCAGGTCCACCATGCCCTTGACCTTGTCGGGGAAGAACTCCGGGGCGATGAGCTTCCTCTGCCGGGCCCAGGCGCCGCCGTTGGACTTGAGGATGCCGTCGCCGAAGAGGGGGTGTGGTGCGTGATCTTCATGTAGGAGCTCTTGCCGAGGTCGTCCGGCGACACGCAGAGGCAGACGTCGCGGACCACGGCCGGGTCGGTCGCGTGCAGGAACACATTGTTGCCCACGGAGTAGCTGAACACCGGGCCTACAGATCGACAACACAGCAAAATCTGTCAGAAACCTTTATCAGCAGGGGCGGATCTAGCGGGGTGCCATGGGTGCCATGGCACCCCCTCCAAAAATGCTAAAACTTTACCTACTAGTAGTATTTAGGATATTCGTATGTATAAAAATGCAAAATTAGTGATCAACTAGTGCAAGCCCATCTATTCCTAGCTAAAATCGAAGCCCAACTCGACTGCTAGCCCAGCCACTGTTCTATCCTCACCACCACGGACTGCACAGACTCGCTCGCTCAGGGAAATGGGGATCGAAACCTGATAACAAATGAACCGAATCCCCACTCCATGAGAACTGCCGAGAGATTCACGGCGGTGGGCTACTGCTGCTAGCGGCGGCGGGGCGTGGAACAAGCCAGTGACCAAGACCAGGTGTGCGGACAGCCGGCGACCAACGGACCAAGTGGCACTGAACTGACGAGCCGGCCGGTGGGTGCGCGGCGAGCAGCAGACTGAGCCGACCATACTGTCTATGTTCCAGAAGCATAAAGCTAAGGTGAAAAAGAATTCAGCTTCGTCATCTCTGACTGCCATACCAACCGAAGGAAGTGGCAATCAAGCCAGAGAGGACTTCTTGCTCCCAGGCACCAATGATCCCTCCAAGTTAAAAAATTCGAAAATTATATTTATGAAATTCAAAAAATTATGAAAAAAATCCCCGGGTGTAGCCAATAGTACATTTCACGGACGTGTAAATTTTCAACTCTAAAAACTTTGTACTTTGAGATATACAAAATGACAAATTATGGATATATGCCTATTTTCAAATCTCTAAGTTTTAACATATTTTGTTATTTTTGTATAGCCCATAATATAAAGTATTTCAAACTGAAATTTTGCACGTTTATGGGATACGCCATTGGCTACACCCGTGATTTTTGCAGAATTTTTTGAGTTTCAAAAATATAGTTTTCGAATTTTTATAAGTAGAGTGAGCACTGGAGTTCGGGAGCAAATAACACTTTCCGCAATCAAGCTCCAGTTCCTCGCCCCTGCTTCGTAATCTGCCCCTGCTTTTACCGGTTGCGAGGGCAAGTGTTGAGAGAGTTTTTTCCGCGATGAAGCTAGTGAAGACCAATTTGAGAATTGACATGGGAGATCAATTGTTGAATGATTCTTTGGTCACGTATATTGAGAGGGACATGTTCACATATTTATTAGAACTTCATGTAATTTCTTTTGACACATTCTTGACCACTTCGTTGGATTTATTATGTTATGAGAAAAATTAAGTTACTTCTATTGTCACTTTTGCAAAATTTTAACTTATGTGCTATTTTTTAATGCTTTTTCAACCGTGAGTTTTAAGTTTGGCACCCCCGCCAGTCAAATCCTGGATCCGCCACTGTTTATCAGTCAATCAGTGCATGCAGACGTACGCCTGGTGCCTCTTGCTCATCAGTGAAAATGCTACGAGAATCTCCTCGGCTTATTCTGATACGTACAAATGCTTTATGATCCGTGCATAATGAATCTTCAAATATCAATGTATTGTCAATAATTTGCTTTTTAGATTCATGTACTCACTCCGTCCACAAAAAGATGTCTCTAACTAGCTCAAATTTGCATTTATATACACACTAAATCATGTCTAGATTCATACAAATTTGGAATAGGTTGAGACATCCTTTTGTGTATGGAGGGACAAATACCAAGATTTTTTTTTATGAATCTTCGAAGAGGGCGCAGCGGTTGCGAGTCACCGTCGCTTAGTCTGACATTTTTCATGTATATCCGGACGACGCTTTTGATTCCATTATGAAAGTACGCTGTACTGGTTTTTGAGATCCTCAATGACGACCACCAGAAAGGGAATGTGACCACCATTCTTATTTTAGAAAAGGCTTAAACCTATTCATCTATCCTATCCATCCCTCGCTTGACTCTTCTCGGAAAAGGTTCTCGTCGCTTAGTCTATCCGCCTATATCGTTTTTCCATTCTTTTTTTCCCTTTTTTTGGGTGGGTGTTGGCTGCAGGGGCGGACGCACGTTGTACTCTGTGGGGGCATTGGCCCCCACTCGATTTTCAGTTGTCCCTGTACATGTCGTATAGGATTGAGCAAATGCCCCAAGTCAGCCCAGTACATGTGCCCCAGTCAGTCCAGTTGCAGCGCTCCCAGTGTCCCTATCCGACATGCCCAACCTTTTTTTTATCAAAGCCCATTAAGAAAAGAAAGGCTGGTTAGATTTCCTAGGCCAGTTTGGTACGTTTCAGCTCAGGCTACAGCGCAAAGGGCAGGCCATCGTTCCGACGCATCGACGGTTCGTCTCTTGAGACTGGAGAATGAGAGCAGAGCAGGTGAATCGTGATTGCGGCCGCTCTACGCCACGCCCTGACGCCCTGCCCTCTCCGCCAGATTGCCATCTCCAGTCCGCCGCGTGCCCAGCCGACCGGCGCCATCTCCGCGTCGAGAGATTGCAGGTAAGTATTGTACTCATCTCAACCGATAAATATTAGGGATTTCCAATTCGTGGTTTGATCTTTTCCGTGTCAAATCAAACAGAATCTTTACTGGTACGGTGGTCTAATTTTAGTGTTGTAGAAATAATTTGACATACTAGTATACTAGTATCTTTAGGATTTGGGAATTTTCTAGGCAATGCAACCAGGACCTATACTGATTGTGTCTCGACGATTGGCAGGGAAGAAAGAAAATAATGGAGAGATATTTAATTAAAAAACCAGCAAATGTCAACCCCACCAGCACCACCACAGAGAGTTTAACCCCAAATGCAGCAAGAGCTGCAGCACCGAGACATAATTCTGCTGTCCCTGAACTGATTGATCTTGACAAGCTTCCTCGTGATCCAGCTAAAAGGAAGAGAATGGCATATTATCATCCTAATCAACGTGACCAAATTAGGAGAAAATATTTAACTTGAGGACCTCATTAGCCTCGTGGTTTTAATTTTCGATACAAGTTGATTGGGAAGAAGAAGAAGAAGAAGAAGAAGAAGAAGAGCAGGAGGCGATTTAATTATGAGAAAACTTCTCTCTATACATATCTCATATTTGGACAATTAGAAACTTTGTGTGGTTACGTGCTGGTGATTTTTTTTCGCAAAAAAAATGTTGGTGATTTTCCTGTACTACATGGATGCCCCCAGTCCCTTTTTCCCCTGGGTCCGCCCCTGGTTGGCTGTCGCCTCAGCCACGTCTCTCGTTGGTTGTATCGGGTGGTTGCTATATTAATATAGTTGAGCTACGACCTATTTCATCAATAACGAAAATTCTATACATGCACTAAAAAAATTAAACCACGCATTAACATATTTTTATTTTATCAATACACCTATTAAGAAATAATTTCGCAAATCAAGTGACTTTTTGGCGTCACGACAAAGGAGAGCGGGGAAAGGTGCGAGACGAGGACAGCAGCATGCATGCATGCAGCGAACTCCTTGTCGCTTAGCGGCCACATGCAGGTGCGACAAGACATGACACCGCGAGCTCGAGGCGTACTTGCGCCAACACGCATCAAACGAAGATGATCTCAAGTCACCTACGTGGCTTAGATTGCATGCGTCTCGTCTCGACCTGATGTCAAAGAAAATCCAGGCGACAGTATCGACCGCAGGATGCGTAAACCGGGACCCACTTATCCCACTTATAATCTATTTTGTACATGGGTAGTATAAAATTTTGATCTAAACTTTTGCACTAGATATGTACAAAATATAGTATAAGTGAAGCAAGTGAGTCCCGTTTTCGCATCCTTACTCGATCGTTATGGCAATACACGCGAGACACGATAGATTGTTCTTTGAGCCAACAGTACTCTGTAAAGCTTGGGTCAATCATAGATCTTAAATCCAAAAAAAAATATGTATGGATTACTTTTAGTGAGCATCAAGCACTTTGGTATAATATATGAAACGCAAAGAAAGAGGGCGATGGAAGTAGTAGCTAATTAGTTAAAGAGTTTTGCTATTTCTAGAATCGTCTGATAAATAGTTTAGTATTCTTATTACAGTATGTTGTAACGAAGAAGCACAAATCGTGCATTAGGCAGTAGCAAATGGTATACAAGTCAATTGGTGCTTCTCTCATTATGGAACGTATTACTATTCCTGCACAGACAAGCATATGCTTAGCTAGAACAGTACATCAATCCTGCTCAATTATTGTTCCTTCTTTCAATCATATTACAACCTCCGATCCATATTAATGGACTCAACTTTATCTAGATACGGATGTATCTAGTTAAGTGTTTAGACTAGATGCATCCGTATCTAGACAATGTTGAGACCATTAATATGGATCGGAGGGAGTACTATTTTTGTGCAGGCAGAAAGCACACTCGACTTAATTATCCAGCAATGCTGGTTGTGATTCGTCTCAATTATTGCCTTTAGCTAGCTAGAGGTAAATCAACAAAGCACCCAACAATATATTATTATGATCGGTGTGCATCAACTGGAGATGGTACATGCTTGTTTTCCCCTTTCGATGCAAGAAATTACATTATCTAGAAGGGCCGGATTTGATGTCTTTTGAACTCTCTTGTACTTAAAATATATCGCAGTCGCTTTTTTAAATATTTGCATCAACATTCATCCACCATATGCATCATTTCCAAGTCACCCCATATTTAAGAAACTAAGAAAATGATCTATGATGTTGCTTAAGTTGCACCCTTTTAAAAGACAACAGTTGCATGCTTGATAGTAATGTGCAATCTAGGTGAGCTTCAGGCGACAGAGTATCTAAGAATCAGTTTGCCAATCAAGAAGAAACTGAGACTCCCAGGGAGAAAAAAATTGACCACACATATGCAGTGGATACCTACGGTGGTACGGCCCAATCATACCAAACATGCAATCAAAACCAGCGAATCAGCGGTAATCCATGCATGCATGCGTGTCGATTGAGAGAGAAGACACCATAGATATATGCACGCACCGTACTCGTTTCTCCACTTCTCGTAGAAGGGAAACACGGCGGGGCGGTAGTCGTGCACGATGCCGCCGACGCCGCGCTCGGACGACGCCGACGTCCGTTTGGTGTCCACGGCGGCCTGCCGCATGTCGGCGAGGTTGCCGTAAAGGAAGGACGACGGCGGCGGACCGCGGATCCCTTGCCTCCTCAGCTCGCGGCGAAGCCTCTCCGGCACCAGCCAGAGGATGCGGCAGAGGTAGAGCAGCAGGCTGCATGCCCCGACGCAGCACAGGCTGGCCACCACCTTCACCGCCGCCATCATCATCGACATGCTGGATCGTCCCCCCCTCTAATCCTCTATGCCTAATCCAATCCTCTCTGTGTCTGATTGATTGAAGTGTGCGAGGGACAAAGAGGATTCTGTTGGGAGAGATAATGATATGACGCGGTGTGGCAGCTAGAGTCCTGTAATGAAACGTGATATGGCCGGGAAACCAGCACGACGCACTAGGGCGTGGCTTATCTCTTATATATAGGAGTGTACAAGGTACAAATACAAGTATAATACACAGAAGCTGTATGAGACTAAATACATGATCTAACACCCTCCCTCAATCTTAACTGTGCCCTGAAGTAATCAGCAAGTTAAGATTGCGTCGACAACCTTCAAAGAGAGGTAGTGACAGCGGCTTCGTGAAGATGTCAGCAAGTTGATCTTTGGAAGAAATAAACTTGATTTGAAGTAGCTTCTGTGCAACACGTTCCCTCACAAAATGATAATCAACTTCGATGTGTTTCGTTCGGGCATGAAATACCGGATTCGATGAGAGGTATGTAGCACCGATGTTATCACACCAAAGGACAGGAGGCTGATCCTGGGAGACTCCCAACTCCCGAAGCAAAGACTGTACCCAAATGAGCTCCGCTGTGGCATTGGCCACAGCTTTATATTCAGCTTCAGTGCTACTGCGGGACACTGTCGCTTGTTTGCGGGCACTCCAAGCGATCAAGTTGGGACCAAAGAAGACTGCATATCCCCCCGTGGATCGCCGATCATCAGGATTGCCAGCCCAATCCGCATCAGAAAAAGCAGAAAGCTGAGCAGACATAGCGGGTCGAAGATGCAAACCATAGGCTGCAGTCTGGCGGATGTAGCGCAGTATGCGCTTAACAGCAGACAAATGAGTATTCCGTGGTGCATGAAGATACTGACACACACGGTTCACTGCAAAGGAGAGATCGGGCCGGGTGATAGTGAGGTATTGAAGACCTCCAACAATGCTGCGGTAGTCAGTGGCATCAGCAGCAGACAAGAGAGATCCATCAACAGCAGAAATCGGATCAGTGGCAGACATAGGAGTGGTGGCTGGCTTGCAGTTAAGCATACCCGCGCGACGTAGCAGATCCGTGGAGTACTTCTTCTGAGAGAGAGCTAGGCCACCATCAGGATAAGTAACCTCCAGCCCAAGAAAATAGTGAAACTTGCCCAAGTCCTTAACAGCAAAGTCAGACCCCAGAGCTGTAATAAGGCGATCCGTAGCGATGTCCGAAGAGCTGACAAGAATAATAACATCCACATAGACCAAGATATACATAGTAACCTCGGGGCGCTGTAGGAGAAACAAGGATGTGTCAGCCTTCGAGGGAACAAATCCATATTTGTGAAGAGCAGAGCCAAGTCGAGCATGCCACGCGCGAGGCGCCTGTTTCAGACCATAGAGGGCCTTAACCAGACGACACAAATGATGAGGCTGTGAAGGATCAACAAATCCGGGAGGCTGTCGCATATATACCTCCTCCTCCAAGACACCATGCAGAAAGGCATTCTGGACATCCAACTGACGAAGAGACCAACCTTTAGTGACTGCCAATGATAGAAGAAGCCGAATAGTGGTTGGTTTGACAACGGGACTAAATGTATCCTCATAATCAAGGCCATACCGCTGTTTAAATCCTTTAGCAACCAAACGCGCCTTGTAGCGCTCAATAGACCCATCGGAATGCTTCTTCACTTTAAAAACCCACTTAGAGTCAATAATGTTGATGCCAGAACGAGGAGGAACCAGACGCCAGGTGCCATTCTGACGAAGAGCCTGAAACTCGAGCTCCATAGCGGCACGCCAATGAGGAATGCTCATAGCAGCCTGAAAATGACGAGGCTCAGCTGTAGGGTCAGCATGAGCTTGGGACATGCATGCGGCGAGCCAAGCAACAGTACCATCTTTCCGATCAAGCGGCTTAAAAATACCACTGCGACTACGAGTATGAGGGCGATGAACCACCGGAGCAGGTGGAACAACAGTTGACGGTGCAGTAGAGGAAGGCAACACTGGCACAGAAATTGGTATTTGCCCAGGTGTAGTATCCGTTGAGTGCCCAGGCGGTGTGTCAGGCACCAGCCCAGGCGAAGGAGGCCCAGCAAGAGTGTTGGGTGAGGCAGAAGCATCCGCCGCACGCGCGGCAGATAGCGGTCCAGGCGCGGTATCCGTCGAGGGCCCAGGCGGTGTGTCAGGCACCAACCCAGGCGAAGTAGGCCCAGCAGGAGTGCTGGGCGAGGCAGAAGCATCCACCGCACGCGCGGCAGATAGCGGTCCAGGCGATGTTGGCGCAGGCGAGCTGGACCATGGGGAGTTGGGCCGAGGCGAGCTGGGCCGTGGCGTACTGGACTGGTCAGGGCCAGAACCGGCAGGCGCGCACGCAGAGGAGCCTCCATGCTCGCACGCAGACGAGCGTCCAGGCTCGATCGACGAGGGAGCTGCATGGCCCATGCAGCCACGATCGCCGGGAGGAGTAGTTTCATCAGCAGGTACATCCAATAGCTCTAGTCGCGCTCCACGGCCAATTCCTGCACCATGATTAGGTAACAAAACAGGGGAATATGCAGCATCCTCAAAGTGGTCAGGCGATACAGGGGATGAATGTGATGATGGCAATATAGGTGCATGCGTTGGAAGTGCAGAAAAAGGAAACAAGTTTTCGTCAAACACGACATCACGTGATATGTAAACTCTACTAGAGGGAACGTGGAGACACTTATAGCCTTTATGAAGCGAGCTATAGCCGAGGAAGACACATTTTTTGGAACGAAACTCGAGCTTATGCTTGTTGTAAGGTCGAAGGTGAGGCCAACACGCGCAACCAAACACCTTAAGGAACGTATAATCGGGTACTTCCTGAAATAAAAGCTCAAGCGGAGTTTTCATATTGATAACACGAGTGGGAAGCCTATTGATCAAGAAACAGGCTGTGGAGAAGGCATCACTCCAAAAACGAAAAGGAACAGATGCATGAGCGAGTAAAGTGAGACCAGTTTCAACTATATGACGGTGCTTACGTTCAGCAGCACCGTTCTGCTGATGTGTATGTGGACAAGACACACGATGTGAAATTCCAAGCTTATTAAAAAAAGTGTTGAGGTTGCGATACTCGCCTCCCCAGTCAGATTGTACATGAACAATTTTGTGCTTGAGAAGACGTTCAACATGCAATTGAAACTGAAGAAAAACATCAAACACATCAGATTTGCGCTTAAGAAGATACATCCAAGTAAAACGACTATAAGCATCGATGAAACTGACATAGTAATTATGACCACTCACGGAGGTTTGGGCAGGACCCCATACATCTGAAAAAATAATCTGTAGAGGATTTTTGACAACACGATGCGAAGAAACAAATGGAAGTTGATGACTCTTCCCTTGCTGACAAGCATCACACACGGCTAGGTTTTTATTGCTAGATAAAGTGGGGAGATCATGCCGCTGAAGGACATGACTCACTATCGGGGAAGCCGGATGACCAAGACGCGAATGCCAATGAGTAGATGAGGTGCGAACACCACTGAATACTTGGGAAGCTGCATCCAAAGCATACAGCCCCCGACAATATCGACCTCTAAGGAGTACGTCCCGCGTTGCTCGATCCTTGACAAAAAAAATGAGACGGATGAAATTCAACCGAAACATTATTGTCAAGGGTAAGTTTAGGAACAGACAGTAAATTGCGAGTAACCGAGGGGACATGTAAGACATTGCGAAGGTCAAGTTTGCGAGATGAAGGCGTGAGAAGTGAGGCCTGACCAATATGAGAGATGTGCATACCTGACCCATCTGCGGTGTGAACCTTGTCGTGGCCGTGGTAGGGCTCGTGCGAAGTTAGCTTGCCGAGTTCGCTCGTCAGATGATCCGTCGCACCCGTGTCCATGTACCAGGTGGGATCAACCGGATAGGACGGAGTGTAGCCAGAGGAAGGACCCTCCGTAGCCATGGCAGCTTGTCGCTCGTTGCCACGGCCATCATTGCCAATCCCCAGAAAGTCGCGCTTGAAGCGGTGATGGCAGCGAGACGCCAGGTGACCGACGAGGCCACAAAGCTGGCATGTGGGGCGCTGTCCACCATACCGCCCGCCTTGGTTGACGTGGGAGGCGGGTGGAGGTGGTCGCGGAGCAGGAGGACCAGGCGCACGGTACCCGCCACCAGGTGCGGGAGGTGGAACAGTAGGAGGCGGCGGACGTGGAGCAGGTGGACGGTAGGGCAGCGATGACGGTGCTCCGTAGAACGGGAGTGCAGGCGCTCCATACGCACTAGACGGCGCTGGCGGGAGCCTGCCATAGAGCGGCTGCGAGGGCCCGCCATAGGACGACTGCGAGGGGCCACAATACTGCGGCTGCAGGGGCGCGCCATAGGAGCCGCCATAGGGCGGCGGCGCGATTGGATCGGACGCCGATGAAGGCTGCCCGTGGAGTGCCATCAGGGCACCGTGAGGCGCGGGGGAATCAACGACGACCGTGGGGATCATCACCGATCGTGGTTCGCTGGGCGCAGCTATTGGCGCAGGCATGGACGGCGGCCTGGGATGCACCCACGCGAGGGGCTGGGACTCCACGAACAGAGAGCCAGAGGCAAAGGACGACGGCGCGGCAGCGGAGATCGGGCCGTCGGCAGGGGCCGACGCGGTGGCGGCGGCGGCGAAAAACATGGGTCGAACGACCTAGTCTGATACCATGTAATGAAACGTGATATGGGGAAACCAGCACGACGCACTAGGGCGTGGCTTATCTCTTATATATAGGAGTGTACAAGGTACAAATACAAGTATAATACACAGAAGCTGTATGAGACTAAATACATGATCTAACAAGTCCAAACCCAAAGTATACTTTTTTTAGATAAAGGGCTTTATTACTCAAAAGTTTAAGTATTACACCCGGCCTCTGCATAATGAATGCACACAGCCGCAGTCCAGGATAGAAATAAAAGATAAAGCGACAACAGGCGAATTACAATCAGCAAAGAATAAAGTAAAACGCCTATTTCCGAGGCAAGCTCGATGGTCTATGGAGGTCTAATCCGGCGATCAAGCGGCCACCCATGTTGTGATAAAATGTCCCTTGCCACCTCCTCCAGCCGTGCACACGCCTCCGTAAAGAGGTCTCGATGTCCCACACGCTGTAAGGAGGACCACGTACGGAGAATACCTGTGCATCGGTAGATTACCTGCATAAGAGAAACATGTTTATCATTGAAAACCTTGTCGTTTCTACTGAGCCAAAGCGACCATATCACTGCAATCGCTCCCACCCTAATAACCGTTCTAAGTTTTTATCTATCCCATTTAACCAGTTCCCAAAAACATTGGCAACAGACTTGGGTGGATAAAGATTAGACGCTATTTGGATAGATGACCATATAGAACGTGCGAAATTACACTCGAAGAATAAGTGCTTTATTGTCTCATGTTGTGGACAAAATGCACACTTAGTGCTTCCATGCCAATTCCGTTTGACAAGGTTATCCTTGGTTAAAATGACACCCCTACGAAGATACCACGAAAATACTTTTATTTTAAGTGGAATCTTCATTTGCCATATTTTTTTATTATCATCGACTGGAATATCAGAATGCACAAGCGCCCTATACATAGAATCTACTGAGAATTTTCCGTTCCCGCATAGATTCCACCGAAATTCATCGTGACCTTGTGTAAGTTGGATTGAGGCCAACCGTGCCAACAAGGCATTCCAAGATGTTAATCTCGGACCGAATAAATCACGTCTGAACGTCACATTGGGTGGTGAGCACTGCATAACAGTGGCTATAGTATCCCCTTTGTGTCGAACAATATTGTATAGGGCAGGATATTGCTCCCGGAGGGTGGTGTTTCCTAACCACTTGTCCTCCCAGAATCTAATCTCCGTGCCATCCTTAATATTAAATACACCAAAGCGAAAGAAATGTTTCTTAGTCGCCATTAGGCCGGCCCAAAAGTGGGAATCACCAGGTTTCCAATACACCTGTGATACCGCCTTTGAGCCGATGTATTTTCTTTTGAGGAGTGTTTGCCAAATTCCATCTTCGGTTAGCAGCTTAAACAGCCACTTCCCTAGGAGGCTGAGTTCTTGATGCTGAGATCATGAATACCCAGTCCTCCTTGATCTTTTGGTCGACAAACAACATCCCATTTAGCCAGTCGATACTTCTTTTTCTCACCATCCCCTTGCCAAAAGAATCTTGATCGGAAGTAATCCAATTTACTCAAGACACCTTTTGGTAACTGGAAGAAGGATATCATATACAGTACCATGTTTGTAAGTACCGAATTAATGAGCACCAACCTCCCACCAAGGGATAGTAATTTGCCTTTCCAACTAGACAGCCGTGCTTGCAGACGCTCCTCGACATGTCTCCATTCCGCATTAGTCAGTTTCCGATAATGGATTGGTATGCCCAAGTACATTATAGGAAATTGACCCTGCTCACAACCGAATATATCAGCATACTGAGCGGCTGCGTCCTGTGCATCGCCGAAGCAAAACAATTCACTTTTATGGAAGTTGATTTTTAATCCTGATAATTGCTCGAATGCTGACAATAACAATTTCAGATTCGTCGCCTTATCAAGATCGTGTTCCATAAAAATGATTGTATCGTCCGCATATTGAAGTATAGACAGTCCCCCATCGACAAGATGTGGAACTACTCCTTCAATTTGGCCATCCACTTTTGCCCTTTCGATCATGATGGTCAACATGTCCGCCACTATATTAAATAGTATAGGCGAGAGAGGATCACCTTGCCTTAGGCCCTTTTTTGTTTGGAAGTAGTGGCCGACATCGTCATTGACTTTTATCGCCACACTTCCCCCCACAACAAAGTTTCGGATCCATTCGCACCACTCCTCCGAGAACCCTTTCATTCTCAGAGTTTGAAGTAAGAATGGCCATTTAACTTTGTCATAGCTTTTTCAAAGTCAATCTTGAAAATTACCCCATTAAGTTTCTTCGTATGCATCTCATGTACGGTCTCGTGGAGAACCACGACCCCGTCAAGTATATTCCTCCCTTGCATAAAGGCAGTTTGGGTAGGTTTAACCACATGATCTGCAACAGAATTCAACCTAATGGTCGCTACCTTTGTAAAGATCTTGAAGCTAACATTCAGGAGACATATAGGCCGATACTGTTGTATCCTCTCAGCCGCCTGAATCTTAGGCAACAAAACGATTTCCCCAAAGTTAAGACGAAAAAGCTCGAGATGTCCAGCATGCAAGCAGCCGAATAACTCTAACAAGTCGGGCTTAATGGTTTCCCAAAAATGCTGGTAGAACTCAGCTGGGAAACCATCAGGCCCAGGCGCCTTATTATGTTCCATTGGAAAACCGCCTTGCTTATCTCTTCTTCAGAGAAGGGTGCGATAAGCAGTTGTTTTCCTCCGGAGTTACTTGGGTAATATCATCTGTTCTTGTCTCGTCAAGAGTGAAGTTTCCTTCCTCCGGAGCACCAAACAGACCTTTGTAGTAGTCCGTAATATACTCTTTGAGCTTGTCCTGCCCCTCGATCAGACCCTCATCCTGGTGAAGAGAATGAATGAGTTTCCTCCTATGTCTGCCATTGGCAACATTGTGGAAGTACCTCGTATTCGAATCCCCTTGCAGAATGAATTGGGCCTTAGACCTTTGGTACCATTTAAGCTCTTCTTCCCTCAGCATTCGACCCACTTGCTCATTCGAGTGCCGTTTTAGGTCACTCTCATTTGCTGATAAGGGGCGTAATTCTGCGAGTTTATCGAGCTCATCAATAATGGAACACAGGCGCTCTTTTTCTTTTTTAAGCATACCAGTAGTGTGCTTGGCCCATCCACGAAGGAATTTACGCAGATTGCGTATCTTAAAATTCCACCGTTGGATAGCACTGTCGCCCACTGCCGGTTGAGCCCATATCCTTTTAACTAAATCATCGAAACCATCCCGCAACAGCCAACCTAATTCGAATTTGAATTGGGACTTTACGGGCGGTTTCAATGTTCCAGTAGATAGGAGTATGGGGGCATGATCCGAGAAAGCCTCAATACGTTCCAAAGCCCGAACCGTCACCAATGGATATTTATCTTCCCAACGGGAATCCATCAGCACCCGGTCCAGCTTCTCGTATGTCGGCTCTGGGAGACTATTAGCCCAAGTAAATTGTCTCCCCGTCATATGAACCTCCCGTAAAGACAAGCTATCAATTACAGCATTGAATAAGAGAGGCCAATGACCGTCGAATCTACCCTTGCTTTTCTCGTGACGGTACCTCAGCATATTGAAATCCCCTCCTATAAGAATAGGATATGGGTTATCCTTAGCTAAATTAACCAGTTCTCGAAGAAAAGCAGCCTTATATTCTTCTTGGGCAGCACCATACACAGCAACCAGACTCCAAATAAAATTGTCGGACTTGTTTCGAATATGAAATTTAATATGAAATTCACCATCCGAACGGTCCAACAACTCCATGGTATCGGTTTAATGCCTAGTAACATGCCACCCGATCTACCTCGAGGGGGACAAGAATGCCAAGCAAAATCCACTCCACCTGAAAGGCGGTCTAGTAGGGTGCTTGGAAAATCTCGTCTACCCGTCTCGGAAATAGCCAGAAAATCCAATTTGTGATCCCTCACATGATGCGCAATATTCAAATGTTTAGCCAAGTCGCCTAGACCTCTGCTATTTTCAAATATGCCATTCATTGGGAAACTATTGGAGATTTTGACTTTCTCGCATTTTTACGCGAGGATTGGTTCTTTTTATTTTTAGCGGATTTAGATCTCCGGCCGGTAGCATACAGGTCATCAAAAGATCCCAGCTGAGCCTCGTCCAAATCCACCTCCGTAACCTCTCCTACAAGATGTGATAGAAGCTGTCCATCTATTGTGTCATTCACCTCATCATCATCTATAGGTAAGGTTACAGTCTTACTCGAAACATTAGGAGAAACTCTACGACGGTCATACTCTACATGTTTCAAACGTTAGCCGAAAGCACCACTTCTTTTTCATTTCTGCCTAGACCGACGCCTACTGCCGACAACTTGGAAGATAAAGTAGACGTTGAAAAGGATAAAAATGAATGTTTGGTTTTTGACGTACCAGCACCCGGAGTAGAGAACGTCGCCGCTTTGCGACGCATCGCCTTGGCCATAGAATCCTCATCCGTCGCTGAAGAGCCATCCTTCGCCGTCTGGTGACGTCCGCTGCGTCTCGGAGTCACCGTAGACAGCGGACGTCCCCCTGCTGTAGCAGGCACGATGGGCGAGGGCGAAGGCGATGTAGCAGCCCTCCCGTCCATTGTGCACGAAGTCGGCGGCGACATTGCTGCCGTCGCCGCTGCAGGGGAGGACAAGGTCGATGTAGTATCCTCCACCGCAGCGTCACGGACCGGCGTGGCACTGTCCCCAACACCATCCACCATCGGGCAACCAACAGTCCCCACTAGAAGCTCAGCAGCCGACGGATTCGACGCAGCTGCACTTGTCGAGTTAACCACCACAGAAGAAGTGGACAAAGGTGCAGACACCAGCGAGTCAGTCAGCTTGCTCGCCTCGACGCGTTGTCCTTGTCCCTCCTGGACCAGTGGATCCGGCCCACCAGGAGCAGCCAGCTGCTGCTGCCCAAAGGCGGGACATAGGCGATCACCGCCGGTCTGCGCCACCAGCGCAACGTGTGCAAATTGCGGCCCAGCCAGCGCAGCTGCTGGCGTCTCGCGAGGCACAGTCATTCGGCCCAGCCCAACGCTGCCCGCGGGTTGCTGCAGCACGCGAGCGGTACGCGCGCTACTACCGCCCAGGCCAGATGGGCTGCTTCGCTGAATACCGCTGGCAAGCGATCGCTGATCAACAGAGAGCAAAACACCACATGCAGCAGCTTCTCTCCACTGCTGAACCAACTCCTTACCCCTTGGCGTCTGAGGTTTTGGGTTGAACGGAGTGACGGCAATTCCTTGTAGGACGTGGGAAGTGGAGGTGCCCTGCGACTGACCCCCCCCCCCCCCCCCCCCGGTAACCGGACTTGGATCGATAGCCATGCTAGTAGACGTATTCCCAGACCCGTCACCTTGTCCTGTTTGATCACTAGTGCCATCTTCTTCCATTCCATTGTCATCAGAACCACCCTTCCCTTTGCGTTGCCACACAAAAGGGACAAAGTCAGCTTCAGGCACAAAGTCCTCTCTCTCTGGCCAGAAGGTGAAATCATAGCCCTTAAGCCGCAGCACCCCATCCGTCCTAATGAACAGCCCCTCATCGTCGGAGTCTTTGAAGCACTCCTCCCACATCATACCGACAAGTATCCGGACCACCCCTTGGCGACGGAGTGCGAGCATATCCACGTCGATAGTGGTGCCAATGAGAGAACAGACTGCCCATAAGTCCCAAAAATGCCTCAGCGGATTTGGAACACCGGTGACATGAACCCAAGTCTGATGAAGCTCTAGCTTGTGCTCCACATCCACCGGCTTCCACTGGCTGAACACAAGCTTGGTGGTTTGAGAAGGAACTCCAAGCTCGATGCCATCGAAACGCAACAGATCCTCCTTGGACGGAAAGTTAACCGTGTAGGAGTCAACACCATTAGGGATCGCCTCCCAACGCCAAGACTGTACGGGGCACAACCGCGCCACCTGGGATTCCACCTGTTTTGCAGTGGCGGCCGTACCTTGCACCTGAACTAAAGCAACTGGAACATCATTGGGAATCAGTTCATCCTTGTATAAGTTATCTGGGAACTGGATGAACATCGTGTCCTTATGCCCCTGACCAGCAACAATCACAGAGGGCCTTGGAAGCTTCAGAGAGGGACACATCGGCGTTGGATGTTTGGCATTTTCACAGATGTAACAGTAATGCTTTGCTGGACATTCTTTAGTTGCATGTGTGCTTACGGCACACTTCCAGCACCAAGACTTAGATTTTTTTGAACCTTGCACCGCAGCAACAGCATCTGAACCTACTTGCACCACAACATCCGCAGTTGGAACCACAGCAACTTCCACCGACTGAACCACAGGCACGGCCACCGGCTGAATCATTCCCTGGCCCATCTGCTGCCCAGAAAGATGTTGAGCCCCTGTCCCAAAGGGAACTTGTTGCTGGGGTGCCCCACCCACAGGCATCAGAGCTTGTTGCTGCACTGGACCAGCTGCTGCGTTGTTCTTCTTCTTCTTCTTCCTTCTCGGAGCCGGCGCCGTCGCGCCGAACGCGAAGCCCGCCGGCGGCTGTTGAGGGCCAGCCACGGCTGGCGCTCCCTGCCGCACCACACCAGGCTGCCGTGACGCGAACGTAGGAGGGCCAGCAGAGTTTCCGAACGCGGCACCACCTCCACGCCCTTGTGCACCCGCAGCTGCAGCCGCAGCCGGCGCCCAGGTCGGAGGACCGCCATGGCCTGGCGGGGGCGCGGCCATTGGAGACGGCGCCGCGGCGACCTCGGCGAACGATCGTGACAGAGATCGGGAAACCCGCGAGCACGGCAGTGGCGAGACCGGCTGGACGATCGGAGAACAGGCGGGCAGCGGGAGCTCTGTCGTGCGAGGAGGATGGAAACGAGGGGATGGAGGCGACCTAGGGATCCGGTCAAATCTCCACAACCCCTCGAACCAACGGCCGAGATGCGGCCACAGAGATCGACGGTCCACGATACCATGCAGCTGGGTCCCGCTTGTCCGTGGTGGCGAAATTTGAATTCTCTGATCCTCTTTTTCCGCCTTCCTCTCCGTGATGGACGCCGTCTCGCAACCACCGGATCTCGCCGGCGACGAGCCCTCGTCCCGCGTCCCCACAGCTGCTGGAAGCTCTGGAAGGAAGTCGCCGAGGCAAGGGGTAGGCGTGATCCGTGGTCGAGGAAGAGGACCACGCCATCCCATCCGCATCGGGGTCTTCGCAACGGCCGCCATGGCGACACCTTCCCCTTGGGCACCACAGCCGGCGTCACCTTCTCAGCGGTCACCGAGGTCACCGTTCCGGAGGACCTGCACACAGAAGACAAGGACTCACCTCGGACAGCGTCGGAGCTCGTCGAAGGAGAATGCTCCCAGAACCTCGAAGCCGGCGTCGGGTACCCAACCTTCTCCCAGAACTCCGCCGCGGTCTCCTCATCCGACTTCGCCGGTCGCCTGACATCGTCACGCGAGACCTCCCACTTGGACCTCCTCCGCCGCCTCCACTGGAACGCGTCCGTCCTCAAGGCCTGATGGGGCGGCCACTAGGTCGCCGAGGCAGAAGAAACGCGATCCGGAGCATCCCGCATCCCACGCAGGCGGCGCGAGCGTTTTCCGGCGGAGCCCTCCGATCTCAGCCGCCGGGGCGGCTCCTCCGCGCGGTCCCAGAAACGACCGGCCAGCCGCTGAACGGGCGCGCCGTCGCCAGCAACTTCGCCCGTCATCTCTGATTCTTGGTCAACCCAAAGTATACTTTCTGGACGGGAATGCGGGCGAGATCGGCTATATATCGCCGCGCTGGGGCACGCCAGCCGCCGCCGCATCGTTGATCATTTACACGCTGTCGTTGTCTCTCGATCGGCAAGGAATTGAATCAGAACATGACAGGGAACAGACTGATCTCTGTTGTGAACGATTAATTATTCTTAGGAACCCCGTGTAATAAAAATTATTCTAAGGAAATATGCGTGTCCATCGATCGATCGAGGATTGGTTATTACTCCCTCCCTTACTCAATACAAAGTATTTTTAGCCTTTCATATCTATAAACATATTTTAGTGGATAGTTCACTCATTTTGTTCCGTATTTGGTGTATAAAACATATTATATTATAGATCAAAGGGGGTATTATTATCAGCAGCCAAGCCATGTCGAGATGCACACGACACACGTGCACGACACATGTGTTTGTTTGCTTGTTTAGATGATCGACGAAGCATATATCAGGGGACGAAGTACATGGGGTTGGGCACTTTGAAGACGCGGTCGCCGGGGCAGTCGCCCTGCAGGTCGCTCCACTGGTCACCCACGTTTCCGCGGATCCGATACCCCTCTTCCTCCACCAGCCGCCGCCGAACAGCCGACTTGAACACTACCGAGCTCTGGCCCCGGTACACCACGCTCCTGCACATATGTATGCATGCACACGGTCACATATACTCCCTCCGTTTTTTAATATAAGATGTTTTAGCATTTGTCCACATGCACATATACGCAAATGTATATAGACATGTATTAGTGTGCATGTTCACTCACTTTAGTATGTATCTAGACAACATGTACAACACCTAAAACATATTATATTAAAAAACGGAGGGAGTATATCGATATGGATGATGAAACTTGCGAATCATCCCGTACCAACCTATGTATGATTAAATTCGCAAAAAAATGGGTTACTTGGATAGCTGACACTACAATTTTTGGCTATTTGAGAAACGTCACTATAATTTGGTCCTTAGGAACACGTCACTACAATTCTGTGTACTTTCCATAGATTACATTATGGCCACCTAGACACAAAGATGCATTGTTCTTTTGCTTTTCTATTGACATGTATACAAGTAGAGTATAGGTCAATTCTTATTAAATGCAGTAGTAATTCACTTCCACAAAATACTCTAATTAGTGAAAATAACAGACTGTTAATTACCTACGGAATTTTGGCGATTTCGTCTTCATATCTAGGATATCACGCGTACAAACATATGGAAGTTTGTTAGTCTGGTTGATCCTCGAAGAATATGTGAATGCTTTTTTGTGTTCGTACGTGCTGTCGCGCAGGATTGTCATGTACTCATATAGTACAATGGCCTTGCATGACCATGAGAGGAAGACGTGGAGAGCACCATCCGCGTTAGTACTCGTACATGACATACGACTGAACGTGCCCTATCCTGCTAATATACTCCCTCCCTCCGTTCCAAATTAGATGACTTTCATTTGTCTACATATAGATGTGTCTATACTTATGCTATATTTGGACAAAATGGAAGTAATCTAATTTAGAACGGAGGGAGTACATGACAAGTGAATAGTACCAATCTAAATTGGGCTACAAATTCAGTTCTCAGTAGCACTATCGACATTGAATTTGTCAGTTTTATTTTTCAAATTATTATCTAAATATGGAGTTGAAATTTTGCAGCATGTTGTTTCCATTCACTTTATTTTTTTCACGAAGTTTCTAAATATGTAAACCAAGCTCCTGTACACCGCGCACACCACAGTACCCGGTTGCACCGGATATGTTCCCTGGTCTTTTTTGTTGTTGTTGAGGGAAATATGCTCCCTGGTCAAAACTAGTGTTATCTTTTTTTTGCGAAAAAACCTAGTGTTGTCTATTTTGTTTTTTTTAGAAAAAAAGTAGTGTTGTCTGAAAAAACACCTTGCGTTTTGTGTTCAAGGTAGGCCGTGGGTGAGTACTACTATGTCCGGCCCAGTGCTTAATTGGGCTGTGCTGGGTCGATCAGCCTCGTCGTAACTCGTACCTCATGATGAGCCGGTCGTAGCCAGCGAACCCGGCGGCGGCGAGGTTGGCGGCCGTGCACGCGCCCAGAGCCTCCTCGTCTCTCCCGGTGAGCAGGAAGACTGTGAAGCCTCCCGCTTTGAGCGTCCGGAACAGCCTCACCATGGCCGGTATCCCCGGGCACATCCCCCTGCTCGCCCACGCCTTGAACGCCGCCGGGTCGTAGGGGCCGAACTGCTTGGCCTGGTAGTAGGGCAGGTTGGACAGGCACGTGTCGTCGACGTCGAGGACCCAGGCGTCGAGCCCGTCCTCTCCGGCGGGGTCCTGGGCGGCGGCGTAGGCGGCGATCTCGTCCGCGGCGGCGCTCACGTCCCGGCCGTACTGGCCCCAGGCCATGTAGGCCCAGACGTAGCCGACGCAGGGCGCCGGCACCGCGCGCCAGAACTTGGCGTTGTTGGCCTCCACCATCACCCGCCAGCTCAGGCAGCCGCCTGGGTCGCCGCCCGGCGGCCAGAACGGCCACGGCGCCCCGTCGGCCGCCTTGTCGAGCACCGAGAGGAAGACGATCGGCAGCACGACAAGGAGCACCATCAGCGGCCGCCGCAGATCGAGCGCCACCATTGCTGGAGCTAGCTCTCTAGCTCAAGAGTGTTAAGCAGAGGCAGCTGGTGAGATTGATCGCAGCATTTTGTCAAGGGGCGTGCATGGATTTTATGGACGAACACGCACTTGCGCATGGTGGTGCATGCCACCTTTTGGTGGACAAAGCCCGGTGGAAAAGCCAGCGCGCGGTGGGTTAAAGCGACGTCACCGCGGCGAATCACCTCAGCGCCATTTGCACGCACCGCCGCCGCTCCGGCCGCGCTACACGTGGACCCAATTGGAATCAAGTAGTAGACGTTTCGTTAAAATTCTTGGACTTTTGGGTGGTGCATGCGTGCGTGGATGTAGATTTGTCCGCGAATCCGAGTAAGCACACGAGGACACAACACACATGATGCTGTCTGATCTTGACTGCGCCGGCGGGAACATGCAGGAAGCGTTGCTCTGCACTACGAGGGCACGAGTCAAAATTTTCTACAGTACTACCGGAGTGATCCGTCGCCACCATCCCGCGAGGGGTTAAAAAGATTCGGTGCTACTGTAATATTTTCCTTATTGGACGTGTTACCACTCAGCAAAGCGAGGTCGATGAACAGTAATTTGACTGATCTATGTATGAACAGCGGAGGCCACTCGCTAGTGATCGTCTCACTACGCACGGGGTATCAATTACTCCATCCGTCCTAAAATAAGTGTCTCAAGTTTGCACAAAAATGGATGTATCTATACATGTTTCATGTCAAGAGAGACAATTATTTTTAGACGGAGGGAGTAATATTTAGTGGCATGTAGCTAGATTGCTACTACTCCCTCCGTTTCAATTTACTTGACTCACATTTGTCTAAAAGTAGATATATTTAGACACTAAACAAATATAGATACATCCATATTTACACAAATCAAAGTCAACTAATTTAGAACGGAGGGAGTACTAATTAATCAATAGTTTACAACAATGCGCCAATATATTTATGATAGTCAGTCAGTCGGGCAGCCAGACACATATCTTGCAGATCATATGTGCTGCTACTACAAGCAGAATGTGCGTGCAGTCGGGCCTGCAGCTTTACCTTACCGGGCCTAATCTTGCCGCCAATAATCTCGGCCTGGAGGCACCGAATCCTGGGCCTACGTCCCGGGGGAGTCGGTTTCTATTACACGCTGGCGCGGCAGCGAGTGTGCATCTGTGTACGCTAGGTGCGCCGTTTAGGGCGTGTTTTGGTTAGTTGCATGTACTGTAACAGTTAGACCCGCTGATGTAAAATTTGCTCGTTTCCTTGCATGGACGGTCCGTGTTACTGCATCAAACAGATCTTTAAAAAGTCTACTAGAAAAACGCTCGATTTGAACCGTTTTCCAGGACCAGACTCTGGAGGTAGCGAAGCTGCGTGCCGTGTCAGAGCTGTCAGGGAGGTTGCCCTCACCTCTTTTATAATGCTTCATCTAATCCCCTTTCAATATATACAAATATACACTTTTTTTTACGGGGGACTATACAAATATACGCTGATTCAAAATAATTTATACGTGAAACATGCGTGCGTTGACGAGGTTTCAATCCCGTCCTCGGTTTTGACGACACCTGTAACTTCTCAATTTTGCACCCTTGTGGGCCCTTTTTAATCGAATTTTGTCAAGTCCATCGCGGTTGGCCGACAGTTTGAAAGTTCCTTCAACAAGTAGATTCATCTTGTCGTTTCCCACAACTTTCGTGTTCTAACTTTTCAATTTAGGTAGACATATACGAGTAGATCGTGTACTGCATATACATGTACTTGTTTAGACCGTGCTTCATGTACGTGTGTTCTTCAACCTCTGTGTCGTCTTTGTTAAACCTCCGCCGCTTGCTGACATGAACTTCGATCCGGCTCACGTCCTACCACGACGTTCTCCGCTGAACCACCGTCGTAGCGCGTCATTGTCCTGCTCGCTGCTACTCGTGTGGCTATATTCTAAGCATGGTGGTGTGAGGTAAGTTCACCACGTAGCCATGTGGTGAGAATATAAGAAACGTAGAACTCCAGATGTAGGCAAAAATCAATACAGGCAACGAGTGCAGAACATGGCTTAAGTCGCGTTTTATTTTAGAGCCAGAGAGCCACAGATGAGGAATCTAAATGGGCGCAACGTGCAAAGGTAAAATATATACAAGAAGGAGGAGGTAATACAAGATACTTTCATCTAATTGCAAATGGAAAACACAGAAAGAAAAGAATTTTTCAGTTAGAACAAGATGAATAACCTCAAAGTTTTTATAACGGAATACTACAAGAAATTATTTGGGGCACCGGCCACAAATTATTTCAGATGGATGAGGGTGTGATTGCGGACATGCCCCAAATTTCCTCGGATGAAAATGAGATTTTAACCTCGTGTTTCACAGAGAAGGAGGTCTTCGAGGCCATCTCTCAAATGGAACATAATAAAGCTCCGGGACCTGACGGGTTCCCAGCGGAGCTTTATCAGAAATTTTGGGATGTTATTAAAGGGGATTTGATGGAGATGTTTGCTCAATTGCAAACGGGAGATCTCCCTCTATTTAAACTTAACTTTGGGGTTATTACTCTGCTGCCCAAAAGAGAGGATGCAAGCAGGATCGAGCAGTATAGACCTATTTGTTTACTAAACGTGAGCTTCAAATTTTTTACTAAGGTGGGTACGAATAGGGTGACTACTATTGCGAGTAAAGTGGTTCGCCCAACCCTAACAGCTTTCATCCCTGGTAGAAATATTCTGGAAGGAGTCGTAGTCCTCCATGAAACGATCCACGAAATTCATCGGAAAAAACTAGACGGGGTGCTCTTTAAAATAGATTTCGAAAAGGCATATGATAAAGTAAAGTGGTCTTTTCTGCAACAAGTCCTACGCATGAAAGGGTTTGCACCACAGTGGTGTGAATGGATTGCGAGGTTTGTGCAAGGAGGAAGTGTCGGAGTTCGAGTAAATGATGATATCGGTCATTATTTTCAAACTCTTAAAGGATTACGGCAAGGGGACCCTCTATCACCTATTTTGTTTAACTTGGTGGCAGACATGTTGGCGATTTTAATTGCTCGCGCAAAGGAAGATGGACAAGTAGGGGGGTTAATTCCGCATTTAGTTGATGGTGGTGTATCGATCCTCCAATATGCGGATGATACTATCCTATTCCTTGAGCATGACCTTGAGAAAGCGGTTAATATGAAACTTATTCTATCCTTTTTTGAGGAGCTGTCCGGTTTAAAAATAAATTTTCACAAGAGTGAAATTTATTGTTTTGGCAGGAGAGAGAGGAATATCGCCGAATCTTTGGATGTGAGGTCAGCTCGTTACCATTCAAATATTTGGGTATTCCGATACATTACAGAAAGCTTTTGAACAAAGAATGGAAACCTGTAGAGGATCGTTTTGAAGGAAAGTTGGCGTCCTGGGTGGGAAAGATGCTCTCATACGGAGACCGTCTGGTCCTTATAAATTCCGTTCTTACAAGCTTGCCAATGTTCTTATTGTCTTTCTTTGAGATACCCAAGGGGGTACTTAAAAGGCTGGACTTTTATAGATCAAGGTTTTTTTGGCAAAGTGATAACAAAAAGAAAAAATATAGGTTAGCGAGGTTGAACATTGTGTGCCGGCCTAAGGATCAGGGCGGATTAGGAATTGAGGTTTTGGATATTAAGAATAGGTGTTTACTATGTAAATGGATTTTTAAATTGTTAAACGAAGAGGAAGTTTGGCAGGAACTTTTGAGAAACAAATATCTTCATGAAAAAACACTTTCACAAGTGGAAGCTCAGCCTAACGATTCTCCTTTTTGGAAAGGACTCGTTAAGGTAAAACATGAATTTTTCGAACGTGGGACGTTTACTGTAGGGAACGGACTCCAGGTTCGGTTTTGGGAGGATGCTTGGCTAGGCCAAAATTCGTTAGCGAACGATTATCCCTCTCTATATAACATAGTAAGGCGCAAAAATGCTCGGGTAGCGGATGTCATTACGGTAACACCTCTATCGGAAGCTATTCAGTTTAGACGACCACTTGTTGGAAACAAATGGAATGATTGGCTGCACCTAGTGGAGAGACTAATGCGAGTTAATCTAACAGATGAGCCAGATACGTTTAAATAGAGCTTGAATACCAATGGTGTGTACTCAGTTAAATCTCTCTACGCTGATTTATTGAATGGACACACAAGGTATTTCAGCAAGCAGTTGTGGAAATTGAAAGTGCCTCTAAAGATTAAAATTTTCCTATGGTTCCTTCATCGGAAGGTTTTGCTAACCAAAGACAATCTGGTAAAAAGACGTTGGATAGGGTGTACAAAATGCGTTTTCTGTAATGAGGCAGAATCTGTTGAACACCTTTTTATTTCGTGTTCCTTTGCTCGCAATATATGGAGACTTGTTCATTTTACCTACAATATCCCTAAGCCTACAAGCATTGCGCATATGTTTGGTACTTGGCTAAATGGAATTGACATCAAAACAAAAGCACGGATACGTATAGGCGTATCAGCTTTGCTTTGGTCAATTTGGAATGGCAGAAATGATGTTGTCTTTAATAAAATCTCTATTGCTCATTATTTGCAGGTTATCAACAAAGCAATCTACTGGATCAACGCGTGGTCCTTACTCCTACCTGCGGATCAGAGGGGGATTATGGATACCGCATGTATGCGCATGATGGCGGTCGTGCGTTCTATCTTGTGCCCGGGAGGATGGTTAAATCCTAGAAGACTAGATGTTTAGACTCTTGATTTTCATTTGGTTGATCTTTATCTACACACTTTGTGATCCGTGAATTGTAAACCTTTTGGATGTTGAAACTATGCAATAAAATGCGGCGGCTGTGTGCATCATTTTGATGCAGAGGCCAGGGATCCGCACCCCCTTTTCTAAAAAAAAATGTAAATAGACGAAAATCAGTGCAGGTAACCAAACATGCCCCCGTTCAGGTAAAGTCTTTTGAGATTTCGATAAATGACGCACGACGTACCAGGAGAAAACTGATAAATACTTAGACCGTCAGTCTCCAACGAGCAACAAAACGAACAAGCAGAAACAAAATCACCATAGTGATCCAGGGACGACAGTCAGTCTCCAACGAGTTACCAGTCAACAAGCAGCATTGAAACGGCGTACCCGATGCATGGTCCGGCCACTCGCTGTTGGCACTGTTGTAGTGTACTCCACTCCACTCCACTCCGGCGTGCCCCAAAACGAAACGCCGAACCTACGCAACCGCGGACGGTCAACTCGATCCCCGGATCGAAATCCTTTCCAGGCTTCCAGCTCACTCTGGGCTGCAACAAAACACGAACACGCACAAACAGACGAACCTGTTTCTTTCCGGAGAAAAGAAAACGAAGACGATGAGGTCGTCCATCCTAGTCATTATTTTTTTTATAACTAACTATCCGGATAGATATAGCTGACGGCACAAATGCACGCACCGGTGCAATGGTACCTGCACAAACAGTATCAGGATGCGTTCTCCATGCCGTGACCCATGCTGCTGCTTGCTGGACGATGTCTAGGCCAGGAGGATCAGACGAGCTGCAAGATGACAAGCAGCGTGCGTAGGCATGCACCAGGTTATATTATACTCTCCGTATAAAAATAAGTGTCTCAAGTTTGCTAATTATTTTCTAGACACGAGCTACTCTCAAGATGGAGGTCACTCCCACTGTTCCTCGCAAGCATGCTTTGGCCATATGGAAACTGACAATGGATGGGGATTACATATGTATAATCCCTGTGTGTGTTGACCACATTTTCAAATTCCGGTGCACCAGGCTACCCTTCAGGTTCTTTGGCTCGTAGCAACCTGTGCGTTCTTGTTTTATTCTTGGGATATGAAGAGGAGGGTTTGATGATCTGAGCATGATACCTGCCCAGGACAAAGAGATTAACAAACCAAGAGCAACCGTGAACGCAAAGCTAACACGATGATATGCGTAGTACTCCATTATATAATGGCCCTCTGGATTAGACGCCTGGCTGCACAAGATTCTACACTGGCAAGAGAAGCGACGCCAGGCACATGTGCAAGCTCTGCTTTGAGCGGATCACCTGTTGCTTTGAATCGCTGGTTCCAACTAACACCCGTATAAACTGTTGTTAACTATTACTACTGCTAGAGCCTACATGGTGCTACAAGATTAATAAATCTCTCCTGCAGCAAACCTAATTAGAAGAGGATTAGACTCCGTTTCTCAGTGAAGTCTGAAGAGACAGTTACAAACGCACCAATAATTTCATCTGCGTTTACTTCTTTTCTCTTGTATCTCTATCTCTTACCTGCCTTCAGAAAGTCGATTCAAGGGACGACCCTACTACACTTTATTCAGTCACAACGATGGCGGCTATATGAAATACTGCAGAAATCGACGACTCCAATCAAGCACCAAGCGAATTAATACAGCTTAAACTCATCACGTTGTTTATATCTTCCCACGTAGGGCCAGACTAAAAGCGACAACGACGAACCGTGGAAGAATCGAGCTTCAGACCTCCGGTCCAAGCAATTTCGCTGTCACTCTGTCAGTGTTAGGGATAACCTTTGCCAACTTGTAGTAGTTTATTAGTATGAGCCAGACACGTTGACCTCACTCTTGTCACGGGAGAAGGCTGTGAACTGTAAACCACTTCAGCAGACGACGCCAAAATGTCGTCTGCCGCTGTCAAAATTGACTGCAAATAGAAAAGTCATTGAGAAGGATAACTACTTCTTAAAGTATTACTTCGTCCATTTCTAAATATAAAATGTTTTGTAAGCTAAACTGGTTTACAAAACATTTGGCATGTCCCGCCTTTGGTGTAATCCCGGCTTTTGAATCCACAAGTACCTGCAGAGTACCAGAAAACCACCCGACCTCGGAAACGAAGACGCAAAGCGTCACTTTTCAAAAGGAAGGAGTGAGGCAGATCTCGCTCCTAAACATAAGGGAGGAATAGGGGGAAAGGGGCCGAGCTAAAAATGGGGGATGAGGCTAACGTTTAGCCGGGTGATGAAACAACACCACCTTTCGAGGAATCCTTCATCAGGCCCTGTTTGTTTCTCAGTTATTTTTGGGGTTTGGTGGGGATAAACCCGGCCCATTCCCGAAACCCCGAAAGTCAAAAAAAAAAAACTGTTTGTTTCTCGTGGTTTTGGGCCGGTAATTCCCCGGCCTTTCCCCACCTTCCCCAAACCCGGCCCAAACCCGGCCAAACCCCAGCTTCCCCAAAACGCGAGCCCTACCTCGCGTTTTCCCCAATCCCCGAGAGAGAGACGGTGGCGGCGCACGCACGAAGTGAGAGAGACGGCGGCGGCGCACGCACAGGCGGCGGCGCACGCAGCGACGGTGGCGCCGTGCGGAGCGAGGGACGGGCCGACGGCGGTGAGCAAGGGAGAGGGACAGAGAGGGACAGGTGGCGGTAGATCAAATCTCCAGGACTCGTCACCTTTCTTGGATCCCACCGCCGTTCTTGGATCGTCGTCGCCGTTCTTGGCTACTCCGGTATGCTCTCCTCTCCTCTCTCTCTCTGGATCGAACGCGTGGAGAATCCGGCCATGGTCGGGGAGGAACGACCGATACAACGCCTTCCGGTCGTCGGCCGTGTCCAACATGCTGCTCTCCAATCCATGGACGTGACCGGCTTAGTTTGATTCAACATGCTGTTTTCGTGTGGGAGAGCGGTGCAGTTCTGCTGTCAGCGGTCATGCTACGCTACACAGGATTATTTTGTAGATTTTGCCATGATCGATGGTTTCAGCAGGGGAGAGTCTAGCATGGTTAGGTCATGCTACGCTACATATATAGGTTTTTTTTCAGTCACTGTTGTTGTTGTGCTCCACTAGGCCTTGGAGATACATGCTGGTGGTTTAATTTGCATTCCCAGCGCATGTACCTTCCAGCTAGTGCTAGTTAGACTGTTAGGATCAGGAACAACAGATACGGTGATATTTTAGGAAGTCTAGATCATGAGATATGATATCTTGCAGAATCTTCTGTACTGTATATTGGTCAATACATTAACAACCAGCATAGGCTTGCTTGTTTTGAACAACTACGCAGCGTCATGAATAATTACCTATGTATCTGTATCTCTGGTTTTCACCTTGTTGTGCTCGAATCTGGTTCAGTCGTAAGCCTCACTAGCATTGTGTGTTGCTGACTACTAGTCTAGTGGTGTATCCTGCTGTTTGCTCTGTCCCATTAGCCTTAACTTGGAGAATCATACATGATAGATCATACTCCCTCCGTTCCCAAATGTAAGATGTTTCAAGTGCTACACATATTGTCTACATGCACACTAAACTGAGTGAACAAACATATGAAACATGTCTAGATACATTTGTATGCATATGAATGTGGACAAAACCTAAAACATGTTATATTTAGGAACGGAGGGAGTATATGCTATTTAGTTCAGAATTATGCACATGTTGTCTTTTAGCTGAACCTTCCTTACTTCAGCTGATATGGATCGGGCGACGGCCATCATGTGGTTTCGGCAAGAGATTGAAGAGCTGCCTTGAGGTATATCCTCAACTTCTCAATTATATGTGCCTCTGTTTTATATGTGGTGAAATATATCTTTGTTGATCAGTTTATTGGTCAAAAAAAGTTGCTAAGTCTGTGGGTGATCAACATTTTGTCAGCTGCCAAGCTCTTTTAGCTTTTGCTTACTTGTGTGCGTGCCTAGTCTTTGCTGAAATTGCATTTTTGTTAACTTGATGATAACAGCAGCTACATGACTAGTATTACCATGGGTGGTATGCCTTCTGTACTATGTGTGGTTGCTATTTGTTCTCAGCATCTTTATTTGGATGCTAATGCTTGTCGTATCCGTTAAAATCTGTTAAAGCGTCTATGTCATTCAATATGCATTACAAGTTAGTTCTCTCTGGTTAGTTATTACAAGGTACTTGTTCATATCCATATGCTTGTGAATTTGTTAGCTTCCAATCGGAGTAGGAATCGGACAAACCCTTCCGGCAGTGTGTTGTTCAATCAGTTCAAAGAGAGTAGTTATTGCAACCTCAAAATGTGAAATGATTAGCAGCGAGGCTAGTGCGTACACTACACCTTCAATCAATAAAAATGACTCTGTGGACTTGTTTAAATCTCTAGCGGTGTGCTAAAGGACTAGGACAGAATAATCTCAAGTTTGGCAACACCTTTTGCTTCCATTTCTTGGACTATGATAGAATCAGGAGCGACATGAATGACACTTGGGCGTTGGCATGTGACGATCCTTTCCTGCCATTTGGTACTGTATCTCCGTAGGCTGATAGTTCTAGTACTTTCTCTCACTTCTCTAACATATTTGCATGCTTACAGGCCATCATAATGCTCAGGCTTTGTGCTCTTGAAGATTGAAAGAAAGAAAATAAGCAGTTTTAAGTAGAGTCTTATCTGGTTGTAATAGAAAATATGTTGAAAATTAATGTTGACTACAGTTACAAATTTATTTTGGTTGTAACAGAAGTTATTATTCGAATGCTAGAACTGTTGGATGTTGATTTTTAAGACTGTCGTGTTCATGTCTAGCAGTAAAAATTGAATCTTTTATAATGCATGTTGATTTTTTAGACTGTCATGTTTGTGCACAAAACTCTGTCTACCGTTTGTTTTGTGGGGATTGGGGATTTTTTGTGGGGATTGGGTGTGGGAAGGGGTTTTACCCAATCCCCTAGGGGATAAACCCCATCAATCCCAAAAAATACCTGAGAAACAAACATAGCCTCAATGGGTTGTGAACGACCTTCTGCCCAGCTCCCTGAAATTTTGATTTAATTTTGATTAATAAAATATAGGGCTGGCCTTTAAGATAGGATTGCATAATTGTGAATTACTTTTGAGGACTAAAAAAGAAAGCAATAAGTTAAGAGCTAATTGAGCATGCCATGACGTTGTTAAGATTTCATAACGACCCTGGAGTTATTTTTGCTTTGCTCGACAACAAAAACCTTCTATATAAAGTTCGAAATAGTGAATTTCATGCGATGGGGGATTGGGGAGGCGAAGCCCCTCGACGTTGGAAGCTGCAGCGCCGTACGCACGCACCTGCAGCTTGCATCCTTTTCTAGACACGAGTTACTATCAAGACGGAGGTCACTCCCCTGTTCCTCGCAAGCATGCTTTTGGCCATATGGAAACTGACAATGGATGGGGATTACATACTATGATCCCGTGTTGACCACATTTTTCAAATTCCGGTGCAGCAAGCTGTTCTTTGGCTCGTAGCAACCTGTGTGTTCTTGTTTTATGCCTGGGATACCAACTACGAAGAGGAGGGTGCCGTTTTTCGTAATGATCACCCTGATATGTTCCTTCCCAGTGACATTGATATCACCCGGAAGACATATCTGATTTAGGTGCTCCCCATAGGGAGTCGCCTAAATCTCCTCCTGAGTCTCACATTAGTGATGATAAGGATGCTGGAGCACCTTGGATTGAGGTATCCGGCAGAAAACAGAACAATAGAAGAAAACTCTCATTTTAATCATGGTAATTGGATTTATTTGGAATACCCGTGGTTTAAATAGAGCTGATAAATTGCTTAGGGTGAGTGACACACCACCCTGATTTTATTGGGTTTTCAGAAACAAAGAAGGAGGATTTTACCTCCTCTCAACTGAAAGTCCTTGATCCAATCGATCTATATACGTGGAATTGGCTACCAGCAAAGAAAACAGCTGGTGGCATCTTGGTAGGAATTAACTCTGATGTTTTTGAAGTTATTTCCTGGGATAAGCATTTGTACAGCGTCTCGTGTGTTATTAAACAAAAAAGTGATGCGGTTGTGTGGAGGTTTGTTGCAGTCTATGGTTCCTCATATGAAGAACATAAGCTGGAGTTTATCAACGAACTACATAACGTCCTTGCTAGTTGGTCAGGTCCTACTTTGATAGGAGGTGACTTTAATTTGGTAAGGGATAGCTCAGAGAAAAATACTGGAAATATAAACCAGAAGTGGACTAATTTGTTTAATGATTGGATAAACAAATTTGGCCTCTTGGAGCTTAAAAATGCTGGCAGAAAGTACACGTGGTCAAACAACCAAGATAATTTGGTTATGGCCACGCTAGATAGAGTTTTCATAACAACTTGTTGGGATGCTATTTTCCCTGCAAGTTTAGTGAAAACTCTACCTAGACTGGGCAGTGATCATACCCCTTTGGTGGTAGACACTGGTGCCCTCCCGGTTCCTAAAACCAAACAGTTTAGATTTGAAAAATGGTGGCTACAACAGAACGGTTTAAGCCAGGCTGTAGAAAGAATTTGGAATGCTCCCTGTAGGTTGCAAAAATCCATTGACATCTGGCAGTTTAAGGTCAGAGCTTTTAGGAGGTTTGCTACTGGGTGGAATGCTAATGTAGAGTCGGCCCAACGCAAACTTAAACAGCAACTTGTTGCTGAATATGATCTCCTTGATGTTTTGTCTGAAACACAACCTCTTTCTCCGAATTCTAAAAACAGAATGAAAATTATTTCTTCTGATTTGACAGATATTTGGAAAAAGGAAGAAGTTAAAGCAAGACAAAGGTCGAGGGAGAAACAGATTCTGGAAGGAAACCAGAATACTGCTTATTTCCATACCATAGCAAATCAGCACAGGAGGAAGAAGCAGATTACCTCCCTTCAGGGGCCTTCTGCTACCTCTGAAGATACTGAAGGTATAATTGCTATTGTTGTTGATTACTATAAAAACCTTTTTGGTTTCTCGACTAAGCTTGATATTGATTTAGCTGAAGATTTTTGGGATAGTTCTGATCTAGTTTTGGTGGAACAAAATGCTTTCTTAGAAGCAGATTTCACTAAGGCTGAGATTAAAATGGCTGTCTTTGGCTCGTATGCCGAGGGGGGCCCAGGTCCTGATGGCCTGTCTTTTCTTTTTTATCAGAAGTTCTGGGAAGTTATTAAAAAGGATTTAATAGATATGTTTAATGACTGGAACAAGATGGACCTTGACCTGTATAGACTAAAATTTTCCCTTTTGACTTTGATCCCAAAAGAACCAGATGCAACTACTATTCAGAAGTTTAGGCCTATTGCCTTGACTAACTGCAGTTTTAAGATTTCTCTAAATGCATGACCAATAGGTTAGGGATTGTTTGCGAAAAGCTAATTTCCCTAAATCAATCTGCTTTTTTAAAATGCAGGTATATTTTGGAAAGTGTTGTTTCGGCCCATGAAATTATTCATGACGTGGCTCGAAATGACCAACCGGGTTTTATCTTTAAGCTGGATTACGAGAAGGCTTATGACATGGTTAACCATGAGTTTATGCTCAAAATGCTTGCTGCTAGGGGCTTTAGCCCGAAGTGCATTTATCTGTTTAATTCTCTCCTGGATAGAGGCTCTGTGGGGGTCAGGATCAATGATGTTAATAGTAACTTCTTCTTGACAGGCAGAGGTGTTAGACAGGGGGATCCTATCTCTCCCCTGTTTTTCAACCTTGTAGCTGATGTTTTTACGAAAGTGTTAGCTAAAGCTGCCGGTAGGAGCCTTATTTCTGGGTTATTGCAGGGTTTTCGTGGAACAGGAGTGGTCAGCATGCAATATGCAGATGACACACTCCTATTCCTAAATAAAGACATGACACAGGTTATGAATTTAAAATGGCTGTTCTCTTGTTTTGAGCAACTTTCTGGCCTTAGGATTAACTTCCACAAATATGAGCTCGTTGCTATTAATGTGGAGGCTGATGAGGTGCAGGATTATGCGCAAACACTCTGATGTCGCTTAGGAAAATTTCCTATTAAATACCTAGGGGTGCCTCTCCATTATGCTAAACTTCGAAAGGAAGATCTGCAGCCTATTGTGGATAAACTCCTGAAGAAAGCTGCGGGATGGAGGGGAAAACTTCTAACCCACGCAGCCAGACTTGAGCTGGTCAGAAGTGTATTGGCTAGTATTCCAATATATCTCCTTAGCGTTATCAAATTTCCCAAGTAGGCCATTCGACTTATAAACTCTCAGATGGCACACTGTCTGTGGGATAATTATGAAGGTCATTTTAAATACCACCTCGCTAATTGGGGGCTTGTCTCGTGGAAAAAAGATTTTGGGGGCTTGGGTATCCCTAATCTGGCTGAAATGAACATTTGCCTTTTGGCATCTTGGATTAGAAGGTATCAATTAGATGATAATAAGTTGTGGAGACAAATTATTGACTTCAAGTATGATGTTAATAACCCAAATATTTTTGCATCCTCTGACTCTGGGGTTTCTCCTTTTTGGAAAGGGGTTCTTTGGGCTGCAAAGGCTGCAAAAATGGGGTACTTCTGGAAAATTGGTAATGGGAAGAAAGTGAGATTCTGGGAAGACCAGTGGTTTGGTTCTTGATACGTCCATTTTGCATCACTATTTTATATCATAATTTACTGGTATTCATCGATATATTTCATATTTAGAAGTGTTACTTATGTTATTTTACCTATTTTGCATGTTTGATTAATAATGGAGAATTGGACACCGGAGTCAGGATTCTGCTGGAAAAAGCACCGTCGAGATGCACTATTTCTGAAGATCAATAAATCGAAGGAGACATATGGAAGTTCCTATTTTACCAGAAGATGGAGGAGGCCAAAAGGGGAGGCTGAGACGGCACCTGGGGAGCCCAACCCACAGGCTGGCGCGGTGGGCCCCCCTGCCGCGCCACCTGGTGGTTTGGAGGCCCAGGGCCATCCCAGCCGTCCCCCCTTCGCGTACTTGACCCCCTCGGAACCCTAACACACGGGGGAGGCCATCGAAATATTCCGCCGCCTCCACGAGGCGGAAAACACCAGAGAGCGAAAAGCTCCCCTGCAGGAAGAAATCTGCCGGGGGAAATTCCCTCCCGGAGGGGGAAATCGTCGCCATCATCACCGTCATCGAGCTGGACTTCATCGGGATCATCATCATCATCACCTCCACCACCAATACCATCATCACCTCCGCCGCACTCCGTCTCCGCTATAACATCTAGGGCTGAATCTTGTCTATTTCATAGGGGAAACTCTCCCGGTGTTGATTACTCTTGTTATTGATGCTATTGGGTGAAACCATTGGACTAAGGTTTATGTTCAGATTGTTGTTCATCATCATATCACCTCTGATCATGTTCCGTATGACGTCTTGTGAGTAGTTCGTTTAGTTCTTGAGGACATGGGAGAAGTCTTGATGTTAGTAGTGAACTATGTTGAGTAATATTTAATGGTTTGATGCTTAAGTTGTGGTGTTATTCTTCTAGTGGTGTCATGTGAACGTCGACTACATGATACTTCACCTTTATGGGCCTAGGGGAATGCATTGTGTATTCGTTTGCCAATTGTGGGGTTGCCGGAGTGACAGAAACCTGAACACCCGTTGGTATATCGATGCATGAGGGATAGCAGGATCTCAAAGTTTAAGGCTGTGGTTAGTTTAACTTAATTACTTTCTTGTATTTGCGGATGCTTGCAAGGGGTATAATCACAAGTATGTATTAGTCCTAGGAAGGGCGGTGCATTAGCATAGGTTCACCCACACAACACTTATCAAAACAATGAAGATTAATCAACTATATGAAGCGAAAGCACTTGACAATACTCCCGTGTGTCCTCAAGAACGTTTGGTCATTATAAGTACAACAACCGGCTTGTCCTTTGCTGTAGAAAGGATTGGGCCACTCGCTGCAACTATTACTACTGCATTTTATTTACTTGTACTTTATTTATATGTCATATCAAAAACTCCTAAAAACTCGTCTGTGAGCATTTACAGTGAATCCTTCATCAAAACCGCTTGTCAACACCTTCTGCTCCTCGTTGGGTTCGACACTCTTATTTATCGAAAGTACTACGATACACCCCCTATACTTGTGGGTTATCAGTTCTTCCAGCCTCGCTATCCAATATTGGGATCTCTATGTCATTGTCAATGAAAAAACTACAACAGTGGCAGACGTCTGGGACGAGAATCAACTTAAGGTTTCCTTTCGTAGATGCTTTGACCATAAAATGATGCTGCAATGGTATGAAGTCCTTCAAATTGCTCAATCAATCCGCCTTAGCGGAGATGATGACGCATTGATCTGGAAATATGAATCCAATGGGGTTTATAGCTCTAGCTCTTTGTATGCTATTTTGAATTTTGGTGGGATACAACCTGTTCATATTCATGCGGTTTGGAAAATTAGAGTTCCACCAAAAATTCATTTTTTTTCTCTGGCTTGTATCCCACAACAAGCTCCTTACTAGGGATAACCTGGTCAAACGACAACATGTCGATGATATAACTTGTGTTTTTTGCAATGAACCTGAATCTTGTGACCACCTTTTCTTTGAATGTGTGGTTGCTAGTGGTTTGGGGGGTTTTAAACCGCATTCTACACATGACTGACCATGTGATGACTCCCAAGTGCAGGAGATCAATTGTAGTACCTTTCAATTAGAAAAGGTTGTCGAACCCACGAGGAGCTGAAGGTATTGGTTAGCAAGATTGATAAATAAAACAATAAAAGATGCAAGTGTTTTTGGTATTTTTGGTTGTATAGTTGCAAAGCAGATAACAGATAGTAGCAAGTGAAAGCTCTCAAAGAGAGAAAGCCCAATCCTCTTATGTGGCAAGAGGACAAGCTCAAGTGATGTGTAACTTATATGTGGCAAATGTTCCCGAGGGCGGCATGGATATTGCTAGGCATAGAGATTTATTAAACAACACGTTGAATATCTTGTCAAGTTTTAATCTTCTTTGGACGGAGCCATAATTAGGTATAGCTAAATAAATAAACTACAACCCCTTATGATGGATCATGTGGCCAAGTAAATGACTGCACAAGAATTATTAAGACATAAAGTCCCACCATAGCATTACACTCTAAGGTCCCCGATACTAATACCCTCATAATATAACTTCATGACTCGGTCTCAGGTTTACATGTCCTCCCAAGTCTCCCTCAATTCATTATACTACGGTGTTCTCCTATGAGCCCATATAGGTGAAGTGTTGTGCAGTCGACGTTCGCACAACACCATCATAGAATCACATAAAAGATAAACTCTTGACAAAATACCAACACATGTCATATATAAATCATTGCCAATTCATCCTATGCCCTCAGGAACATACGGGAACTACTCACAACGTGCGAACATGATGATATTCAGTGGCATAAGTGGTACAACACAATCTGAAAATATAATCTCACCCTCGAACAATGACAAGTAGCCAATCATACACAGGTAGAATAGCACTTAAACAATAGCTAGGGTTCGAACAATCTCAAACTATGAGGGGGATGAAGTGGATCACGAAGATGGTGATGGAGATGGTGCTGGTCTTGACGTTGGTGTTGATGGAGACTCCGGAGGGGGGATGGAGGAGCCTTCCGGAGGTGATTCCGGCAGCGTTTCCCCCCTCCGATCTTCTCCGGCGGCAGCCTTCTGTCTTCTGTTTCGTGTGTTTCGTGTTTCTCCGCCGCCTCCTTTCGCGAAACGCCAGGGGACCTTTTTTATAGGCGTTTTTAGGTCAAGACGGAGTCGGTGGAGAAAGATCGACGGCCACGGAGCTCCGAGGTGGAAACGAGCTGGGCCCACGCGGCCATGTACTTTAGGCCGCGTGGGACCCTCCCATTTCCAGCCTGTTGGGCTTCTGGTCTTCAATTTAAGCCCATTGCGTTCGTCTCGAAAATTCTGAACCGTGCTCTTTGACCTTGCCCTTTTTGGAGTCCCGAAGCTCCCGGAAAGTCTGAAACACTAAAAAAGACGTTTTCTGGAAAAACAGGGTTAATTCCAAATAAATGGGAAAACTATGAAGTATTCCCAAAATCATTATAAAACATTGATATAACCCTTATATGATGCAAATATGATTGGAATATAAGCAATTAAAGTGCAAAGTTCATGTATGCATTTTACATGCATCAACATCCCCAAGCTTAATCCATGCTCGTCCTCGAGTATGAAGATGATAAAACTAACATGGACTTTGCAATTTAATACTTAACAATGAATATCAAAGATGATTACTATTGCTACATATAGTCAAATGATTCATTCTTCAAAGGAGTAGCAATATGCAAATAGTTTATGAAGTGATATCAAGTATTCAAGACAAGGATGTTCATTGATAGTTCACAAAGTGTAACATAGCAAGTAATATGGACACATGTATGCATAATGATAAGTAGACATCCTACATGGTCATAGAGTGATGATGAAAATCTGAATATATTTGGTGGACACTTTGGAAAGATGAATAAGTGAGTAGAGGTAAAGCATGCATAAGTTTCATCTAACCTCCAAACTCTCTACTTAAGTTAATGATTGCAATGTGGTAATACTTGGTGTCAAGCTCTCATTCCCCTATCATAGCATCTTGAATGATTATAGTTTAATGTGAGAGCAAATATGAGTAGTGTGCTTGACAAAGTAAAGGTTGGATGTCTCATGCCCCTTGAATACAAGTACCTACACCATGATTACTCAACTTAGGAAACAAAGCAAGTTCAAGTTATATATCATTGTAAGTAATAATAGTATCATCAAGAGCGTCAACTGGGGTACCTCTTGTCCCAGGATATGGAACAAGCCCATATCAAAATGACAAGACAAACAAACAAGATGAACCTCAACACCCTTTTTATTTACCATTGGAATAGCTTTTTATTGTAAGGTGTGTCATAGATAATTCACCATAGCATGTAAGTAAATTTCCACCATGAATAATGCATGGCTTAGATTAGCGGCCCAGGCGTCTCTCTAACCATTTATACAAACTCATTTAAACTTTCATTTCCACCTCATTTCACCATGATAGGCATCCATAAACAAAAGTACATGATATCAACTAAATGAGATGAAGGAGCATGTTGAAAGCTTTGCATGTGACAGCACATATGGGCTAACTCCCAACCTCGAACATTTATCAAGCCACTAGCATCATAATCTTAATCACAATGGGTCATGTTTTATTTATTGCAATGATAGTAAAATGTGCATCAAGTTCGTGAGAGCTATATAACCAACTTTTCCCATGGCAATCAATAACATAATCATTTTCATTCAGAGGTATAGATAACACAAATATCATGATGAACATACTCGGAATAGCATATAGCTAGTAGGTAGATATGGTGGACTCACTGGAATAACTTTGGTTGAAGGTGTTGGAAACAAGTTTTACTTGTTGGAATGTTTGGGCTAGCAAAAGGGAGAAAGTTGACCATCTAGATGCATGCATGAGTGTCCATAGAACTAACTAATCCATGTTAAACCAAGTAAAATAACAATCAGCACCAAAACATGAATAAGTGATAGCTCTTCAAAAAGGATTTGCAAACTATTACTCATAAACAAGCTCATGAATCATGCAACTATATGTATCATTAAAAATCAAGTCAAACATCCCTTTTCCCAATCTTATAAAAGCATCCAACATATTTCAACCCATATTTCCAGTAGCTCTCTCATATATAATGATAGTGTGGTGGTCTCTCAAGACTCAAACAAAAACAAAAACGACGCTCCAAGTTTATGCGATAAAGTGTTTCGATCGAAAAACAGAAGTTGGACGTGTGCAAACCGAGAGTGTGTAGGTCCAGCGGGGTTGTCTTCACATCCCCAAGCTTATGGTCTTCACCATCCTTGGATAGCTCTTGGTGCATCTCCTCCAATCCCTGTGAAAAAACTTCAAAACACCGTTTCTCCCATCTCTTTTCTGTGGGGTGCATTAATAGTGATAAACAAATAGGTTCTTGCTGCATATAATCCTTGAACAAAAATTCATATGAATGTCCAGAAAGTATATAATGTTGTATGCCTACTCATAAACTCAATTGGATCAAAAAGATTCAACTTAAAAGCTCAAAGCATGCATCAAACAAAATGGGACAGAATCTGTCCAGAAAAACAGCAGCAGCAAAACGTATTTTTCTACCCTACCAAACTTTCTCGAAAAATTCCGAAAAAATTCATGCATACAGAGGATGAAAAGTTGCAACTACAGTTCAAATATGAGCTCATTCGGAGTTACGAATAAGAATTAAAAATCATACCGTGCACTGATTCGTGCAGGAATAAAATCTCCGAACGCTATAAGCAACTTTTCAAGACCAAAATGGGTAAAACTTGGCACTTTATTAAAAACTCCAGAAACTAACTAGACACAAAATCTCTTGTTACAGCAAGAGGACACAAAGAAAAATCACACACAAAAATAACCGGGTTGCCTCCCGCAAAGCGCTTTCTTTATAGCCATATAGCTAGGCTTCTTACTTTTGTTTATTGAAGATGAAGCTCATGAGGGAGCTTGAACTTTGATGTTCCCCTCTTCTTGGGAAGTGTTCCATGCATAATACCAGGGTCCCATGGTGTTCTCAAACCAATCAAAATAATAGTCAAGTTGAAACCTGGTTGAGAGAAAAAAAACACAAAAGTAATAACAACGAAGTCTAACTTTCTTTCTATGCATTGGCATTTTGTATATGAATGAAGTTTTCCAATGCATATTAACAATAGTTACTTGCAGCCCATAATTATTAGTAGCATAAAGAGGGTTCTTACCTCCTCTTTCATAATAGTTGCAAGTAGTAGAAGTGTATTCAACCATATAACCAATAGAATCTTCCAACTTAGATAATTTGGGAAATAAGAGGATCATTAAATTTATTTTGGAATTCATTAGCATGCTTCCCTCTTTCAAAATAGTTGTTAAGATAAATATCAAGTTCAATATCATGGCTGCAACAAATATTTGGAATTAGAGATAATTGCAAACCACATAAGTATTTCTCAACATAAGCAAACTTCTCCTCTATGGTGTTATTAGGAGAATTCAGGAACAATGTAGGACTCTCATGAGTGAGAGTATTGTCACAAACAGCAAGTATATCATTTTTATCCTCACATAAAGTAGTAACAACTTCCAAACGTGTAGGATTATCAACAAGCATAGGATCATCATCTAAAGCATTATCATATAGCTCATTTAAGCAACACTCCTCATTATCATCAATAAGTTTACTAACAAAAGGTTTTTGAGTTTGAGTGTTACTATCATATGTCGATGGTGAAGTTGGGGGATCCAACTCTTCATTCTCCAGTTGTTCATCTTTTTCAGCATCTTCTTGAGATTGCATGGGCATCCCCAAGCTTAGGTTTTTATCCTCTTCTTCACATTCTTCCTCTTCCAAGCTTATGTGTTCATCATCTTCTTCCTGCAAAATATTAGTACTTTCTTTGGGAGTAAAATATTTAAGAAAAACCTCCCTCAAAATACTCCAATCAGTTTTCACTTCTTCATCCAAAGACATGTACCAATCACGAGCATTACCAGATAAAGACAAATATAATAGCTTCCTTTTTATTTGATCATCAGAAATACCAGGAAGCCTAAATAAACCACATATTTCATCAATTGTTTCTATGTGTTCACATGCAGACTTAATTCCATCCCCTGTGAATGGATTTTTCATAACTCTTTTAACATGACCAGTGGGAATTTTAAATCCCACTTTAGGTACCTCAGACACAGTAGTTTCAACCACCTTTGCAGTAGTGGCATAAGCACTTTCATATAGAGCAAGATGCAGCGAGGCACGATTCATAAATGCCATAGTAACAATGAGATAAAACAGCTTTCAAGTTTCCTTACCAAACTTCTTACCAATAGCGCTACGCTCCCCGGCAACGGCGCCAGAAAAGTATCTTGATGACTCCCAAGTGCAGGAGATCAATTGTAGTACCTTTCAATTAGAAAAGGTTGTCGAACCCACGAGGAGCTGAAGGTATTGGTTAGCAAGATTGATAAATAAAACAATAAAAGATGCAAGTGTTTTTGGTATTTTTGGTTGTATAGTTGCAAAGCAGATAACAGATAGTAGCAAGTGAAAGCTCTCAAAGAGAGAAAGCCCAATCCTCTTATGTGGCAAGAGGACAAGCTCAAGTGATGTGTAACTTATATGTGGCAAATGTTCCCGAGGGCGGCATGGATATGCTAGGCATAGAGATTTATTAAACAACACGTTGAATATCTTGTCAAGTTTTAATCTTCTTTGGACGGAGCCATAATTAGGTATAGCTAAATAAATAAACTACAACCCCTTATGATGGATCATGTGGCCAAGTAAATGACTGCACAAGAATTATTAAGACATAAAGTCCCACCATAGCATTACACTCTAAGGTCCCCGATACTAATACCCTCATAATATAACTTCATGACTCGGTCTCAGGTTTACATGTCCTCCCAAGTCTCCCTCAATTCATTATACTACGGTGTTCTCCTATGAGCCCATATAGGTGAAGTGTTGTGCAGTCGACGTTCGCACAACACCATCATAGAATCACATAAAAGATAAACTCTTGACAAAATACCAACACATGTCATATATAAATCATTGCCAATTCATCCTATGCCCTCAGGAACATACGGGAACTACTCACAACGTGCGAACATGATGATATTCAGTGGCATAAGTGGTACAACACAATCTGAAAATATAATCTCACCCTCGAACAATGACAAGTAGCCAATCATACACAGGTAGAATAGCACTTAAACAATAGCTAGGGTTCGAACAATCTCAAACTATGAGGGGGATGAAGTGGATCACGAAGATGGTGATGGAGATGGTGCTGGTCTTGACGTTGGTGTTGATGGAGACTCCGGAGGGGGGATGGAGGAGCCTTCCGGAGGTGATTCCGGCAGCGTTTCCCCCCTCCGATCTTCTCCGGCGGCAGCCTTCTGTCTTCTGTTTCGTGTGTTTCGTGTTTCTCCGCCGCCTCCTTTCGCGAAACGCCAGGGGACCTTTTTTATAGGCGTTTTTAGGTCAAGACGGAGTCGGTGGACGAAAGATCGACGGCCACGGAGCTCCGAGGTGGAAACGAGCTGGGCCCACGCGGCCATGTACTTTAGGCCGCGTGGGACCCTCCCATTTCCAGCCTGTTGGGCTTCTGGTCTTCAATTTAAGCCCATTGCGTTCGTCTCGAAAATTCTGAACCGTGCTCTTTGACCTTGCCCTTTTTGGAGTCCCGAAGCTCCCGGAAAGTCTGAAACACTAAAAAAGACGTTTTCTGGAAAAACAGGGTTAATTCCAAATAAATGGGAAAACTATGAAGTATTCCCAAAATCATTATAAAACATTGATATAACCCTTATATGATGCAAATATGATTGGAATATAAGCAATTAAAGTGCAAAGTTCATGTATGCATTTTACATGCATCACCATGATATCTCTTTTCTTTCTATTGCTAGCATGTGGCTGTGTGAGAAAAAAATTATGCTTCATAATACAGTACATGCGGCTGCTATGTGGACTCTCTGGAATAACAGAAATGATATATATTTCAATCGTTTGCCTTGGATTGGTTTGCAGAAAATCTAGAGGCTGATGACATGTACGCTATCCCAGTGGAGGGTCTTATACTCAGAGGGCACAAGAGAGGACGTGGACAAGATCGTAAAAGAGCTAGATCAGCTTGCGAGAGCTCCCCCTCTGTTACTGTGGCCCGACCCTAGGTGACCCTACACAATCTGCCAGGAACCAAGATGAACCTGGTGCGAGACACCCGTCAGGACGAAGAAGAAGCCTTGGCGTGGAAACTCACAACAGAAGGGCTGGCAAAGCGTCTGGAGGAGAAGAACCTCAAGCTGATCGAGGTCAATGGGGCACTAAGGGTGGTCGACGCCTGATGGCTTTTCCCTACCTGTGTTGGTGGTGTTTCTCCTGCTAGTCCTCATTCAGAGCCTTTGGTGTGGTAGTTGGAACCTTTTCTTTTACTTTCTGGCGTTGGTGCCGTATGTCCGAGGTGGCTGGTATAGCTTCCTGAGACATTGAGTTGTAATAAGTTGAAGTTGTAACCTAACTCTGTGGTGAAGGTTTCTTTAATGGAACCGGGGTGAGACCCTTTTATTCTTAAAAAAAGAGGAGGGTGCGATGATCTTCTGTGTTCTTCTTGACCCCGCACACTTGCCCAGGACAAAGATTAAGATCAACCGTGAACGCAAGCTAACGATAGTGTGTATTTTATACTGCTGGACTCTGCACTAGACCCCTGGCTTTCAGAAGATTCCACACTGGCAAGAGAAGCGACGCCAGGCGCATGTGCACGCCCTGCATCTCCGCATTGAGCGTATCACCTGCTGCATTGAATCGCTGGTTCCAACTAACAGCCGTATAAACTGTTGTTAATTACTACTGCTAGGAGGCACTAAAGGCTTAACAAAGTTCTCCTGTACTAGTAGTAAACCTAATTATTTTAGAAGAATTTAGACTCCGTTTCTCAGAGAAGACAGCAGAGGCACTTCTAAACGCACCCTTAGTGTGTGTTTGGTTGGGTGGCTAGTCACTAAGTGATTAGTGTAGCCATTTTTTTATGTGGTTAGCCCCTGTTTCGTTTGTGGTATTGGTGTGTGGGGTAACCAGTTTTTGGGTATATTCCCTCCAAAACATGGTTGAGCTCAACCACAAAAAAGTGTTGGTTGAGGCCAACCACCCACGGCAGGCTCGCTAAAATCACCCGTGAAACAGTTTTCGGTCGCTGACCTTCTCGAAAAGCCCGCGAACGACGAACTTATATGTTTCTCTCGTTTCTTTTACAGCCGTGTCACATATGTTTAATTTTTACATCCGTGGGTTTCTAGATATGTGAATAAGCAGACATTTCCTGAAACTACTGATCTTAGAGCTAGAGATGATGATGAGTGATTTCTTTATGCCATGTTTGAATTGGGCTTTCGATGCTAACCAAAGCATTGAACTAATATATCTACGCACTTGTGCTTTTGATGTGAACCATTAAACTATGAGATGTATCATTTTAATTATATTTGAACTAGTATTGTATATTGATATGGCACTATGACATGTTTTATTTGCAAATTGTCTGCCTTACTGAAGCATGGTTCTGAATTTTTTGTTTCTTCGTGTCTAAATGGAACGTGATGTTAAAATATATTATATTTTCAAAATTCTTATTATTCATACCATACTTTAATCGATTATGTAGCCAAAAGCTCATGTTATGAGGGTATTCTCACCATCATATCAAATAGCTTACCATATCACCCACACCTCATACCATGCCTACCCATAGCTATTTTTTATCACTTCAACCAAACACAAAACTTGTCTAATCAACCCACACAACCAAACATGAAAAGTGGTTAGCACCAACCCCAACCACTTTTTCCTAGCCACTGAACCAAACACACCCTTAGTTTCGTCTGCGTTGGCCTTACTTTTTTTCTCTTGTATCTGTCTCTTACCTGCCTTCAGGAAGACGATTCAGGGACGACACTGCTACAATTTATTCAGTCACAGCGATGGCGGCTATATGAAATATACAGAAATCGACGACCCCAATCATGCACTAAAAGAATGAATACAGATTACATTCATCAAAGTTGTCATATATCTTCCCACGTAGACGTAGAGGCGTAGGGCCAAACTAAAAGCGACAGCGACGAAGCGTGGAAGAATGGAGGTTCAGACCTCCGGTCCAAGCAATTTCGCTGTCAGTATTCTGGATAATCTTTGCAAACTTGACGCTTATTAGTAGTACGAGCTACACACGTTGACCTCACTCTTGTCAGGGAAAAGGCTGTAAACTGTAAACAACTTCACCAGGCTCTCGCACGTGTGTGCCGCTGTCAAAATTGACTGCAAAGAGAAAGGCGTCTGAGAACGATAACAACTCCATAGAGTAGGAGTAGTAGTGAAACTTGGCAGCAATTGGTCAAACGAAGAAGATTGCAGGCGCTAGGTGATGCAAACAAGAGTTTGTTTTAGGTGAGAAGAAAAATCTGAACGTACAATAATTCAACATGCTACTCTGAAAAGAACTTCACATCCAAATCATGAGTACTGTACTAAACGCATCCGACCGCTTAATTTACACCAAGCATTCGACGAACTATAGAGCCTAACTTTCGCCGGACCAAAACTAGACCGCCGGCCGTGGCGACCGGCGACCTACCACCGTACCATTGTCGGGCTGACGTACGACGGCGACGGCGAGGTCGATCATTCGTTCCCATGCTTCTTTTCTAAGAGCATCTCCAAGCGGAGCCCTCAAATTCGGCCCCCAAACTGTACGCGGACGCGTCCGGACGCGTCCACGGACAGTGACCAGACAGCCCCCAAAACTAGTGTCCTACGAGCATAACCCCCAAATAATTCCCCCCCAAAACCATATTGACATGCAACGTAGATCGCAGGATACATCATAGTTCAAAGATCATACGAATAAACATAGTTCAAACCAGGTTCAAACATCCACGGAAATAGTTCAACACAGAAATTAATCGGACACAGTTCATCGGAGACACCGGAGCGGAGGCACACTGATGCAAATCCGTCGGAGAGACATGAGCTCTCACAGACGGTGGAGAACCCGGCCGTCCTCCGCTGCCGCACGTTCTCTTTGGCGACGGCGACGTGCCCGGCGAACCCCGGCTTGACCACATACAGTGGGAGTCCCTCGTCGGCCCCAACGATGGCCACTGCCTCCCTGACGGTCCTGCCGGCCCGCCTGGCCTCGCGGAACGCGCGGCCAATCGTCTCCGGCGCCCGCTGCGGCAGAGGTGATGGAGCCTCCACCAGCCTCCATCCAGCCCCATCCGGTATCATCCTCCACCCAGGCGGTGCCTGGACCGGCGGGGCCCGCCGCGGTGGGGCGGAGGAGGATGGAGCCGACCTCTGGCTGGCGGAGGAAACCCTAGCGCGGCGGCTGGGGCCCGGCGCAGATCTTCCGGCCTCTGGAGATGACCAGCGGCGGGGGCCCGGCTCAGATCTTCCGGCCGCCGGAGATGACCTGCGGCTGCACTGGCCACTGGCCGCAGGCGCCGACGGGCCTCGAACATCCTCCAGCGAGCGGAGGATGCCGAGGCGCAAGGCGAGCTCGTCCTCGTCGAGCGGCTTCTCCACCGCCGGCGCCGCACTCTCCGCATCCGCCGCCGTCTCTTCCCAGTCGAAGCTCCCGGAGCTCTCCGACATTGTCGATGTGAGTGGGGATTGGAGTTGAATCGGGGCGGAGAGGGTGAGGAGGTAGGTTTTTTTATTACGCCGACGAGCCCCTGGACGCGTGGACGCCGCCGGTCAGCCTACTTCGCCGGTCAGTCTTCTATCCGACGCGTAGGCCAGAGTGTTGAGATACGTTGTACATGTATTTCCTTGAGTAGCAAGTCTCCTAGACTGCCCCATGTACTATATATATGTGCGGTTTGCACCCGATGGAATATATCGTGAGTTGCACCCTTCTACATGGTATCAGACACCACGATCCTAACCTAGCCCTAAGCGCGCCACCGCCTCTTTCCCTTGGCCGGCCGTCGCTCTCCTCTTGTCCTCGCGCGCCGCCGCCCGGCAGGCCGTCGCCCCTCCCTCCTCCCACCCGCGCGCTGCCCTCCTTCTCCAAGTCGCGCCGCGCCCCACCTCTTCTTCCACCACCGCCGCCACACACCCAACCCTAACCCTAGCTACAGCCATGTCTTCCCCATCCCAAACCAGCAACCCCTTCGCCTCCTCCTCTAGCTCCGAGCCAGCCCCACCCCACCCCGACTACATCCGCGACGTGCCCATCCACAACCATGTCCCTGTCAAGCTCTCGCACTCCGCCGCCAACTACTTCGCATGGAAGACGTACTTCAATCTTCTGTTTCGCGAGTACCACCTCTCCGACCACGTCGACGGCACCAACGACTTCACGATGCATCGCGACAGCAACTGGATGTCCATCGACGCCACCATCATCCGCTGGCTCTACCTCACCGTCTCGCCGGACATCTTCCACACCGTCGTTCGCGACGGCGAAGATGCTCGCACGGTGTGGAGCAAGATCACGGGGCTCTTCACCGACAACAAGCTCCAACGGGTCGTCTTCCTGCAGCAAGAGTTCTTCGGCTGCCGCCAGAACAATCTCGCCCTCGACGCCTACTGCCTGCGCCTCAAAACCCTCTCCGACGAACTCAATGATCTCGGGTTTAAGATTAGTAATGAGATGCTCCTAACCACTCTCACCGCAGGTCTCGGCGAAGACCTAGGGAACGCCGCCTCCAACCTCACGCTCATGGCGAACCCCACCTTCGAGCGCGCCATCGACTACCTGCGCCTCGAAGACCGGCGGATCAGGAACACGCGCGCCAACGCTACGCACACTGCCCTCGCCGCGGGTTTCGGCCGCGGTGCCCGTGCTCCGACTCCGCCTGCACCGCGCCCTCCCGCGCCTACTGCCCCTGCTGCCCCGGCTCCCCCGCCCACACAGCAGCCGCCATGGCGTCGTCGCCGTGGCCGTGGCAATCCGCCACGCAACAACGGAGGCAACGGCGGCGGCGGGCCGCGCCCCGCCAACCCCCACCCCGCGCCGCCATGGAGCAGCGGCCACAACCCGTGGACCGGCGTGGTTCATGCGTACACCATGCCGGTGCCGCGCGCTCTGGCACCCAGCCTCCTCGGCCCCCGCCCGCAGGCTCACCATGCCCTCCTCGCCGCGCCCCAGCCGGGCAACGGCGCCGGCGCCATGCCCTACACCTCTGCCGCGCCGCCCTCGCCGTACGGTGGTATGCAGCCCCCCCACGGCTACTTCGGTTGCCCGCCCGGCTATGCTCCTCCACCGGCCTACACGGCTCCATGGGATCCGGCACTCCTCGCCGCTCTCCAGCAGGCACCTCCCCCTGCCTCCTACAACGGCGGGGGTGATTGGTTCATGGACACCGGTGCGTCCGCTCATATGGCCGCTCATCCGGGTAACCTATCTGTCTCCTCTCCCACCTCCACCCCATCTCGCATCATTGTCGGTAACGGCGCCGGTCTTCCTATTTCCCACATTGGTTCCACTAGTTTTCCATCGTCTTCTAAACAATTGTCTCTTAACAATGTCATAGTCTCTCCACACTTAATTCAAAACTTAGTCTCTGTTCGTACTCTTTGCCGTGATAATTCTGTCTCTGTAGAATTTGACACACTTGGTTTTTCTGTTAAGGATGCCCGTACCCGGATGGTACTCCACCGATGTGAGAGCCCAGGCGACCTGTACCCCGTCCAGCGCACATCTTCATCACATGCTACACCTCGGGCTTTCTCCGCCGGCGTTGATCTATGGCATGCTCGCCTTGGACATCCCAATTCCACCACGCTTCGTCAAATAATGAGAGATTTTTCTTTTTCTTGTAATAAAACGGAAGCTCACTCCTGTGAAGCATGCCGTGTCGGCAAACATGTTCGCCTCCCATTTAGTTCCTCCTCCACAGTTGCGTCTTTTCCGTTTCAATTAATTCATAGCGATGTATGGACCTCCCCGATACCTAGTAATTCTGGTTTTCTCTATTATCTTGTCATTTTGGATGATTACTCTCACTTTGTATGGACTTTTCCCCTTCGTAAGAAATCCGACGTACCCGCCACACTTTCCGCATTTTACTCATATGTGTCCACACAATTCGGCCGCCCCATCCATGCTCTCCAAACAGATAACGGGAAAGAATTCGATAACCTAACAATGCGCTCACTTCTCTCCACCCACGGCACCATTTTCCGTCTCACTTGTCCCTACACCTCACAGCAAAACGGTCGGGCTGAACGCGTCCTTCGCACTCTCAATGACTGCGTCCGCACCCTCCTCTTTCACGCGCACATACCACCACAGTTCTGGCCCGATGCCCTAGCCACCGCCACTCTCCTCCTTAATGTTCGTCCATGTCGCGTCCGATGGAACTACACACCTCATCAGCTCCTTTTCGGCTCTCCTCCATCTTATGATGACCTTCGGATTTTCGGTTGCCGTTGCTATCCCAATACCGCTGCTACAGCCCCTCACAAACTCGCTCCTCGCTCCTTGCCTTGTGTCTTCATTGGTTACCCGGCTAACACCAAAGGCTATCGTTGCTACGATCCCGTGTCTCACCGTGTGATAACTTCTCGACACGTGTACTTTGATGAGCAATGTTTTCCATATGCACAGGAACAGATGGTGGTCCCTCCTTCGCCCACGGTCGACTTACCGTGGCGTCGTGCTCCTCCTGCCTCGGATGCACCTACACCACCAGTGAGCGTGGCTCCTCGCTGCTCCGCGCCCCCGGCAGCGCCAGCGGCTTCTCCTGCTGCGACGCCCTCGAGTGGCAACTCGGGCGCCGCCTCGCCATCTACCTCGACCAGCTCGGCGTCAGCTGCTCCTTCCCCGGCCGGCCCTGCTACTCGCGCACGCGCGGGTATCCGCCGCCCGAGCACGCGGTACCCTGCGGATGCTTACGTCTGCACTGCGTCGACCGCTGCTCCCTCGCCCACGACTGCTGCTCCTTCGCCCACGACTGCTGCTCCTTCGCCCACGACCGCTGCACCCGCCCCGTTGCCGGTCTCCGTCCGGGCGGCCCTCCGTGACCCGCTGTGGTTCGCGGCCATGCAGGACGAGTTCGACGCCCTGCAGCGCAACCAGACATGGCAGCTGGTTCCGCGACCCCCTCACGCCAACGTCATCACCGGGAAGTGGGTCTTCAAGCACAAGTTCCGGCCGGACGGTACTCTTGATCGTCATAAGGCGCGTTGGGTGGTTCGTGGTTTCCGCCAGCGCGCCGGCGTGGACTTCACCGACACCTTCGCCCCGGTTGTTAAACCCGGGACGATTCGCACCGTCCTCCAGCTCGCAGTGTCCCGCTCCTGGCCGGTGCACCAGATGGACGTCTCCAATGCCTTCCTCCATGGCCACCTCGACGAGCAGGTGTTTTGTCAGCAGCCTACGGGGTTTGTCGACACTACCAGCCCGGATCTTGTGTGCTTGCTGTCGCGTTCCTTATACGGGCTCAAGCAAGCACCCCGCGCCTGGTACCAGCGCATCGCAGCGTTCCTTCATCAGCTCGGGTTCCGCTCCACACGCTCCGATGCTTCGCTATTCGTCTATCATCAGGGAGACGCCACCGCCTACTTGCTTCTCTACGTCGACGACATCATCTTGACAGCCTGTACTCCTGCGCTTCTTCGACAGCTCACTGATCGCCTTCGTGCCGAGTTCGCGCTCAAGGATTTGGGCCCTCTACACTACTTCCTCGGTATCGAGGTCGTGCGTCGTCCGAGTGGCTTCTTCCTTCATCAGCGGAAGTACGCCCATGAGCTTCTTGAGCGCGCCGGGATGCTTAACTGCCACCCGGCGTCCACTCCCGTCGACACGAAGGTCAAGCTGTCCGCGACTGATGGCTCCCCGGCACCGGACGCACCATTCTACCGGTCTATTGTTGGTGCCTTGCAGTACCTCACTCTCACCAGACCGGAGCTGCAGTATGCCGTTCAGCAGGTGTGTCTCCACATGCACGCTCCCCGTGATGCTCATTGGACCGCGGTGAAGCGGATTCTCCGGTACATCTGCGGCACCATGGACCTCGGCCTCTCGTTACATGCCTCCACCGACATGGACATCATCGCCTACACGGATGCGGATTGGGCCGGCTGCCCCGACACGCGACGCTCCACCTCGGGGTATTGCGTTTACCTTGGGCCCTCGCTCGTCTCCTGGTCGTCCAAGCGGCAGCCCACGGTATCTCGCTCTAGTGTTGAAGCCGAGTATCGTGCCGTTGCTAACGTCGTGGCTGAGTGCTCATGGCTCCGACAGCTTCTCCAGGAGCTCTTGTGTCCTGTCGACAAGGCCACCGTGGTCTTTTGCGACAACGTCTCCGCCGTCTACCTCTCCGCCAACCCGGTACATCATCGTCGCACCAAGCACATCGAGCTTGATATTCATTTTGTTCGGGAACAGGTGGCCCTCGGTCGCATACGTGTCCTACACGTACCCACCTCCCAACAATTTGCGGACATCATGACGAAAGGTCTACCTACGGCGCCCTTCGAGGAGTTTCGATCCAGCCTTTGCGTCGGCAGAGTCGACGCTTCGACTGCGGGGGGATGTTGAGATACGTTGTACATGTATTTCCTTGAGTAGCAAGTCTCCTAGACTGCCCCATGTACTATATATATGTGCGGTTTGCACCCGATGGAATATATCGTGAGTTGCACCCTTCTACACAGAGCTGTCAGCGACAGGAGGGCGGACGCGCCCGGGCGCCCCCAAACCCGCCCTAGATATGGGCTGGGTTTGGAGTGTGTCGGACCGCCCGGTCGTTTCGGATGGCTATGGGGGCCTCCGTTGGGTGGAGGTTTTTGGGCCTAATACTGCCCGGACGGTCTGCCCGGACGTTTGGACGGCGTTTGGGGCTCCGGTTGGAGATGCTGTAAGGCACACCGCGTCATGTCATCTCATCTCTCTCGTCCAGCTCGATCATCGATCTCGCAACGCAACGACCTTCGGAGCTCGGTGTAAATGAGATCTGTCTCTGCATGGCCCCTGCTGCATGGAACCATGGACGACCTGTCGTCAATTACTAGTAGTACGATCTACGGTGGGTGTAAGTTGCACTGCATGCGTTGCAATAAAACCGGGTCGTTGCATCTGTGCCGTGGAAATCGAGAGGGCTGTGCAGTGCAGTGATGCCGTTTCGTTGCTCCAACAGACTCTTGTGTAAATTGGGCTATGTCCTCGAGAGCTCACACATATAAAGTAAGAGAATCTTTAGCAGATACCCAAAACTCGGTACTCAAAAAACAATTTAGTAAGAGCATCTCCGGTCGAGGCGCCCAAAGGCATTTGAAGCGTGTCCGACAGTTTTTTCTTCCCACTCGCGCCACCCAAACGTGAATTGGGTCCGGCGCGGCCCAGTTTTCGGTCTGGCACGCCTAGCCCACGCCCTCAACTCGGTTACGCCTCGAGCGGCCCCGGACACAACGACGCGCGACGCCACACACGCGTCCGACGCGTGGGCCATGCCTGTCAGCGAGACACGCGAATTCGACCATCGTGGTCAAAGCCGTGTGGACGCGTGGCCGCGCCTCGTTTTCACAGCCGGCGACGCCAGTGAGCCGTCGCGTCCTCCTGCTCGGCGGCGTCAATGCGGCGCGCCTTTTCGAGAGCAGCGGCGTTAATGTCACCGCTCTCCGGTGGCCATAAAACCCCGTGTACGCCGTCCCCGTCCTCACACCACGCCTTCTTCGCCACTCGCCCGCCACCGCGAACCACACTCGGCCGCCACCGCGAAGGAGATGGCCGGAAACTCGAGGCGCACCGGAGGCGCGGTGGCGAACGGCTTCGCGCCGCGCACCCTCCTCCGCGAGCAGTCAGCGGCGTTGCGGGAGAACGGTTACCCCGTGCCGCCCAACATGCGCGTCGGAGCCGCTGGGCGGTCTCCGTCGGCGGGATCCCGGTGCCGCGCCCGCTGACGGGGGCGAACCGCGACTTCCGCGCCGCCATGATCAAGCACTACTGGCAGGAGCTGACGCTGGAGATGCGTCAGGACCCGCGCTGCGACCCGGAAAACCCGGCCAACTTCGCCCGCTACGAGGCGGCGTTCCAGCGGCTCTTCGACGCGGAGATGAGTCGCTGGGACGGCCCTGGGCCGGCGCCGCACGACAAGAACGTCGCCGGGCGCGAGGCGTTCTGGGGCGTGCCCGGGCGCACCCTCGACGCCGCCATGGAGCACATCCGCAACGGCGGATCGCTGCTCCAGACGCCGACCCTGCTGCACCTCCTCCTCCTCCGGCGAATCTTTGGGCGGCACGTGCGACGTCTGCCTCGTCGCGCTCGGCTTCGTCCTCGTGACGCTCGGCGGCCTCCTCCTCCCGCTCCCGCACCTCGCCGCTGCTCACGCCGAAGCCGGAGCCGATGAAGGTGAAGCCGGAGCCGGAGCTGTCGCCGCTCCTACAGGAGCTCATGGCGGCGCAGGCGGGCGTGGACGACGACTCCATCGCCATGGCCGTCGAAGCCGCGTCCTTCGACTACGTGCCCCCGCTCGACGGGCCCTCTGCCTGCGCTTGGTCGGCGTTCGAGCACGCCAAGTCCAAGGGCGTGCCCTTCTTCGACCTCACCGGCGCAGGCGCAGGCCCTAGCCGTGTCAAGGAGGAGGACGGCGGCGCAGGGACCAGCAGCGGCGGCGCCGGCGTGAAGAAGGAGAAGGAGGAGGAGGACCCCTACTTCGCCTTCAGGCGCCGCAACCGCCGCCAGTAGATTAGGTTTATTTAGATTTCATTCAAATTTGTAAAATTTCCTAAAGTTTGAATGAAATTCGCCGAAGTTTTATTTTACAAAAAAGGATTTGCGCGCCGCGAGTGGGGAGCGACGACGCTCAAATGCAACAGGTAGTCCGGACGGCGCCCAAATGGCCCGTCCGGAAGGCCTTTGGGCGGCCATTTGGGCTCCCCGACTGGAGATCTCTAATTCAAAACGTGGTTCAAAAAGGAAAATGTTTTCCGGTAAACATGATTAAATATTGTACTCGTATAAAAAGGTTTGCCAGGGAATGACTTACATTGCCCTTAGGTCAAAGAATTGCAAAAAAAAAGAACTATATACACAATATGATCGTCATAGATTTGTCTGTTTTGCTCATGAGAATCATTTCTTGGCAAACTGACTTGTATCTTTGATTCCCAAACATATTTGTAATTTTTTAATTACTACTTTTTTTGCGCATATAGGGTACGCTGGTACCCTGGAGCCAAAGATTTGCGTCCAAATTCGCCCTCACTATAAATATTTGTCACGTGGGACACACTTATCATTCTTTTTAGACTTATCATTCGTCCATTATCTTTTTTCTCCCTTTAACATGTTTTCTAATCATCTTCTCCCTCCCATTCTACTATGTCCTCCAAGATCCTAGCTGGCCCTCCCCTCCGCTATAGCTCGCTGCCCCTCTCCAATCACCGCAATGTGCAAGTTAATGTTTTTTTCATGTACTCCTACTTGATCAGCCAACCAACTCAACAATCTACTATCTCCCCTAAATATATCCGATTCAACGGCAATTAATATGAATCGGAAGAAATAGTATTTTGAGCATTATGAGTCATCTTGGCTGAACAGTGTGCACTGCACTGAAAATAAAAGGAAAATGACCCCATGCCTCAAACCTCCATGACAACCAAAGTAAGGGTCTAGTTCCTCATTGACTTTGATACTCAAGGTACCTTGAGTAACTCTTCAACTATCCCATGCATTTATGACCAAAACTCATTTGTTTGTAACAATCAAATAAAAATCTTAGTTGACTTTGTAATAAGCTTTCTTAGATCAACTTCAAAACCAGACCCTGGCGTGCTTCATGAATTTTGACGCTCCGAGAATTCCATGTAAAAGTTCCACCCCATCCATGACATTTCTTTCTCGAATAAAGTCAGTTTGGCATTTGCTTATTATTTTTTTGGCACAATTGGCTCAGCTCTCACGGTCAAACTCTTTGTGACGTACTCCTACATGTACATGTACTGGTATCACGAATCCATTTGGAGAGCTTTTGAATGAAACAAAAATAGCTCTATGCATGATGTACAAGTAGAATGTACAAAAATCTTTTGAGAATCTTTATTCACTTTTCTGTACAGTACAATGTCTACAAGTGAAATTTGCACATTCTTTTCATGCATAGATCATGAACTATTTGTGAATCTTGAATGGTACAAATACCTACTTTGGTTAATTCCGACCGTTTGGCTGCGAGCGGCACATCGGCTATTTTGACCGTGCCGCTTCACTACTGCTGCATCGATCTACAGTTCATTAATACCGCCGAAAAAGCTGGGGAAAACGGACGGGGCAGCAGTGACCGGTAAGCAAGCGAGAGTACAGCGGTGGGTCCCACGCCTCGTTCCGTTTCATTCCTCCTCTTAACTGCACTCCGCTCTCCCCTCTCCTCTCCCCTGGAGTCGCCGCCGTCTCAGTCTCCCTCTCTCACTCGAGACCCAGCCCAGCGAGAAGACCTTCCTCTCGCGCCCGGCATCTCTTGGGTCGGAGCCGCCACCGAGGACGACCTGCCGCGTGCGCACGCCGAGTTCGGCCAACTGCTCGCGCGCATTTCCCGGGGCTCCGTCGGCCGCCGCCGTAGTCGTCGTCGAGGTACGTACCCTCCTCCGGCGGCGCCGCATTCACGGCCGTTCTGATATTCGATTCGTCTTGATATCGTTGGGTGGTTCTTCAAGGTTGCGCCGTGGGCTGCTGCGATTTTGTCCAAATTACCCGGCTTGATGCGTTGAACTGCTACTTGTTTTAGGTGCGAAGTGAACTCCATTCGTTTCTGTTCTGGAGTATTGCCGTCCAAGCCCACTGGCGTTTACTTGATTCCGTTCCATTAAATATTTTATTAGAGAAAGGCCGTTCTTGGATTACGCCCTTAAATTTCGGTTGAGTAGAACCCAATCACTTCCATTCTGTAGAAAAAATAGTACTGATAACAGAACAAAGTCGTCTTTATTTCTTCGTTCAGTAAGGCACGACTTGTTTTTCAGAAGAAAATAAAAATTTGGTTCTTTCTTCTTCCCTCCAAGTCTACACATTTTCTCCTCAGACCACAATTTTTAATTCTTTCCCCACTAGGAAGTCTTGTGTTTTTTCCGGTGTGCAGATGTACAGGTGTTGGCCGTAGTTAAGATCTGCCAGTGGATGCTTTGTGTGTACTAGTCATAGTACACGCCGCCATTAAGGTGGATTTGGAAGCGTGCAGATGGGGTTCTAGAGTGGTCTAGCTATGCTTGGCATCAAGCGTACAAATAAATGCTAGTGCGACATGTTACATAGACAGTGTTTTATAACTTCACTTAAATCCACTATTTTTTCTTCAATTTTGCATTTTTGGACTGGCAAAGGTTGGATCTCGGGTGAGCTCCAGTTTTTGTTCCTGCTGTATGGTGGATCTAGCAGCAAGCAGCTGCACCCCCATGATGCTATTAGTAATTTCTTGTACCATGTTCCTGGCTCTAGCTTAGAATTGACTCAATCAGTAAAATAGAAGTTTTACATGAGCTGTAATTTAAGGGTTGGAAGCTGGAGCATGGAAATGTGTGAACTACATATGTGCCGAGCTAGCTTGGACTTGGACTTTGGAGCACTGACCACGATTCACTTGCTGCCCCTGATTAAGAAATTGGTTCTTCTCGGGCTCTCTTTAAGTGGAGATGAAGCAACTGTGTTCTGCTCTAGATCTCGCAGTCAGTAAACAATGCCGGTGATTCTGCTCGCATAATGCCATGTGCAGCAGTTTCCCACATCTCCATTAGGCTCCATAACCTTCTGAGTTTCTGACGATTCTTTCTTTCTTCTGCGTCCACCTTTGGTTAGCAGCTTCTGATCTGCCTTGATGAACAAGCAGCTTTCTTCCGTGACCACTGTCTTAGATGTCCTCAATTGGCGCGACCCAAGAACGTTCATGAAACGCTAAAGCTGCGCCATTTTGGTCGTAAGTGTGAGCAAAGTTTCATCTGATACTTACCTCAGTTTCTGTCGGCACTGCTACATTAGGACGAGTGGTGGTTCCGTGACTGAGCTTCAGTTTTTTCGTCTAAGCTAGTAGTGAAAATAGCGAAATATATGATGTGATGGGTCCATCTTTGTTCCTGCCATTCTCTTTCTCCCTACTTTGTTGATGCTTTTGCTTTTATACGCTGACCGTATCATGCCTCCTCTTTTTTTCCTTCTTCACCTTTAACTGCTTTCTGCCTGTATTTTTTTGGCCATGTTTTCCCTGTTTTTACACTTTAAAGGGCGCCAGTCCTCGAAGGTGGAATTTCTGCCCCTTGAGTTGGTTTCAGGCTCAACTACCTATGTATTCTTACATTGTCACTAGAGAACCATGCCTTCAGTGAATAGGAGTTCAGTAAAGGGCCTTGCTGATGGTTCAGTAAATAGGAAGTTCAGTAAAGTGAGGGAATTGTGATCTGCAATTTACCACTGGAAACAGCAAGTTGCACTAGTTTGGAATGATAAATCTGTAGACAATGATGAGAATTATGATGAGAATTTGATCTTTTTAAAGTGCCCTGGCTTGTAACTGTTGAGTCACTTGCTGGCTGGGAAAGAAAGCTGTTTGTGCTGACTTTGTTTGCACAGTCATGTGTGGTTCACATAATAGCATGCGTGTTCCCTTTGTCACACCTGACGGACATTATGTGCGATGATTGTCAATTTGTGGTAGTTCTCTTATTAAATAGTGTTCTCGTTTGCAGCAATTTTAAAGCTCAGTCTTGGTATGCTAGTTTTTTGTCACTTAATGCATATTTTTGTTTGATCAGGTTTGGTTACTTATCTGGTGTAAGCAAATGAAGGTGATGCTGATTTAGTCCCCCAGTTTGACAGCTCATCAGATGGACCATATCAGAAGTATGAGCTGTTTCCACCTTCTGTTCTCACTACATGTGTTACTATCGTTATTCAACCCCCTGGCTGTAGCGGACTTGGCCTCTGAGGAGCAAGCCCTTCTTGACTTCGCCTCCGCAGTCTATCGCGGCAACAAGCTTAACTGGGCTCAGAATACACCACTGTGTTCATGGCATGGCGTTAAATGCTCAGGAGACCAGTCAAGCATACTTGAGTTGAGGGTACCAGGTGCTGGTCTCATGGGAGCAATCCCTACAAACACTCTTGGAAAGCTCGGTTCTCTCCAAGTTCTAAGCCTTCGGTCTAATCTTTTATCTGGAAGTGTACCGTCTGATGTGGCCTCGCTTCCTTCTTTACGTTCCATATACCTTCAGCACAATAAACTTTCAGGAGATTTGCCTTCCTTTTTCAATCCTAACGTAAGTGTAGTGGACCTCTCCTACAATTCCTTCACTGGAGAAATTCCTACAAGCTTAGAAAACCTTACTCAGTTATTTCTCCTAAATTTACAAGAAAACTCTCTCTCTGGACCCATCCCTGATCTGAAGCTTCCAAGTCTGAGACTATTAAACCTGAGCAATAATGAACTGAAAGGTCCAATTCCTCACTCGCTCCAAATATTCCCGAACAGTTCATTCTTGGGGAATCCTGAATTATGCGGGGCACCCTTAGATAATTGCACATTTACTCCTCCACCAACACCCTCACCAGAACTGCCTTCAACACCACCGTCTGGACATCATGACAGGAAGCTGAGCATAGGGTTCATAGTTGCAGTTGCTGTTGGAGGATTTGCAGTACTGATGCTAGGTGTGGTTGTGTTGGTTGTGTGCCTTTCAAAGAGGAAGGGCAAGAAAGAGAGTGGTGTCGACTACAAGGGTAAGGGGACTGGTGTCAGGAGCGAGAAGCCAAAGCAGGAATTCAGTAGTGGTCTCCAAACTGCTGAGAAGAACAAGTTGGTTTTCTTGGATGGTTGCGCCTATAACTTTGACTTGGAGGATCTACTAAGAGCTTCTGCAGAAGTCTTGGGCAAAGGGAGTTATGGGACTGCCTACAAAGCTATACTCGAGGATGGCACTGTCGTGGTTGTCAAGAGGCTAAAAGATGTCGTGGCAGGGAAAAGGGAGTTTGAGCAGCAGATGGAGCTGGTTGGGAGGCTGGGCAAACATGCAAACCTTGTCCCACTTCGTGCTTACTACTATTCTAAGGACGAGAAGCTTGTTGTCTACGATTACATCGACAGCGGCAGCTTTTCTGCCATGCTGCATGGTATGTTTTCATTAGTACATATCCCTTTTAGATGTTAACTGTATGATGGCTGGTGAGAGAACATAAACTATTGTTGAACTGGGGTTAGTTCAAAATTGTGTAACTTATTATGGATCGCAGGTAGTAGTTAACATCTAAAATGATGACATTTAGATGGTAACCTTTTTTGTTGCAATAGAAGCCAACATTGCTGCTGTTAGGTTTTGCTACAAAACTTGCTATATCCATGCCATGTTAACTAGTTAACATCCTAAATTATGGCATTTACATGTTAACCTTTTTTTTTTTACAATAGAGCAAAAAATAAGACATGCATATATTCCACTTGCTTGAATTCAAGCTGCATCAATCTTTATTTTCCATAGATTAAGATTCTCATGCTAAGAAACATAGCCTGTGTTAAACAAAATCTACATATTTAACTATTATATTGATCGTATCTCTTATTAAATTGCTAATCAACAGGTATTAGAGGTGTGGCTGACAAGACACCATTAGACTGGAACGCCAGGGTGAAGATTATACTTGGCACAGCATATGGCATTGCACACATCCACGCGGAAGGTGGCGCGAAGCTGACCCACGGCAACATCAAGTCAATCAACGTCCTCGTCGACCAGGACCACAATCCCTACGTTTCAGACTACGGCCTCAGCTCCCTGATGAACTCTCCTGTCAACGCGTCCCGTGTCGTGGTCGGTTACCGTGCTCCGGAGACCATCGAGAACCGGAAGAACACGCACAAGTCCGACGTCTACTGCTTCGGCGTCCTCCTCATGGAGATGCTCACGGGGAAGGCGCCGCTCCAGTCGCAGGGGAACGACGACGTGGTGGACCTCCCGAGGTGGGTGCAGTCGGTGGTCCGGGAGGAGTGGACGGCCGAGGTGTTCGACATCGAGCTGATGAGGCAGCAGAGCATCGAGGAGGAGCTGGTCCAGATGCTCCAGATCGCGATGGCGTGCACGTCGAGCCGCCGGAGCGGCGCCCGGCCATGGAGGAGGTGATCAGGATGATCGAGGAGCTCCGGCAGTCCGCTTCGGAGAGCCGTGACTCGTCAGATGAGAAGTTCAGGGACTCCACCAACCCGTCGTCGTCGGTGTAGCTGTCTCTAGGCTGTGTGTTCCCCTTCCGGTTGCGGATCATTGGATTTGTGTTAGCTAATTTGTGATTTGATGAGTCAGTTCATTCATGCCTGACATGACAGCAGGTGCAATCGTGCTAGACTTAGCAATTTTCGTTGAGACTCTGTGTATCTTGGCAAATGTAGAGTTTTCCAATGGGAGATTTCATTGAATTGCTATAACTGTTTCATTGTTGTGATAAATCCTCATGGTGGCAAGTGAAACCCTTTCATGGCTTTACCTTTCAGAGCAGGAAACAAAACACCTGGTCGGCACTCAAAGAACTCTCAAAGACTGCAAGCCGCCGGTCGGTCGGAGAGGGAGGGATCTCTTGGGTCAGGCATACCCTGGATTATGGCGTAGCGCTCGATCGGCATCTCTGAATCGAGACGGACTCTCTCGACCCAGAAACTTTCTGGTACACGGAGCAGAGGAACCCAAGTGTCGGACTTGGCACAGATCGAGTCCGGCACGGTTTACGTTTAATTTCATCGTCCAAACTCGTATATACGCAGCAGCGCCCCTCCCTGTCGTCGGGTCGCACACCATAATCGCGCCGTACGTAATAAACATATAAGATCTGCTTTGTTGTTCGCATCGCACAGACCGACCGATCAAGGAGGCGATGGCGAGCGCAGCCATGGCGAGGTCCGAGGTGAGCTAATTAAACTGAACGTTCTGATCGATCGAACGATCGCCTGATACTGAATTCAAGTTCCGGAGCATTACGAATAGCTTAGCTCGATTGTTAGTATCAGGGTACAGCTTTGGATGATTGTCAAGTTTGACTAGCTGTGATTATGTTATGTGCCTTATGGCCGGGTGGTACTAGTTCAAACAGCATGATCGATGCAGTTCTGTGGTGTCTAGGCGGTATGAAACTAATCAGACAGTTAGAGATTGTTGATGTATTCATCCAGAAGCAACAAGTGAATCCGTAAACGCTCGGAACTAATTGAATTCCGCATGTTTGACAACCGGAAACTGAAGTGATCATTTACATTGTTCGTCATGCAAATTTCAGGCTGATCTCGACTCGTATACTCCTCACATGGGGGGGCGGAGATGACACACTAGGTATATGGTCCAAATATACGATTAATGCACTTGATCTTTAGTCTTGATGACATATGTTTGATGTATCTGATTCCATGCTCCAGATGATCAAACTGTAGAGGAGGAACAAGTGGAAGGCATTGCGCTTGGAGTAGAGGGAACTGACGAAGACTATGAACAGGTGCTTAAATAACTGTCCACCATGTTATTCCCTTTAAACCATGAAAAGCGGCGAGTTTTCTTTCATTGTGGGCTTTGTGTGTGGTGTAAAATCTGACATTTGGGTATTTTTGCTGCAGCTACTGGACAGAGTGTTCACAAGTCTTGGTGAAAACCATCCAGGTCTTGCCGAGAGGAGGCGCCAACCAATTTTCACGCCTCCTAACGTTCTTAGGGAGCGCCCAAACAAGAGGGTGTTCGTCAACTTCATGGACGCTTGTGAAAGGCGTGTTTCTGTCTTTACTTGTACAATGCACTTCACCAGTTCACCGTGTTTATCACGAAAGTACTAACTGCAAATCATGTACCTCCAGGATGAACAGGCAACCTAAACATGTGATGGATTTCCTGCTTAAGGAAATGGGAACAAGTGGATCGCTTGATGAACAACAGAGGTTGGTAGTCAACGAAAGATTTATGCCGAGAGACTTTGGAGCACCCCTAAGGAGATACGCCAGTAAGCAATGCCCTTGCGTAGTACAGATGGGACATTCTGTTTATACTTTATTTCCTTTTGTGCTGAACTGTCGGGAGGGATATGGTGGCAATTTAATTACTTCATTTGTGCCTATAAGTTGCATTAGGTTTCCTAATGCCTTATCTTTGACATTTGCATTCTGTAAAATTTTCAGACAAGTACGTGATTTGCGATTGCAGAAGCTCCGATACCACTCTGTCGAGGGAAAATCGTCTCCTCTTCCTTTGTAGCAAGCAGGTAAAATGTCTAGGTGCACATATTTGGGTTGCATACAGTTTTCCTCCGTCCAAGTTTTTAGCCTATGAGTAAAGAAATCTGATAGTAGCTACAACATTGTACTGTAATAAACTTGTTTTAAGTTAAATGTTCCCTTTTGTTGCTACTCTTTCCTTTTTCATCATCCAAACTTTTTAATTGCAACTTTGAGTGAGCAGATCTGCCTTCTCTGTGTAGTGTGGATCCTCGAGGTCTGTGGATGCTTTCAGGGCATGAAGAAGCTTGGTCAACACTCCAATGAAGGCTGGATTTTCTCACAGGTTGGTCGTCGCTGGGCCTGAAGAACATTGGTCAGAAGTCTTGATCACGAACTACAGCCATCCATTGTGGCGACCAGTTTTGTACTGTGCCATGGTGTGGCCATGCGTTTTCCTCTTACTTTTTGGGTCATGTGAATGTAGCTAGTTCCAACCTTTCACGGAGTTGTGTTGAAATACCCAGTGAAATCGCAACTTTTTCTACTACTCTGATTTTGCAGGGAGTGCCCCGTGTTTTTAGTTTTAAAACCGGACGGGTGAGTCATTTAGTGAGTGGTTCACCGGTCTGACCACTGGTTCAGCTAGTTCCAGGGAGACAAAAAAGGAATATAATTACTCATTCCTTTCACTAATATACAGCCTTTTAGCCTTTTTTGATTCATATGTATTTGGACGCATTTTAATGTGTATATTCACTCATTTTACTATGTATGTAGTCAATATTAAAATCGTTGAAACGTGCTACATTAGTGAACGGAAGTAACATTTACCCTGATTTCAAGAAAAGTTGACACCAAATTTTTTCATATTGAATCTAATTCAATACTATGTCCCAAAACGAAAAGAACCCGGTATTGGGACTTATCTTGAGCTAGTTCAACCTAAAATCCTACATGCCCAGAAAATGTGCTACAAACAAGGAAAAATGTGCTACTTCAATACTATGTGAGAAGATAAAATCCTTCATGCATTTTCGCATGCAACTCCTTGTTTGTAGCACATTTTCCGCTTTTTATCATCGGGATCTTTGCCTCTTAAAAATAAAAAAACACGCCGATCCATTCCGTTTTAAAAACAATGCACGTGCCGCTCCTAGAGGTGGATTGGGCGGAAACTCTAGCCACAACCTCGCTGCCCCCACCACCTCCCCCCCACCCCCATTGTCGTTGGCATACCTAGTCAGGCAAAGCCCGTTGCCGCGGCAGGATCTCCCAATCGCGTAGGTTGCTCGGTTCTCACGGCGGTGGGAACGTGGGAGTTCCTCAGCAGGCAAGTCCGGGCATAGCGATGACACGATGGTGCGCCGGTGCATCCTACAACGGTGGCAACGTCCCAAGATCGTGTAGTTGGGTGACGAGCCTCCTCCCCCCCCCCCCCACCATTGTCGTTGGCATACCTGGTCAGGCAAAGCCCGTCTCGGCAGGATATCCCAATCGCGTAGGTTGCTCGGTTCTCACGGTAGTGGGAGCGCGGGATTTCTTCAGCGGGCAAGTCCGGGCATAGCAATGACGCGCCGGTGCGCTGGTGCATTCTATAACGATGTTAGTGTCCCAAGCTCGTGCAATTGGGTGACGAGGTGACTCTGTGAGTCTGGGGTGTGATAGTTTCCGTGTGGCACAAACGATAATTCTAGGCGGTGGCTCAGCCCGGGCTAGGCCCCAATCCAACAAGGCAACGGTGTCGGTTATATACTTGTATCAGCAAGGGTTTGCAAGTTGTGCTTCTGTTGTGAAGGATCAAGGTATCCTGAGGCACATCCAAGTTAAAACCTTTTGTATGCAGTCTATGGCGGAGCCGATGATGACGACGTTTCGAGCGCTCTGCTCCTTCCTAAAGGAATCCCCAATGAGATGATGCTCTCCTACTTCCTTCCAGGTTTGCTCTTGGGGAATTCAACTGTTACCAGGAACTAAGAGATGAAATGATTTCACGAAAATAGTAGCATGAAAGTCTTGTATTTGTATAGAATGATGTTCAGGAACTTGACAACTAAGATATTCTTCCTCCATATCAAAATATAAGATGTTTTAGCATTTTTGAACCTACATCTACATTACATGTATCCAGACATGTTCATGTGCAAGATTCATGTGAATACACATGAACATGTCTAGATACATGTAAATCCAAAAATGTTAAAACATCTTATATTTTGATACGGACGGAGTAAATGACAACTCTTTCAGCTCTGATAAACAAAGTGTAGATTTTCCCCTTAGTTTTCCTCCGATAAAATAAGATACATAGGATAATCTGGTGGTTCTGCTTTCAATACAGATCAAAACCTACGATTGCACAGATGGTTGAATTTGTTAATTGCAATATTATTTGCTTTCGTTAGTAATAGAACCTGGGGATCTATTGGGGACCAGGCGTCACGGCGGTGCACATGAGGTTGGCGACAGTAGGCAGGAGACGGCGCACGACTTGTAGAGGGCTGTGGTGGAGGAGAGGACCGGTGGCCAGCGGTGAATATGGGAAGAAAATAAAGATACGAGAGAAGAAGGATAAAAAACGAGGGGAAAGTGGAGAGAAAAAAATCTGGGAACGAAGATGAAGGGCCCTTTGTAAAAAAAACTTACTCTGACAGACCAACACAGTGCCACGCGGGCAAATACATATGTCTATCGGATTTAGTGACCGGGCCCTTAGAGCATCTCTAACCGGAATGGGCAAATTTAACACCTAAATTGACCGTGGACACATCCGGATGTGTCCACTTTTACCCCCAAAAATTATGTGTTTCCAACCATATATAAAAAACGTCCGGTCAATTGCATGTGATTGGTGGGATGGAGAGAGAAAGTCAAAAGAAAGGGTAAAGAAAGGGATAAAGTGGTTTGGGGTCGACCACGTCCTACGTGACGGACTGTCCGGACATGTCCAAACACCCTCAAACTACCTCAAACCCACCCCATATATGACCTAAGTTTTTCGTATGTCGGACAGTCCAGCCGTATAAGAAGTGGTTGAGATCATGGTTGGAAACATTATTTTACTATCTCCTGTCCAGTCACTGTTCAGACTGTTCGCTCGGACGTTTGGATGATTTACCCATCCGGTTGGAGATGCTCTTAAGCCGTTTTCGAGTACCGTAACTTGTATTGTGACCAAATAAAACTAAGCCGACAAGTTCCATGACCACTGATGGATTCTACTCTTTTTAATTTCCGTCGGTATCGCTAGGAAGAGGGTTCCCTCTACGAAGGTCGGTGTACGCACGCGGGAGCAACTCCTTGGTCGACGTGTGGCAGCTTGGTAGGTAGCGGAAGGTCCCTCCACGCGTGGCGCTCGGTCCGAACAAAACGCAGAATGTTTACATTTATTACGGACACCTAACTAAGGATTAACAAAATGGGACCAACCAGGACTAGCCCTTGGTGGCTTAATTTTATAGAAGAATTGCTCCTTTGTGAGAATTCCAGAAATTCGCTCCCGACGGGATTTGAACTCTGGTTGATAGGTTTAGCCACTGCTACCTTTGCCAATAGACCTCTGCCCCGTTCTAACTAGCTAAGGATTAACACTTACGGATGTATCGTGGCTCCGTGCAGCTGGTTAAACCGGTGGTTTGTTGAGGAAAATGCTCAGGGAGATGCACCGATGACAGTGGCGAAGCTAGAGCAAAACTAATCAGGGTGCACTACTCCTGGCAAACCTAGAATTTCAGCTACGCGGGTGCACAAATCAGTATCTAGACGGGTGCACACACTGGTTTTTAGGCTAATTGCAGTGTTAAAAAAATTCTACCCGGGTGCATGTGCACCCGGCTGGCTTCAAGTAGCTCCGCCACTGACCGATGACCCGCCACATCAGTCCGTGAGATTGATCTCAAAGTACAAAGGTGTACACATAATCTATGTTCCGTACAACAAGAAGTACAAATTACCTAGAACACGAAGTATAAAGTAGGTAGAATATGAGTACAAAAGTATCAACACATAGTACAAAGTATATAGAACACAAAGTACAAAATACATATAACAGGGAGCACAAATTATACAGACACACGAAATACAAGTACATAGAAAAACGGAATACAAAGTTCAAAGTACACGGAACTGGGAGTACAGAGCATATAGAACAGTAAGTATAAATTATAAGGGTACAAAAACGTTCATCAAAACCTATCAACATAGGATCTAGTTTGAAGATCTCAACATGAGTAGCTCAAAAGTGAAAACAGTTCATAGGTTAGATGAACGGTCTCAAGATATTTCATTTTAAAACTTCGGTTTTGAAAAATAAAAGGAAAAAACTCCCATCCCACCCCACGTGTCAATTTTGTCTCATTCTCATTCTATTTTTTATTTTGATTGTGACTTTTGGTGGACATGCGAACAACCATGCGAGGACCACGCACGCACCAAGGAGAAGATGGCACACCACGAGAGCGAGCTCGTGTGGTGACCTCTGGAAAAGGGTGTGATTAGCTTGGACCGAAAGATTAAATGGGTCGTGTATCTCTACTTCTATAAAAATCATAGTTGGTGATGATGGTGTGTCTGCCATCTTTCATCCACCACCATTCGATTAATATCTAACGCACAGAAACACCCACCACCAACATGTCACGGCCGTTTTGCGTTTTAGCCCTCCAATTTCTATCGACGGACGCCCGGGGAAATAAAGTCGGCCGGACCAGAAGTAACCAGATGCGCTGCATCGAGTCATTTTTTGATTGCTGGTATTTTTCTTTTGAAATTGTGCAGTCCGTGATTAATCTACGATTCACAGATGTACTCCCTCCGTTCCAAATTAATTGACTTCCATTTGTCCACACATGGATGTATCTAGACATGTTACACGCATAGATACATCCATATGTGGACAAATAGAAGTCAATTAATTTGGAACGGAGGGAGTATAAAGCTGATGGAGGTGGACCTGCTGCAGGAGAAAGCAGCGGCGGCGTGCGCGCGGTGCAGAGAGCCGCAGCATGGCGAGACCTGTCTAGACCCGGTACAGGTCAGTTGCATTTTCCTTAACTACCGCACGGGGGACATAAACATACAGCAAGTTGCCTAGCTAGCCCTTTCTTTCTCTCAGCTTTCCTGGTAAATTTGTTGTGGTGAAATTGTCCTCAGTGATTTGTGCTGCTGTTGGATTGTACTTTTGATATTTGGTATTAACACCTACTAGCACATAGACCGTGCATTGCTACCGCAAAACCTAATAAAAAGAAAAATCCGTACGTTATTTCCAAGCATGTTAGTCGTGGACATAACATGAGAAACACATTGAATATGTTGGTACTTATCCACAAAAACAGAATTTTTTTTTTGGAATCAGTGAAGTTCTCCATATAATGACTGAAAATTTGGACATTTGCATGGATCTGGCTAGCATCAACTGTTGTTTCATCCTGGCCATAAAAATAGAGAAGGATGGATGACAAATACTGCTTCATAACGTTGTTTTCGGCACGACGGGATCGGTTGTAGCGGCCTACACTTCTGTCGACCCATAAGTTTTAGATTAGTTACAACAAATGTTAGTTTGCTTTGGTTGCTTTAATTTATTTCTTTGTTTGACCAATAAATTCTCCGTGGATTTCAAGGATGTGAAGCACACAGGGAATGGGCTTCTGAATTATATTACGGATATCGGCCATTCATGGCCTTCTGTTGTGTTGCTTCTGAGGTATATGACTATTCACACTTAGAACAGCTTGCATCCTGATAAAGAATCAAGAAAATAATACATAACCGTTGTTTAGGATGGTATTTGGTCGGGTGAGCTGAGTGATAGATCATGAGTTGTGGCATGGATACATATAGTTTTTAAAGGCTTGATACAGGACACGTGTATGCGACCGATCTCAACCCAATGGACAAGCCATTGTGCATCTGCAGTTAAGTACATGAAACAGATAATAACAAACAATCAAATATAGCTGACCAATTAGTTCACATATATTCCATCTTTACCTACAAAGCTTCAACTTGAAGGTTCTGTGCATTATCCTCTTTCTCTTTGCTGATGAGAAGTCCACAAGCTTGCTACTGTAAGATGACTTCACCTCTATAGTAATCAAGCAGTCAGCAGGCAAGTTGTTTAGCATCTGATATATATTCTTTTATGGTACAGTTGCAGAGGCATTCTAAAGGAAAATCCCCTCAATTGTCTTCATGTTCATTTCAACTCTAATTGGGTGGGCACTGAAACAAGTGGTCAATGTCATCCAGGTATTGATAACAAGTTTAGTGCAGCTAACTGGTATTTGCACATTTCCATGTATCCAGAACAATGGGTTATTCCACATGATTCTGACAGTAATAGTGGATCTTCGATATGAAGCTCAAAACGTTGACATCCATGTACATTTGCTGATTGCAGATGAAAACAGCCGCAGATGCTTGTGTGGTATATGATTTGAAAAGAAGGAAGTGAGCAAAAAAGGACCAAGGTTTAGTTTTTGTTTTTGCGTTGGCATATATCAAAAAAAAAACATAGCGTCATGCGGTGTTGGTTGTAAGGCACTTATGGTAGCTCCTTAATGTATCTTTTAACATGTCTATGTCTCTCGTCTAAGGGTTGACGTGTTGTTTGGAAGGGCGGTATAAAAATAAAATGGAGGGAAATGCTTTGAGCAAGAAGAACACATGGATTGAGAAAGTTATGTAATTTGTGTCTGTTTCTCCACAATCATGATACTCCCTCCGATCCATATTAGTGGGCACAACTTTGTCTAGATACACATGTATCTAGTCTAAATACTTAACTAGATATATATGAATTTAGACAAAGCTATGCCCACTAATATGGATCGGAGGGAGTACGGTCTTTCCTTTTTTTAGTAGTGTGAGTGGTTTTGTTACCAGGCAGAAATAATGATAGTGCCTACCTCTTGTACTGTCTACTGACTGGTTGTTGGAGGTTTTTAATTTCTATTTTCGTAAATGTTGTTCTATAGACCTACAGTAGAACAGTAAAAGGACGAAATCAATTGGTGTAGCCAATATATTTTGAAGGGTCAGTTTGATGTCACCGTGAACTTCTATATTTGGACCCGTTGCAACGCACGGGCATTTTGCTAGTATAGCGTTGAAAGAGCAACAACACAGCCATCGGGCCTCTGGATGCAATGGATGATCAATCAAGGCCCACCCTCTAGTTTCAACGGGCTTCCAATGCAATCATCTTCCTGTCTTTGATGCACACGCAGGCCCACCTCACAAACTTGACTCCACTGCATCTCCTGTAAAAACAAAAAAAAACTCCACTGCATCTTTCTTCGCTGCGCTACGCTGCCGGCGGCGAGGCTGACCGCCGCCTCCCCGTCCCGCCGACCATGCGGGGCCCGCAGCACCCCCACTGCACGCGGGCCCATCAGGCGGGTGCCCTCCTCCTCGTCGCCATCACCTTCCTCCTCACCCGCCTCCTCTCTGCCCCTCCTCCGCTCATCCCCACCTCCCACTCCGCCACGCTGGGCACATGGCCTGACCTAGCTCCCCACCACGACCACCTCCGAGTCTACGTCTACGAAGAGGACGAGATCGACGGCCTGCGGGCGCTGCTCCGCGGACGCGACCACACCGTCTCCGCCGCTACTTGCCTCAAGGGCCAATGGGGAACACAGGTACGCGCTCACGCTCCATACGGGATCTCCCATCCCCTCCCTCTCAACTCACGCCAACCCTTGGGCTGCAAATAATATGCCTTATTGTTGCTACGGCGGATGTCGTCCTCAATTGTTATTTTGATCTGTTGCAATCCTGGCATTCTATTAGTTGCCAATGATGGTTCACTACTACAATGTGGAGAATAGTGATGCCACAACCCTCATGCCATGATGCCAATCATTTACATTTTCTCCCCACGATGACGATGATAGGTAAAGATCCACCAGCTTCTTCTCAAGTCAAGGTTTAGAACATTGGACAAGGACGAAGCGCATCTCTTCTTTGTTCCCAGTTATGTTAAATGTGTTCGCATGACCGGCGGTCTCACTGATAAGGAAATCAACCACACCTATGTCAAGGTATAACTCACTCAAAAGAATGACTTCACTTCACTTCATTCCTGTGTGTTTAGTTTAGGTCTAACAGCAACAAGTTTCCTTCTTAACTGTGTTACTTTTCATTCCCTACAGGTCCTGAGTCAGATGCCATATTTCCGTAGATCGGGCGGACGTGACCACATCTTTGTCTTCCCAAGGTGCCACTTAACTCTTTAAACATCCAAAATCACACAGATAGTTAGCACTGTATTTTGATTGAAGAAACATTTTCTTATACGCTACATAAGATCATTGATCTTTTATGGATGATGTAGTGGTGCTGGAGCTCACCTGTTCCGCTCCTGGGCAACGTTTCTGAATCGATCCATCATCCTCACTCCAGAGGTACATAGCCACTTGGATTGCTCTCCTTGTTCATTTTTTTAATTGCTACTAGTATAACTTATCCAAGTATTAGGAATTGCTTCCGGGGCTATCTTTGCTGTTTCATGTTTATAATAAGAGGGCCCACTAATTCAACAATGGTACAAGAGTTCATGCAATGTCATTGATGCCCTTTCAAGTATTAAATACAATTTGGAGTTAAATGTGCATATACATGTGGTACAATCATGGCACATGATGTATTTGTTCTTTGCTATGCCATCTGATCTGCGCTAGTGTTATATCGATCTGTGTGATCTAGTATAAATACGTCAATGCTTTCCCCAAATCCTAACACAAACAATGGCAGTTATGTGTGCTGGTCTAATTTAATGCATTTCATGAGATAGCTGCAACTTGCTTGCAAATATTCTGCAAGCAATTGGCTTGGCTGCTTAGTTAGTGCTGCAGTATTTGTCTTCCATATAACTCAACTTGCAAGTCACTTCTGGTATCTTCTTACATAGCGACCCACGTTCTGTTAATAGGTGCATCTTCTTACATAGCGATCTGTGTTCTGTTTATAGGGTGACCGTACTGACAAGCGAGGTATAAGCGCATTCAATACATGGAAAGACATTATTATACCTGGAAATGTGGATGACTCTATGGTGAAGCCTGATGCTCGTGCTGTCCAACCAATCCCGTTAACGAAAAGGAAGTATTTAGCAAACTTCCTTGGTCGTACGCAGGGAAAAGCTGGCCGCCTTAAACTGCTGGAACTTGCAAAACAGTATCCTGACAAGGTTTGCCTACAGTTTGTTATCCAAATATAGTTTAACATAATATATTTAACTGTATGCCTTCTGTGGGTTAAATAAAGATTTATTATGGTAATGTTCTCAACTATACGATTCAGTTTCACCAATGAACTGGTATATAACAGTTCAAAACCCTGGTATGCATTCTTATTGCTAGTCCATCATGCTCTATGGTCAGAGAATTAATCACTTGCATTGCAACACATACAAGTTAGTATTCTAGGGTGCTACCAGTAGTCTTTATAGATATACCAGGTTAATTGTGATTGCAAAATACTGTTTTTTATTATGTTAGTTTCATTTCTGTTTAACAAGGCTTATACATATTTTATCCAGACTGGATGTGCGTTTATTTTGTGAACAGCTTGAGTCTCCAGAACTGAAGCTATCTGGGCCTGACAAGTTGGGAAGGGTTGATTACTTCAAACACCTGGGAACGCAAAGTTCTGCCTAGCTCCTCGTGGCGAGTCCTCATGGACGCTTCGCTTCTATGAGTCTTTCTTTGTGGTGAGCTCTTCCTCCCAAAAGAAGAGTTTGTGTGCATACCTACACCTAGTATCTGAGTCAGTTGGTCACAATTTTGATGACAGGAATGTGTGCCAGTGCTTTTATCAGATGAAGTTGAGCTCCCTTTTCAGAACGTGATTGACTACACTGAGATATCGATAAAATGGCCATCATCCAAGATCGGTTCGGAACTTTTCCAGTACCTTGAATCAATACCAGGTACGCACCCATTTCTCTCCACCTCACTTATACCATTGTTATAGCTTGTTCCAGTGAGCATCCAAGTTTTGGAATATTCACGCAGAGGAAAGAGTCGAGGAGATGATCGCCCGTGGGCGCGAGATGAGATGCATGTGGGTGTATGGCCCAGATACAGAGCCCTGCTCCGCGATGACCGCTATCATGTGGGAGCTGCAAAGGAAGGTTAGGCGATTCCATCAGTCTGCACAAACCTTCTGGCTTCACAACAGGTCGATTGTGAATCGAGATCTGGTGGAGTTCCACCAGTGGAGAACACCTGTTCCATTACCATGAAAACCCTACTTGTATATTAAATTGCAATTTTTTGGTTTGTTCAATGTATATTAAACAACCTGATCTGTGGTAGACGTTTGAGGGGGGATATCTTAGGAATTTAATTTATTCGTTATCAGTATGAGGATGGATGCCACTTATTCTTTTTGAGAATTGTGGGTGGATACTGGTTGAGAAGTTTGTTGATCGCAACGTTTTTGTAAGAAAAGTCCATTTAATCGCCCAAAGTGTCGCCATTCTATGCAACAATTTTTTTGTGAAATGTATATATAAGCAAAGTATGTAGTACTGCTATTTTTTTTTCGGGGAATATCAGAATATGTACTGGAAGGAAGGAACGAGCAGAAACTGAAGGGAAGGAACCCAGTTTGGGCGACAAGTCAAAGCCAAGCCAGCCCTGCTCCGCGATGCCTGATTCTTTGTTCTGTCCACCCTATGTATTTAGCCTACGAGTAAAGAAATCTGATGGTGTTTCCGAAGATTTGTTGTAACCATATTTTCAAATGAAATCAGTTTGGACGACAAGGCAAAGCCAAGCCAGCCCTGCTCCGCGATGCCTGATTTGTTGTTCTGTCCACCCTATGTATTTAGCCTATGAGTAAAGAAATCTGATGGTGTTTCCGAAGTTTTGTTGTTACCATATTTTCAAATGAGATGCCCTCCTTCGCTGTTATTGTTTCGTTTTTATCATCCAAACTTCTGGTTTCGACTGTGGAATGAGCTCCTTCCTTTTCTGTGGCTAGTGAGAGTCCTCGACGTCCGTGGCTCCAATCAAGGCTGGATTTTTCGTACAGGTTGATCATCGCAGGTCCTGAAGAACATTGGTCAAAACCCTCGATTGTCTATCTCAAGAGCCGACTTCATGGTGCAAGAAGGCAAAATTTGCCATCCATTATGGGTGCACTATGCCCATGTGTAGGTATAGCCATGCGTTTCCTTTTGCGTCATGTGAATGTACATAGTTTCAAATTTATCACAAGGTTGTGTTGCAACACCCAACGAAATCACACCTTTCTAATTTTGTAGAGGCAGATTGCTATTGCTCTCCTTTTCCATTACAGTAGGCAAGTTTGATATACAACAAGACTGCTAAAAGAATATGTATATACTATCATACATGCCATAAATCACAGTGAATAAACGAACGAGATCAAAATCGTGGACCTGTTTCGGCCCGCGAACTCAGCTTGTTTTGCAGCCTACCTAGAGAAGGAGGGTTTCAGCTTTCATAGTTTCAAATTTATCACAGGGTTGTGTTGCAACACCCAACGAAATCACACCTTTCTATGTTTGCAAAAGGCAGATTGCTATTGCTCTATTTTTTTCATTGCATAAGCAAGTTTGATATACAACAAGACTGCCAAAGAATAAGGTATATACTATCATACATGCTGTAAATCACAGTGAAGCAAAAAACGGACGAGATCAAAATTGCGGACGTGTTTAGGGTGCAGCTGAACTCAGCTAGTCTTGCAGCCTACCTAGGCTAGATGAGGAGGGCTTCAGTTCCTGGAGGAACGGCGCGGGTCTGACGTAGGTGAACCCTGCAAAGTTGCCTTGCCCACCGCCGGCTGTCACGGGGGTGGCTGCGGGGGAGTCCAGCACGGACGAGTTCGTCCAGCACACGTCGAAGTTAGCGATGCATGTCAGGCTGGCAACGTCTGGACAGAAGCTCGGCGGGATCTCCCGGGCGTCCAGCTTTCTCCAGTTGATCGGCTTGAACCACTTGTGCTTCTTTATCTCATCGCTGCCGCCAGGTCCGGTTCCCAGTCGCTTGCCAGCTTCTTTGTGGAGCAACTGAAATGTACAGGGGGTTGGGATATTTTCTTTTCAGATAAAAAACGACACAGAAACTAAAGTCTTAGCTACTCCGTACTTTTAGAGAGAAGCCAGCTTGTACTTGATAGCACCTATTGATTTTCAAATGAAAACAACACAAAATCTAAAACCTTAGACAGTTTTTACTTGATAGCATATTTAGTTATATCCCTTTGTTGTAATACATAGCAGAAATATTTCCATTAACTTGCGTATGTGCGCTTCAAGTAATGAGAACAAAAAGTTTGAAAGCTTACTCCTTTCAGGAGTGAGTGAGCTTCGCTAGTCAAAAACGAAGGAAGCTTCAACTTCTCCTTCACTATCTTCTGCTGAACTTTCTCCCTGTTACCGACAAATGGGGGCTGCAATGTGTTGCAAAAAGTGGAAACTATAAGCCATTACACACCAGCATGCAAGACCTCTCTAATAATAAGCTTGGCATTCCATGCAAATACGCAACTCACCTTTCCTGTCAGCATTTCAAACAGGAGGATTCCTACACTCCACCAATCTGCGGCCTTATCATGCCCCTGGCCTTGAATAATTTCAGGGGCCATATACTCGAGAGTGCCACACAAGGAATTTGATCTGGTATTCTCACGGAATTCTTTTGCAAGTCCAAAGTCAGTTAGCATGGCCTGGAACAGCGGCACAAACAAACGGATGTCAAACAACTGAAGAGGTGACAATATTGGATTGTTGGTTATCATAAAGAATTCTTACATGGCCTTCAGCATCCAATAGGACGTTCTCGGGCTTAAGATCTCTATGCATAATTCCATTAGCATGGAGGTGGGCCACAGCAGATATAATTTCAGCCGTATAGATTCGTGCAAGTTCCTCCCTGTTTTATCAAGGCGTTTAGTTTAAAGGCATTTGCCATTATATTTTGGCAAACAAGCATTCTAAGAAAAAGTGGAACAGCACCTAAACAATCCTTGTTTGTAGAGCTGGAAAAAGAGATGCCCCCCATTTATGAAGTCCAGGACTAGGTAAAGTCGATATTTGGTCTGCACAGGGAGAACACCGTTGGAATATTTCTACCAAGATTTGAATGTCAACACAGAGATAATAATATGGATACAAACGGCCTACCTGAAAGGAGTACCTCAGCTGCACTACAAAGGGATGGTCAATTTTTGTCAATATGTCTCTCTCGGCTTTCATGTACGCAGAATGGTTTTTCTCCAATATCTTGTCCTTCCTCATAACTTTCATCGCATATATCTCTGAAGTACCCTTCTTCCTGACCTGAAAGACTTTCCCAAATGCCCCTTGGCCTACGAGCTTCAAGATTTCAAAGTCATCAAGCCCAACACCCTCATCCTCTGTCACGGCGTTATCAAACTCTTCATCACTGAAATGCTCTAGGTTAATTTCCTTTTCTTCTGTAGTGCAGTTTTCAAGTTCTGATGATCCAACTGCTTTGTTTATAGTGAGTTTGCTAAGTCCCAAGGAGCAGCTAACAAGTGATGATGGGCCAACAAGAGAATGGGACTGCTTGATGATGACATCAGGGTCCTTATAAACCTCCTCATTGGACTCAACCGGAGCTGTGGGGCTGTCTGGACCAACAAAACAAAGGTCTGTTGACGTCTCGACTGGACTGGAACCAAAAACATCAGAGAAATCATACTCAGCATTTTCAGAGGAGACAGCACTCGGGGGATCCATTGGGAGAAGTATGTTTGTAGTAAAGGTCCTGGGTCCTTGTGCAAGCTTTACTGGCAGAGAGGATGTCTGAGAAGAAACCATCTATCAAAGGCGTAAGCAGCCGAGGGTGGCAGCTCCAGGGAAAGTCTCCAACTTATTGAAACTAAGGACTTCTGCTACCTTGCATCCTAAAGGACGGAAAGTGATGTACTGCTGAGAACGAAGGCCTTGAGCAAGATAAAGTTTCCGCTAGGAATTACCAACTTTACTGCGAAAAGGCAGAGCAAAACGATGCTGCTGCTCCCTGCCGTGTACGACTCGCTTGCTGCCAATGTTCTTCCTGGACTCATGAAGTAGAAACCTAAAATGGACAATTGGACACAGAACATATATATTGTTAGTATCTTCACTTAGTGAAATCGGTATAAGAAGGAGACAATTTCCAGGACAAGTATTAGATAGGGATACAATGTGCAAACGATCACAATTTAATCAAAAGTGTCTTTTGTAGGGGAAGCTATAGGAATGGTAGTATAAATGGTTATTTTGGTCAGTTCTAAGAATAATTATCTTGCTACGATCTCAACCTTCTATGACACCAGAAACATGTATGACATGCAGGCATGCAGCAAACAATATGTTGCAGGGAATTAGTCTCTGGTCATCGACAAAACCAAATGAAAAACAATTGACTACTTGGACGATTTCAGTTCACATCACCAACTACGGGCACCTCTCACCGGACACATCTGAAGCTCCAACAGATCAATCAACAAGCAAGCAGCCAGCAGGTAACTCTGCAGGAGCGTCACTTACAAATACATAAGGTGCGTCATTAGCAATTTGAGCATCTTGAATGAGCTCAAACATTCTGAACAGTGTGCATAGTGTACTAAAATCTGCACAAGGAACCTGAAGCTTTGCGATGTACTAAAATCCGCACAAGGAACCTGCAGGAGTACTCTCTATCTACTTTCTGAACACATGTATCTAGACACATGAACCTTGCACTAAAACATGTCTAGATACATGTGTGTAGAAAATAGGTAGAGAGTCTTATATTTTGATACGGAGGGAGTAGCAAGGAGACAAGAATCACTTCCAGAATCTTAGAGCAAAGGCATACATGCTTTCTAAAAACTGGCCCGCGCCTTTACTCCAATACTGTACTTCCAAATCCTACAATCATATCATCCTATGCAAGCTACGCTGTTCAGCACCTCGAACCGGCCCAGACAGCGAGATTCTTCCGCTGAATTGCCAGTCAATTAGCAGTGGATCCCCCAATCAGATCGAATTCCACACCAAACACAGCAAGACTAAAACAGACGAAATCGTTTTAAGGCAGCCGTAAGATCTGCAGCGGGGAACGTAATAGTGCACCGATGAAGCAGAAAAACCAGATCGAGGAACCGAGACGCGGGACAAATCGAGCGCTGAGCCCGGCAGTAGATAGTAAATTTCAGATAAGAGGTGAGATGGGGTGGGGGATTCACCTTCCGTAATTCGCGGGTTTCTCGCCGAGGCGCGAGCGGAACCGGCGAGCTCCCGCTCCGCTCCGCTCCGCGTCCAACTATCCGGGCGGGCGGTTGGACTGGGCGGGCGCCGCGTCCAACTATCCGGGCTGCGGAAGGCCCACACGGCAGTGGGCGCTTATGGGCCAGATTAGTTGCGCCGCCAGGTGGGTCCCACCGTATGAGGGAAAAAGAAGTTTTCCCGCGAATTGGGATATGCCGTAGCCGAGTTGGTCTTTGGCTCTTTGCACACATGGGAAAGCATATACCCCTCAAAAAATAAACATGGGAAAAGCATATCATTTGCTTTTGATTCCAGCCGCTGGATCTGAGATGAGCAGTTCAGACCTCCTAGTACACATTGACATTGCACAGTACCGCTGCAGCAGAAAGCAAAACATTGCTACGCCCTATGTTCGCTATTATAATACCTTTTAGATATTTCAATAAATACAGATTAAAATGAGTAAATGTACACACTAAATGCGCCTAGATACATGCATTTTCGAAAGAACAAAAGTCTTATGATAATGAACGGACGGAGTATATAACCTAGCCACCACACTAGATTCGATCCTAACCGTTCAATTAGAAATGAAATAATCCGTGTTGTGAAAATATTCTTTATCTTTGTTAAAAAGAAAATTGTATCCTCTCACAAACACTACCCACAAGAGAGTCCTTGGAGATGATCCGCAGGCGTGCCCACCCGCTGATGTGCTTGTCGGTCTGTCCCACAATAAGCCAACGTATACTCCCGATAAAAAAAACACTACCCACAGGAGAGTCCTTGGAGATGATCCGCAGGCGTGCCCACCCGATGATGTGCTTGTCGGTCTGTCCCGAGTTCGGACGTGTCATTTGGAGCGGGGGAAGATCTTCGCTCCACGTCGGCGAGGTGGGAAGGTTCTACTTCTATGTAGGTTAGGTTTTCTTGGTGAGAATTTCTAGGTGGTGGTGGTGTTCTCGTGTCGGAATTTCTCCTCCATGCTTTGCTCCTCTCCGGCGATGGTAGCTCTAATACTGACGAGGAGCGTGTGTCCAGATGGTGATGGTCGGTCCTTTGTCGGAGTTGGTGGATTGTTCAGGTGGTCATCATATGCTTCGGCTCCATGCAATGTTGGTGGCGGCACTTCAAATAAGCTTGGGAGGCGCAACTCTGGTCCCTACAGTTATGTGGTGAGCAGAGTTGGGTGCCTTCCGCGGCGACGTTCGTTGGTGGCATCAGAACTTGTAATAGAGAAGCATGGGACATGTCCCCAGTGTTGATCTTTCATCGAAGTGTTTGATCATATCTTTAGAGACGGGAGACTACTGTGGCTCGTAAAAAATGCACGACGGTGTTTTCTTGTTCCTGAGGTGATGGTTGTCTTCACGGTTCTACTCCCAATGCTGGCGGAGGACAAAAAATTTGAGGCAGGGCGAACTCTAAAAAATATATGCAAATATTGAAGTAGTGCCGAAATATTAAGATGGTATATGATTCATAATCACTTAGTACAATGTAAAAATAAACATACTTAAATATAAGTAAAACCTAAAAATATAACAATGGAAAATCTCATCGTTTTTGAAAATCTTCCATAATTTTGTCGATCAAGAATTTTGAATATCCCTCGCTCGATGTAGCACATCATCAAGTCATCCAGAAGCCATCATGGGATTTTTTTGTGCAACTCGGTCTTGATGTTCTTTGTCACCCAGAAGTTAATTTCAACTTTCTTTCAACTATTGTCGTCGACCCCTAAAAACAATGTCATCTCAATGAGACGATAAACCGCAGAAAACATAATATGCCTTTCAAATATAAAAGACAATCTATAATATGTTTAATTCTCTGCTTATGAATAATGACTGAACTACTATAATTATAATTTTATCCAATAATAATATATATAAAGCCAAAATAGAACTAGAAAAATGTAATCTATCACATACCTAAAGTTGGTTCGATGACGCCAATAAGCTCGTCAAAATACTCTCAACCCCTTCTTGAAAATACCACCCTAGGACATTATTACAGTCGGTTTTTTGTTAGATTGAGAATTAGCTATTTCAAAGAAATCGGAAGAGTTGGTTTTCGACTAGACATAGTTCTTATTGTTGGTTCGGAATCAGTTTTGCACAATGTTCAGTAAAACAGTCATAACTTTCTCATACAGAGTCCGTTTCCAACCTACGACCACTCAAATTGTTCATTAAAAAATGTGCATATGAATGTTTTGGCCAAACATTAAGCTAGTGCGGCCGCCCTACCTTCCCTAAGGGAGACCCGCCCTCATGCTGGCAAGCACAAAAGCCTTTGTGAATGTTTGGCGAAAACCTTTGTGAATCTCTCCTTCCTCTTCCGGGACGATCTTGGAATCGCCTCGGCAGTCGCCAGATAGCCAAAACCCTAGACGGGTACGAGACGTTCGGAAAACCTTTGTGAATGTTTATGTTGTTTAGTTATTTTCTTGGGTCTTTTTGCGTATGTTGGTGGAGGCATATATGCATGTTTGTATTTGTTCATGTTTATACGATCTCCCTATGGACGTGTATGTCCCTTGGATTCAACTTTTTCAGGGAGTTCATTTGAACCTTGTAAACCGTCGACACACGGAGGCAAACTATAGGACGCAGAGTGGTCACGTTCTAGACGGGTCTGTAACCACAGTCCTATCTTCTGGGAGAATAAAATCCAGGGTTCCCCTAAAAAAGGACCAGCGGTTGGTTGCACCGCCGTGTGGGGGCGTGTGTCCCTTCTGACTAAAAAAAAACTCGCTCCCGGCGACGAGCGCGTAGCAGGCGGTAGGTCGCTGGTTGGTGGCGGTGCGATCGCCCAGCTGTTCGCGTGCAGCTTCAGTTTCACTATTTTCGGCAGCCGGGCTGCGGCCCACCGTCCACACCGACGACGCTACAGGCTACAGCCATGCAATCCTGGGCTCATCGCCGTTGACAAAAGGCACAGCCACACCGACGACGCTCGCTGGACGCTTGACTCTCGTGTCTATGTATCGCATGCCGCCAAGAAACGCCTTTTTCCATTTCAGGGTCAGGCGGCGGCGCCTCATTTATTCGGCCCTCACTCATCAGTCGTGGCGATGGTCACAGCGTGGTGTGGTCAGTAGACAGTACTCGCTGTTCAGGAGTAGTTACTGCTCTGTACTTGTGTTGATTATACGATCCTTGCCAGAATCGGTCGTGTAGCCCGCCGAACAATCTTATCACGACTTTTGTTGGATTTGTTGTGTTTCTCTTGTGTGAGCGCTGCCGCTGCCGCTGCTGTCATGGTGTCATGCGAAGGGAGGAAGTCTTTCTTAACGTCACCCAGTTTTCTCCTCTGTTACTATTGTATATAAACGCCCATTTGGATCTGCAGTATATTGACAAGATCACGCGGCCTTGGTTCGTTCATGGAGTGGAGATCCGTACGCACACTGAAATAAACAAAAGAAGAGAAGAGAACAACAGGATCATAGCCACCGTTTGGCTTTACTGAGTCAGTGAGTGAGTTTTTTAAGTTCTTGGCATCACACGAGGTTGGCAAGGCTGCCAACCCTGCTTAGACAAAGACGACACGGCAGCCGGGGCCGTGGAGGCAGATTTAATCCGTTTCTTCCTCCCCTCGCTCGCGCGACAGCGACAGTGAGGCGGGGCGCCACCACGAACGCGTCAGCCGCTACGTCCACCCCGACCTGACCCCCGCGCGGAGAATGGCGAGCGCCACACGCGGCTCCACGGTGGACGTCCAGAAGGGCAACGACGCGGTGGCAGCGTGACTGGCGTCGGCGACACGGTCGCATCTCCCCGCCCCGGACCTGGCCGTTCCACTCGCTCCCTCGCCCCAGCCCGGGACCTTTCCACTCCTTGTCGTTGAAGCGGTCCCCCGCCCGCCTTCCTCCCCGGCTCGCTCGCGTATAAATATTTCTCCGAGGGGAACGTCTTGTCGCGAGTGGACGCACGCCGAGGGGAAAGTGGGAAAGGTGGAGCTGAGTCTGAGTGGGTGCTTCGTTGTACCTGTCCGGCGAGGGATGTTCTTGGGCCTTGTCGGCGGCACATGGCGATCTCGGACAGCAGCGGTGGCGGCGGCGTCCGCCATGTGAGGTGCTCCAAGTGCCACAGCGTTCTCCAGGAGCCCAGCGGCGTGCCGGTGTACCAATGCGGCGGGTGCGGTGCCAGCCTCAAAGGTAAATTCAGAGTTTCACACACTTTTGATGTTCAAAATTCGATGCTATTTTTGTACTACCAGTTTTCTGACTGAATTCTTTTGTCCACGCAGCTAAAATCCGCACCGGTGATGCGCAAGACGCGGATGTCGGTGCCGCTCCGTCCACGGAGAGTGTCTTGCCGCCCCCACGTCTGACGTCTCCACGTCCGAGCCAGAGCGCGCGCTTATTGGGCTCCGGTGATGTCGCGACCACCAGCGCCCCTGCCTCCACCCCTGACGCTCCGGCCACCGTGCCTCACCAAGGCGCTGGTACGACGGGCCGATCAGTGACCGGCGATCTCACGCAGGCCTCCGCGCAAGCGGCGCCGAGCGTCGAGAAGGAGGGACGTGATCATCGGAGTGCCGATCAGGAGGAAGCTGAGGGCAGTTCTGGACGTCACAGGGGAAGGGGTGCTGTTAGTGCCCCCAACGCCAGTGCCAATTTCTCCAAGGGAAGTAGAGACGCTGCCGCCGAATTGCAAGATTCAGAGGGGAGACGACAAGCCGAGCCTGAACCTGTTGATGCCACGACGAAGAGAGGTTCAGACGAAGCGTCTGCCGGAGAAGCTGCATCAATATCCGCTCGTGCCTCAGATTCCCGATCTGCGCCGGCTGCGGTGAGCTGGAAACAGCAAGACGATGTCACGGCGGCGGCGGTTGCCGAGAAGAAGGGACGTGATCATCGGAGTGCCCATCGGGGCGAAGCTGACGGCAGTTCTGGACGTCTCAGGGAAAGGGGCGCTGTTAGTGCTCCCAGCGCCAGTGCCAACTTCTCCAGGGGAAGCAGGGATGCCGCCGCCGAGGTGCAAGATTCGGAGAGAAGACCAGAAGCAGAGCCTGAAATTGATGTCGCGAGGAAGAATGGTTCAGGCAAAGCGTCTGCCGGAGAAGCTGCACCAATATCCGCTCGTGCCGCAGATTCCCGATCTGCACCGGCTGCGGTGAGCTGGACACAGCGAGATAATGTCACGGCGGCGGCACCGGCGGTTGCCGAGGAAAAGGCACCGAGCCCTCCTCCTCGGCACGCGCTCAGTCCGCAGAAGATGAGTCCCCTGCACGAGAAGATCCTGAAGACGGTGGACGAGCTGAAAGACGATCTCTCTGAGCTATTCAGCAAATCTCCGGAGCTCAAGCCAAGCACACCGCCGCGCACTCCTCGCCATCCCATGCATGAAGGCCATGCCTCTCGCCCGGCCATCCCTACAAGCAGACCTCGCCATGCTGCGGCCGGTGCTGCGCTGCACCGTCGCGGCAACGCAGGTTATTCTGCAGAGAAGCACGGCCAAGCTGCTCCCCGCGGCTTGCCGTCGCGAAAGTACCGCCGGTGCAGGGCCGATCCTTGCGGCGACCACGACGCGCGTCCTGCGGGACCATGCCGTCGGCACAGCTGCTGCGATCAGGCCAAGCCCGAGTGCGGCAGCTGCAGGGGACACTGCTGCGGTTCATCCAGAGCGCCGCGGCCGCAGGCCGCCGTTGCGGAGGCCAGGCGGCGCGCGCCGCCGCCGAAGCAACACTGCCGGCCGGTCCTGAAGGGCGCGCCATTCATCGTCTGCTCCAGCTGCTTCACGCTGGTCCAGGTGCCCGCCGGCTTCGCCGTCGCGAGCGCCAGGGTGCGCGACCTGCGGTGCGGCGCCTGCTCCGCCGTCCTCTCCTACTCCTACCGCGACCCGGACAAGAAGAAGCCCGCCGACCAGCACGGCGCGTTCGGCTCTTCTCCGCCGCGCCACGTCGGCGGTGCGCGACCGGACCTGTTCTCGTTCATCGAGGACTTCGCGGGCGGCGTGAGCAGCTACTCCACCACGGAGGACGAGCGGCCGCTGCACGTGTCGAGGAACTCGTCCTTCGACACCGTCGTTGCGGCGGAGGAGACGGGGGCGCGGCCGCAGAGCAACAGCCTGCACCGGCTCATGGGGTACGGCTCGGCGAGAGAGCTGCTGCTGCGCCGCTCCCCTAGCCTGTACGAGTACGGGAGCTTCGACAAGAGATCCACGCCGCCGAGTAGGCGGTACGTCGACAGGAAAGGGAAGGCAATCTGCCTAGACACAGACGCCGGCGACGATGATTCGGACGACAGTGGCGCTCTAAGGCGATCGAGCGTGAGAGGAGCTGGCAGGGGGATTCCTACACCGGGAGCCATCAGGATCAGGTCGTAGCAGAGGAGATCGATCGACTCGTATATACTGTAGAAATAATAGATTCAGGCGATAGAATTCTGACAGGTACAGTGAACTGTTTTTTGTTTCACCGTTCGTTTTTGGAGGCAGCAAAAAGACTGGGGTGCATAATGCAATGCACCGTGCATTGCATTGGTGTTTGGTTGATTTTTTTTCCATTGTTTGAGGGTACAATGTTGAATGTGGATAGTCAGCCTCAACGTAGCGATTCTTCAGGCCCTTTTGTTTGGAAGTGTCAATTGAACAGACCCTTTCTTGTTTGAAAGAAGTCTATGTCACCCCCTATGTATCATGTTTCGGCCGCTAACCACCCACATATTTCTAGTGGAGCAAATCACCCTCCAACTATTTAAAACCAGACAAATTATCCCCAGCACCTAATTGGTGGTTCTGGACTCTGGTTTTGGCCACGTAAGATGAGCGGTTTGGCCAGCTCGGGGTCAAATAGCCCCCCCCATCTTTCCTCTCCTATTTGCTCGCCCATTTTCCACTTTCTGCTCCGCCGCTTTCGTCCCCTCTCTCCTCCGCCGTGTTCTTCCTTCGCCCCACCAAAATCCCGCCGGCCCGTACTGCCCAACTCCGCCGCACCCATCTCCGGCCGGTCAATTGAAGGAGAGCACCCAAATCCTCCACCCTATCTCTCTATACGAAGAAACCCTAGTTTGTATGCGATGGAGGTAGAGCGGAGGTGGATTCTTGTGCCGCCAAGGAGCTAGAGGAGGCGTCGGCGGCGTTGCTGGATTTGGCGGGGGCGGAGCACATTGAGCTCTTTGAACCTCGGTCGATGCTCGATCTCCGCTGTCTTGGGGTGGAGTGCAGGCGCAGAGGCACGGAGCTGGTACTGCGGTGGTATGGGGTGCAGAAGGCGATTGCAAGCTGCAGGGGCTGGTGGATCTCGATGGTGCTACCATCGACGGCTTCATGTCTGCCGCTGCACGAGTGAGGTACTCCTCAGAGCCCATGTCGGAGGCAATTAGGCCGACAAAGTACGTCAGACGGGCAGGGGTGCGCGTGAGGTACATTCTGAAGCAAGAGCTCACCGAGATGTTGGTGAAAGCTGCGCAGCATCCACGTCCTCTTGGTGTGCCCATGTCCTTTACTGCAGCAGCCAGACGGGCTCATGTTCCTGGGTCTAGCCACAGGTGAAGAAGAAGATGGGAAGCAACTGGTTTGGAGTAGAAGAAGTAGAAGAAGGCCACTTTTGGAGATAGTTAAGTCAGTTCCAGATGATGAGCCCTTTTGGAGATAGTTTAGCTAATTAAAATGTAGCAATGTAGTAGAAGTAGTAGTAGTGTAGGTGGAAGTTGATGAGCCCTTTTGGACATGGTTCAGTAGCAATGTAGTAGGAGTAGTTCAAGATGATGAGCACTGTAATCAGAGTAGCACATGATCAGCTATGTAAGTGCCAACCTTTTGGTGTCAATATAAGTGAAAGCTGTTGGGAAATTATTTGTCTTGTACAAGAAAATCTGAAGCTAAAATTGGACTAAAATGTTACAAAATTCAGCACAAAAAAGACATATGAAGCTAACTAGTCTTGTCCATCTGATCTTTGATTTTGCTTTTGTCCTAACAACCACTTCATCCTCCCATATTTTGGCACTTGTTCTGTCACAACCTTGGACATAGGAATAGTCTGCGATGACTTTCTGATTGGCAGTCCACAAGAAGATTGGCTGACATGCTGACTAGAACTTGCATCAGATGAATTCTTTTGCTTTTTGTTAGGTGGAACAAATGGCCTGCGGACAGGTGCTTGGGGCTGGGCAGCAGCTTTCTTCCTAGGTCTAGGCCTCTTCTCGAAGTAGATCACATGTCTCTCTTTCTCTTGCTGGGGTTGTTGCTGCGCAGTAGAAGTAGATTCCTAGCATAGCAAATTAATAGAATATAAGCACAACAACTAAATAGCAAAGTAGTACCATTAAATAAATTTTACCTTAGCTGCTGCTTTCTAGTGCTTTCTCTTAGCACTCTTGGCTTGTTTCTTCTGATGGGCATGTTCCCTCAGAACATCAGGATGACATTTAACTTTAGTTTGAAAATATTGGGGCAGATTGTACCAGTCCAACCGTCTGACTTTGCCTTATTCTCTGCTATTCTATCCATCACCTTTCTTCTCATGATTTCCATAGAAGTAATTACTGGATAAAATCTTGCCCTCATGATTGCATTGTTAAATGACTCACAAAGATTGTTCTCCACAGAATCACAGTAGGAACCAAGCCTAAAATGGGCTCTACACCAATGTTCAGGAGCAGTCTTCATCATATCTCTTGCACCATCTGGTGTTTTCTGTGCTAGCTTAGCTCTATTGTAGTTGAACTGGATTTTGTCACTTGATTTAGCACAAGCCCAAAATAGCTTTTGGAAAGCTTTGTCTCTGTGCTGCTTTCTCCAATTTGCATATATATGCCGAGCACACATTCTGTGTTCTGCCTCTGGAATTATCTCACTGACTGCCTTTATAAGACCCTTTTGCTGATCAGATATGATAACCCAACCATCCCCTTGGTTATTGATCTGTATGTCCTTTTGCAGTAGTGACAGAAACCAGTACCAGCTGTCATGATTTTCCCCTTCTAATGTAGCCCATGCAATTGGATACATCTGGTTGTTTGGATCCCTGCCAATTGCGCACAATATCTGACCACTAACTTGACCTTTCAGGAAGCAACCATCAAGACCAACAACTCTCCTACAACCAGCAAGAAAACCTCTCTTGCAACCTTCGAGGCAAACATACATTCTCTCAAATACAGGCCTATCAGTCACATCAGGATTTAAGGTGACAGCCACTGTGCTTCCAGGATTGCTTCTGACTATTTCCATGTGATAGTCATAAGCCCTAGCATATTCTCCATTTGTTCCATCAACAATCTTGTCCATCACAATCCTTTTGGCTCTTTTGCATTTTGATTCACTAACATCAGCACATAAATCTTTGAGGACAACCTCCTGCATCTTCAATTATGCTAAACAATTATGCACATTGTTGTACCTACTGACTGTGAACCAGGGTGACCTGTTGGGTACTAGTGAGCCATATATGCTCCAGGGGCAATTAATCCAACTGCATTTGGCCAAAACCCTTGTCCTCTCATCCTTGGGAAATATGATGTGTTTGAACTATTTTAGTCCATAATTGACTAGTGCTTGTTTGAATTGTCTGCTATCATGGAAAGCTTGCCCAACTTCAAACTCCTTCACCTCTGCACTCTCATCATACACTCGGTGTTTTGTCTTCCTTGTTCTCACATTTCCATCACTGTCTTCATCGAAGGATAGTTCATCTTCAGTGTCAAAGCAGTCACTCCCATCTTGTTGTTGTGATATTTTTAGGAACAATGAATTCTTCAGGCACTTTGGTTCCCTTTAGCTCTTCCTCTCCAAGCATTTTGCTCCTTACTCTCTTCCTCATCTCGTGTGCTTGTTTTCTGTAAGAAACAACCCCCTCATCCTCACCACTGCTATCATCACTATCTACCTCATGGACACCATCATAGTCATTGTCTGAACTGTCTTCACCCTCTCCTCCTTCATAACCACTGATTTCTTCAGCTCCCTTGCCTTTTTCCTCCACCTGCATTGCTGCCCTCACAACTGGCAATTTACTTGGCACGTTGGTCTGAACTTGATGATCAATTTGATCACCTTCTTGCTGATCTGCCTCAATTTCATTCCCTTCTTGCTGCTCCACATCAAATTGATACCATTCTAGCTGTTCTTGTTCAATTAGATGCCCTTCTTGCTGCTGCACCTGAATTTGATGCCATTCTATCTGCTCTAGTTGCTGCTCTTCTAACTGTTCATGCTCAACCTGCTGCTCTTCTAGATGCTCTTGCTGAATCTGATGCTCTTCTAGCTGCTCATGCTCAATCGGATCTTCTTCTTCTGAACTTTCAAACGTGGCATTGTCTGGCATTCGTGCAAAGATCTCAACAAAACCATCTACAACTCGTGTTACATGCCGAACCATACAGGTGACTATTGTGTTGTCAACAAGACTGCACATATAACTTTTCTCCTTTTCAACTAGTCTCCAACAAATTGTGGTTTCCTGCTACGGACAGGCATGCAGTTGGAACAGCTGAACTGCCCCTCTTTCCCCCAATATAGTTACATTGCTTCTCGTCATCTGACCATATCATTCGCCCACGGAAATGGAATCGAACGGACAAAGACTCCATCCTACATAAAATAAACAAAATTTGGAATTTTTAGCAAGATTACTGAATTTTATAAGTCCGAACCTTAAAAAACCTCTCCTTTCACAGTGCCAAACCTTCGTACCTACCCAAATCGATGATAAATCATACTAAAAACCTATCTACGACCTTCTTATACACCATCCTATGACCTAAACAACCCAAAACATCGAATCCATACCCTAATTGGACACACAAAAGCCTAACTAAAACCACCTTCGGTTGAAGCAGGGCGCGCGATCCGAAGCAGAGGAAGGGTTGAGGCAACATACCTACTCGTCACCGCCGAAGTTGTGGTCACGATTTCAGCCGCCGATCGTCACTGTCACTAGCAACTGTCGCCACCGTCGAGGAGGTGGAGACGCCGGCGCCGCGGTGGACAACAGAGAGGTGGAGTTCGCGGCTACGTCGAAGAGCGGGGCGGACAGGGTGGAGGGACGACGCAGCGGTAAAGATCTCGTGCCCGTCAACGAGAGCGGAGAGGGTGGACGCCGACGGCACGCCGACGCGCGGAGCGGCGCGGAAAGGTCGAGGATGATTTCCTCCTCGAGCGGCGCGCGGCGTAAATAGCAGGTGCCGACCAGGTGCGGCTCGGCCAACCCGGTGCGTGCGGCTAGGCCATGTCATCATCCTACGTGGCCAAAACCAGAGTCCAAAACCACCAATTAGGTGCTGGGGGGGTAATTTGTCTGGTTTTAGATAGTTGGGGGGGGGGGGGTGATTTGCTCCACTAGAAAGATGTGGGTGGTTAGCGGCCGAAACCTGATACATAGGGGTAATGTAGACTTCTTTTTTTCTTGTTTCACCATTGTTTTGGTCCGAACTGCAAACTGATTTTTGGCTGGTCATCCTACTTTAACAGTCGACAGTACTGAAGGGGATCGTAGGCAGATTTATTTTTTCCTAACAACGATAACCTTAAACTAGCCAGAATCTATTACTATGCAGATATACCGTAATGGAGGAGATCGATGTACATACCCTTGTAGACCGAAAAACGGGGATTACGCTCCCGCACAAGCGTTGTCGATGAAGCCGACGTAGCCGACCTCAAGGTCGTGATCGAAGACGAACTCCTCCAAGTGCCGCACGTGCAGCACCTCGTAGCTTGATTGCGTGGATCACACGTTCGCTGGGAAACCCCAAGAGGAAGGTATGATGCAGTATAGAAGCAGTTTTCCCTCAGTATGAAACCAAAATTTAATCGAACCAGTAGGAGCAAGAAATCACTTCGGAAGGTTGTCAGCGGCGCGCTGACGTGGAATCTGTACACAACACAATAAAACTATTTTGCCCCAACGAAACAGTGAGCTTTGTCAATCTCACCGGCTTGCTGAAAACAAATGATTAAATGTATGGTGTGGAAAACAGTAGTAAATTGCAGAGAATGAAAAGGAACAGTGTTTGCAGTTGGTTGTATTATCAGTGTAAAGAATGGACCGGGGTCCACAGTTCACTTGTGGTGTCTCTCCATAAAAGATAACTAGCATGCTGGGTGAACAAATTACAGCTGGGCAATTGACAAAATATTGAGCGCATAACAATGCATATATATGACATGATGATTACTATGATATTCATGTGGGCATTACGAAAAAATACATAGACCGTTATTCCGACAGCGTCTATGACTAATAATCCACCGCCAGGTTGTCATACCGAGTTCCCCGTTGGTATTAAGTTGCAAGCAACGGATAATTGCATTAAGTAATGTGCGTAAAGTAAACAAATGCATTAGACCTAACGGCGTACCCTTAAGCTAAGCATCGGTTATTTTATCCCTAGTGGCAACAGCACATCCATAATCTTAGAAGTTATTGTCACTCTCCCAGATTACCGGAGGCATGAACCCACTATCTACTCCCTCCGGTCCGTAAAAACGGTCGGAAGATAACAGCTTCGGCAGCACACGTCCTACGTATCATGTCTGAAGCTTTTTTCGGATCGGAGGAAGTAGCATAAATACTCACTCTTGGAGTTACAAGCATCTACTTGGCCAAAGCATCTACTAGTAACGGAAAGCATGCAAGATCATAAATAACATATAAGATAGATTGATAATCAACTTGACATAGTATTCAATATTCATCGGATCCCAGCAAACACAACATGTAGCATTACAATAAGATGATCTTGATCATGATAGGCAGCTCACAAGATCTAAACATGATAGCATAAAGTGGAGAGACAACCATCTAGCTACTGCCATGGACCCGTAGTCCAAGGATGAACTACTCACGCATCACTCCGGAGGCAGGCATGGTGATGTAGAGCCCTCCGGTGATGATTCCCCTCTCCGGCAGGGTGCCGGGAAGAGCTTCTGAACCCTCCCGAGCTAGGGTTGACGGCGGCGGCGTCTCTGGAACTTTTCGTGGATAATGGCTCGGGTATTTAGGGTTTTCGCGTCGGGAAGAATAAATAGGCGAAAGGGCGGCGGCTGCGGAGCCACGAGGGCCCCACACCACCCCACGGCGCGGCAGGGGGGGCCGCGCGTCCCTCCTCCGTCTCTCCTCTGGACTCCGTCTTCGTGTTGGAAAAATAGGAGGTTCTGTCCAAGTTTCGTCCAATTCCGAGAATATTTCCAGACTAGCTTTTCTGGAATACAAAAACAGCAGAAAACAGGAACTGGCACTGTGGCATCTTGTTAATAGGTTAGTCCCAGAAAATGCATAAAAATGCTATGAAGTGTATATAAAACATGTAACAATTGGTATAATATCAACATGGAACATCAGAAATTATAGATACGTTTGAGACGTATCAAGCATCCCCAAGCTTAGTTCTACTCGTCCTCGAGTAGGTAAAACGATAAAAACAAAATAATTTCTGAGGTGACATGCTACAATCATAATCTTGATCAAATAATATTGTAAAGCACATGTTATGAATGAAGTGATCCAGGTCAATGGTCTATAGTTTGCTAGCAAGTAGATAATGAGCAAACAACTGAATCATATAAGCAAAAACTTTTCATGAATAGTACTTTCGAGACAAGCATCAAAGAGTTTTGCATAAGAGTTAACTCATAAAGCAATAGATTCTAAGTAAAAGGTATTTAACCAACACAAAGGAAGATTTAAGTTTCAGCAATTGCTTTCAACTTTCAACATATATATCTCATGGATATTTGTCAACACAAAGCATATAATAAGTGCAATATACGAGCATATAAAAATTGTTGCACCAAAGTTGACACTAGTGTTTGCTTCTAAGATAGAAAGAAGTAGGAAACTGACTCAACATAAAAGTAAAAGAAAGGCCCTTCGCAGAGGGAAGCAGGGATTAAATCATGTGCTAGAGCTTTTTAAGTTTTTGAAATCATATAGAGAGTAAAAATAAGTTTTGAGAGGTGTTTGTTAATTGTCAACGAATCAGAAAATGGAAAGTACAATATGACCCCTGCCAACCAGACTTTTAAGAGCGGCTCCCATGAAGGACGTTATTTCTACCAGCAAGGCAGATCATCCCTCTTTCTCTTTTGTTTACACATGCAGATATTTCACTGTTTGTCATTGCTTGACTGATAAATCAGGGCAAAAATGTGAAGAGAATTAAGCGGTTAAAGTTGTAATTAATTGGGACTGGGCACCCCATTTGCCAGCTCTTTTTGCAAAATTAATGGATAAGCGGATGTATATGCCGCTAGTCCGGTGGTAAAGTCTGTTTGACAGTTGACATAAAGACATCCACCCCGTCCTCATGAGCTTGGTAAACATTGACACAAAATAGGAGTAATAAAGTTTGAATAGTTTAAAGGTAGCACATGAAAAATTTACTTGGAATGGCAAGGAAATACCACATATAGGTAGTTATGGTGGACACAGATGGCATGGATTTTGGCTCAAGGTTTTGGATGCACGAGAAGCATTCCCTCTCAGTACAGAGTTTAGGCTAGCAAGGTTATTTGAAGCAAACACAGGATATCAACCGACACAGCAAGGCTTATATGAAAACATATTGCAAGCATTATAAGACTCTACACTGTCTTCCTTGTTAACCAAACCCTTTTACTAGAAAATATCTAGACCTTAGAGATACCAATCATGCAAACCAAATTTCAACGAGCTTTACGGTAGTTCTTCATTAATAGGTTTTAACTACATGATACAAAAGCTTAAACATGAACTACTTGATAACTCAAAACAATTGACAAGTATCAAATTATCCAATACAATGATCTACAAGAATATGTAAGCTTTTTCCATTATACCATCTACCACATGCAACATTTTCTGTTCCAACCAAACACCAATCAATTTATTTCAACATAAACTCTCCAAACAATTATAAGTGAAGCAAGAGAGTACTTTCTTTAAAAGAACTAACAGCTCTGAATAAGAGATGCATGCAAAACAGGAGCTAAAAGCATAGCAATAGCTAGATAAGAATACTCAACAAGTATAAGTGAAGAATAGGAGTATTCATATGAAAAAGCGGAGCGTGTCTCTCTCCCAATCAAGAATGCTGGGGTCCAATCAAGTTGACCATAAAAAAATAAAATACTGAAAATAAAAGCACACAGACGCTCCAAGTAAAGCACATATGATGTGAAAGAATTAAAATATAGTTTCACTAGAGATGACCTGATAAGTTGCTGATGAAGAAGGGGATGCCTTGGGCATCCCCAAGCTTAGACGCTTGAGTCTTCTTGAAATATGCTGGGGTGATCCATGGGAGCATCCCCAAGCTTAAGCTCTTCACTCTTCTTGATCACATTATATCATCCTTCTCTCTTGACCCTTGAAAACTTCCGCCACACCAAACTCAAAGTAATTCTCATTAGAGGGTTAGTGCACAATCAAAAACTCACATGTTCTATAAGGACACAAACATGACCGTTACTTTTAACATTAGCTACTGCCACTGATGTTATGTGAAGCTCTTCACCCTAAAAAAGAATTCCACTCAACACTAGTAAAAGAGAGAATGCGAAAAATAAAAGACAGAATCTGTCTAAACAGAACAGTCCGCAAAGACGAATTTTTTCGAGGCACTTACGTTGCTCAGATCGAAAAACTTTAAACTAACGAAAGATGCGTACATATCTGAGGATCACGCACAAAAATTTCAGATTTAAATAATTTTTCTGTGATTTTACAGAATTAAAACGGTGAACAGCAGAAATCTGTTCCTGCGCAGAAATCCAAATCTAGCATCATCTTCCTATTAGAGGCAATACTTGGCACAACAATGCGATAAAATAAAGATACAAAGGAATTGTTACAGAAGTAAACAACTCCTTGACTCAAAAATTGCAGAAATAAAATAATGGGTTGTCTCCCATAAGCGCTTTTCTTTAACGCCTTTCAGCTAGGCGCAGAAAGTAAGAATCAAGTGTTTCCAAGTGATGAAGCATCAACAGAATAATTTGCTCTAACAATAGAATCAAAAGGTAACTTCATCTTCTTTCTAGGGAAGTGTTCCATACCTTTCTTGAGTGGGAATTGATATTTAATATTCCCCTCTCTCATATCAATAATAGCACCAACAGTTCTAAGAAAAGGTCTTCCCAAAACAATAGGACAAGAAGCATTGCATTCAATATCCAAAACAACAAAATCAACGGGGACAAGGTTATTGTTAACCATTATAAAAACATCATCAACTCTCCCCAAAGGTTTCTTTATAGTATTATCAGCAAGGTGAACATCCAAATAACAGTGTTCCAAAGGTGCTAAATCAAGCATATCATAGAGTTTCTTAGGCATAACAGAAATACTAGCACCAAGATCACATAAAGCATTGCAATCAAAATCATTCACTTCATTTTAATGATGGGCTCCCAACCATCTTCTAACTTCCTAGGGATAGAAGCTTCATGTTTTAATTTCTCTTCCCTAACTTGCATGAGAGCATTAGTAATATGTTTAGTAAAAGCCATGTTTATAGCACTAGCATTAGGACTTCTAGCTAGCTTTTGCAAGAACTTAATTACTTCAGAAATATTGCAACCATCAAAATCAAAGTCATTATTATCAAAAGTAATGGACCATTGTCTCCCACATCTCGAAAAATTTCAGCACTTTTATCAGGAACAGTTTCAGTGTTTTCAGGCAATTTTAAATGTTTTGCAACATTGATAGTAGGAGGTTTGCTAAAACTTGAGTTTGTAGCATTTTCAGTAGTAGTAATAGTATAAACTCTAGCAATACTATTCTTTTTAGCAATTTCATCCTCTCTTGCCCACCTAGCATGTAAATCAGCTAACATCCTCACATTATTATCAATTTTAACTTGAATAGCATTGAGAGTTTTGCTCTCTTTAACATCATGAGGCATAGTTTTAATTTTTAACAAATCAACATCAAGAGCAAGACTATCAACTTTAGAGGCAAAATCAATTTTCCCAAACTTTTCCTCAACAGATTTATTGAAAGCAGTTTGTGTACTAATAAAATCCTTAAGCATGACTTCAAGATCAGAGGGTACACTCTTATTATTGTTGTAGGAATTACCATAAGAATTAACATAACCATTGCCACTATTAAAAGGATAGGGCTTATAATTGTTATTACCAAAATTATTCTTATAAGCATTGTTGTTGAACTTATTATTTTTAATGAAGTTCACATCAATATGCTCTTCTTGAGCAACCAAAGAAGCTAAAGGAACATTATTTGGACAACATGCATCTTTCCATTTGTAAGCATAGACATAATAGTATCAATCTTATCACTCAAGGAAGGGGTTTTTTCAACAGAATTTACCTTCTTACCTCGTGGGCTCTTTCGGTGTGCCATTCAGAATAATTTATCATCATATCATCAAGAAGCTTTGTTGCAGCACCCAAAGTGATGGACATAAAGGTACCTCCAGTGGCCGAATCCAATAGGTTTCTTGAAGAAAAATTTAGTCCTACATAAAAGGTTTGGATGATCATCCAAGCAGTCAATCCATGGGTGGGACAATTCTTTACCAATGATTTCATTCTCTCCCAAGCTTGAGCAACATGCTCATTATCAAATTGTTTGAAATTCATAATGCTACTTCTCAAAGATATAATCTTATCAGGAGGATAATATTTTCCTATGAAAGCATTTTTGCATTTAGTCCATGAATCAATACTATTTCTAGTCAAAGATAGCAACCATTCTTTAGCACGTCCTCTCAAAGAGAAAGGAAAAAGTTTCAGTTTAATAATATCACCATCTACATCCTTATACTTTTGCATCTCACAAAGTTCAACAAAATTATTAAGGTGAGCAGCAACATCATCAGTACTAACACCAGAGAATTGCTTTTTCATAACAAGATTTAAAAGTGCAGGTTTAATTTCATAGAATTCTGCGTTAGAAGCAGGTGGAGCAATAGGTGTACTAATGAAATCATTGTTGTTCGTGCTAGTGAAATCACACAACTTAGTGTTCTCAGGGGTACTCATTTTAGCAAAATTAAAGCAAAACAGAAAGATAACAAGTTGAAAATAAAAGTAACTAATTTTTTTGTGTTTTTGATAAATAAAGCAAACAAGACTAAAAAATAAACTAAGCAATATAATAACAAAGTAAAGAGATTGGAAGCGTGAAACTCCCCTTGCAGAAATCCTCTTGCTCAACCTGCAACGGCGCCAGGAATATGACGTGTGTAAGGGGAAGCAAGGAGATTTTTGAACCGAAGTGCTTCTGCTCCCCGGCAACGGCACCAGAAAATATGCTTGATTGCGTGGATCACACGTTCGCTGGGAAACCCCAAGAGGAAGGTATGATGCAGTATAGAAGCAGTTTTCCCTCAGTATGAAACCAAGGTTTAATCGAACCAGTAGGAGCAAGAAATCACTTCGGAAGGTTGTCCGCGGCGCGCTGACGTGGAATCTGCACACAACACAATCAAACTACTTTGCCCCAACGAAACAGTGAGGTTGTCAATCTCACCGGCTTGCTGAAAATAAAGGATTAAACGTATGGTGTGGAAAACAGTAGTAAATTGCTGAGAATGAAAAGGAACAGTGTTTGCAGTTGGTTGTATTATCAGTGTAAAAGAATGGACCGGGGTCCACAGTTCACTAGTGGTGTCTCTCCATAAAAGATAACTAGCATGCTGGGTGAACAAATTACAGCTGGGCAATTGACAAAATATTGAGCGCATAACAATGCATATATATGACATGATGATTACTATGATATTCATGTGGGCATTACGACAAAATACATAGACCGTTATTCGAACAGCGTCTATGACTAATAATCCACCGCCAGGTTGCCATACCGAGTTCCCCGTTGGTATTAAGTTGCAAGCAACGGATAATTGCATTAAGTAATGTGCGTAAAGTAAACAAATGCATTAGACCTAAATGCGTACCCTTAAGCTAAGCATCAGTTATTTTATCCCTAGTGGCAACAGCACATCTACAATCTTATAAGTTATTGTCACTCTCCCAGATTACCGGAGGCATGAACCCACTATCTAGCATAAATACTGTAGCAGCTACAGTGTACGCGCTTCTACAGTGCCGCGTGTACTGTAGCAGCTACAGGGTATTTTTTGTTTTTTTTTCCCTTTTCACAATAATATGTACATGAAATATATGCGCGCCAACGAGTAGGTTCCATTCCCGTGATCGGTTTCGAGTTCGGTCGACTCTATCTTCTCAATTTTGGATCCAGGTTCGCAAAAACAGTTGACGAATTTTGTCAAATTTGTCGCACTTTTTTTTTGCCCTTTTCACAATAATATGTACATGAAATATATGCGCGCCAACGAGTAGGTTCCATTCCCGTGATCGGTTTCGAGTTCGGTCTACTCTATCTCCACAATTTTGGATCCAGGTTCGCAAAAATAGTTGACGAATTTTGTCAAATTCGTCGCACTCAGTCGTCCATTTAAATTTTCCTCTCACGAGTACATGGATATCACCCTACCAAATAACTTTCATGTTCTAACCTTTTTATTTTGATGGACATATAGATGTACCGCTTTTTCTCCAGCAAAGTCCTCGTGTTTTCCAATAATTGTGAATCGGTCCTCCGGAATAAAACATTTTTGCAGAAAAATCCCTGTGTGCCGTTTTTTGCAGAAAAGTCCTCACATTTTCCAAAAATTGTGAGTCGGCCTCCCGGAATAGAACATTTCTCCAGCAAAGTCCCCTCGTTTTCCCATAAATTGCAAATCGGCCCTCCGGTACAATTGAATAATTTTTCCCCCTCCTAATATATTTGTCCCCCTCATTGTTTAAACCTATTTTTTTTCCCGCACTTGTTTTCACGAACATTATCTATTTTCCCGATCATGCATGAACAGTCCCTGTCCCTTATGAATATATTTTTTTCCTTTTTGCCTTCTAATAGATTTCTCCCCGTTTTAATTTTCCCCTATTGTTTATTTTTCCACATTTCTTTCTATGAACAATGCGCAGAAATAGCGACTTCAAAATTACTTATTTATTTCTGCTCCCTATTTATCTCCTACTATATCTTTTTTTCTACTTTTACCTCCCTTACATATTTATTTTTATTACTCTAAGACTGCTCGCTCACTTCCTAATTTCCCATTTTCCCCTACTCTATTTTTTTAACTTCTTATTTTATTTCCCCCATAAATTTATTTTTGCAAACTTAAAATTTATTACTCATTTATTTGCAAATCCTGTTATCTTAATTCCCCACTTCTCTATATTCAAACTACCCCTACTTTTTTTTATTACTTTTACTTCTCGTATACTTTTAAAACTAATTCTTAACGGTCTACATTAATTCCATTTGGATGCCTAAATTCACCAATAAAATAACCTTCCAACACTTACTCCGTACAAAAACACACTAAATATTTTCTACCTTTTAAAACCAATTGTGCATCCCCCTCTCCTTTTCCCTCTATTATTCTCTTGACGAGTGCACTGAATCTGTTCCAGAAGCCATTTACTTGGTCACATATAGTGACATACGTGTATGATCATAAGTACTAATTCACATATCATATTTGCACATCGTATATTTATATCACTCAGCTATAGCATAGGTGACTTCATGTAAATTGTAATTAGTTCACATACAAAAAAGGATTTTGTGGGCATAAACACCCTTCTCAAATTTTGGTTTGTGTTTCCATTGATTTTCTTTTATTTCACTCTATTTAATTCTCTGCTTAGGTAGTGCCTGTTTTGTTTTGACCTTTTATACAATACTTAATCCTATGATGCAAATGATTTTAGAAGAAAACTCAGCTTTGTGGCGACAATTAGTCTTCACATTTGCGCCCAAATGAAGCATCAAATCCAAGGAATTTTTAAGAATATATAGCGCTTTTTTTGACACCCAGCTTATTTCCATTAATATCCAACCTGTGTTTGCACTCATGTCCAATGGATCACGATATCTTTTGTCCGGTCGTGATAAATCTGAAAGGTATCATAAGTAGATGGATATCACCATTCCAAACAACTTTCATGTTTTAACCTTTTTTACGGACATATACATATTTCTCTCTAATCTTCAAATTCATTGTATTTTAGACTGTGAAAAAAGACAAATTCTGACAGATTTCAAAATTTTGAATCCGGTTATTTGTATCCAGAAATTTGTCTTTCAGATCTAGCCCAGAATGGCATTTTGTTATCTGCCTCTCATGTATAAAGTTTTCGTGAACCGAATTACATTCCTACAATCTCAATTAATAACTCATTCTATAAATCTACGGCACATACCAATAAAACGGCACGCGGGTACTGTAGCAGCTACATGAAATATATTTAAATTTTGTCATCACACGGGTTTGACGAATTTTGTCAAATTCGTCGCACTCAGTCACCCGTTTGAATTTTCCTTTCACGAGTAGATGCATATCACCCTTCCGAACAACTTTCATGTTTTATCCTTTTTATTTTGACGAACATATAGATATGCACTTCTACAGTGCTCGCCGTTTTTCCGAAATAAAGCCCTCACGTTTTCCAAAAATCGTAAATCGACCCTACAGAATAAAACTTTTTGCATCAAAAGTTCCCGCATGCCGCTTTTTGCGGAAAAGACCTCGAGTTTCCTACAAAACGCTACTTACCTTTCCAACATTTTAGAAGTTTTTTTCCCCTCTTTACTCACAAATACCAATTCCCAACAAATTTCTTTTCCATATAAATGACAAAGCATCCAAACCCCGCCTCCACGCGCGTCCCCCACGCCAACCGCACGTCCCACATCGCCCTGGCGCGGCGCCGCCGTGGTCATCGCCGTCGTCGCCGTGGTAGGCCCGTCCACTGATGACGTCACCCCGACGTCACAGTGGGCCCCACATGTCGTATTTTTATTCTTTCCGCATATATTTCCAGAAATTGATAAACTGCTGACAGATGGGTCCCACTTATTCAAACAATTTCCACAAAATGATTAATAATGCAAAATCAATATCTATAAATCTATGCAGAATCAATATCTATAAATCTATCCACCGGAAAAATACGAAAAAAAAACATCAAAATGCTCGGGAAAAATGCTAATTACTTATGCTCATGTTTTTAGTTAAGGGATTTTATTTCCCAAAAAAATATGATGTGAGCTATTAATATATTGCATTAAAATAATAAGAATATTGCATCTGCATTTATGAAGAATTTGTGCGGACATACTTCAAAAAGAGAGAAATGACAATTTTCCAACTATGAAAGTTAAAAAATATCAGTTTTTTTTACCAAACTTTCGACAAAAATACAAATAATATACCAAAATTTGCACAAAAAAGAAATCTTTACAACTAACACATTTCTATTCATGATTAAACAACTTTAAATAATTTCAATTAGAGGAACTAATATAACCTTTTTTACTATTAATTATGGAGCTTGTGGAAATGCAATTTTCTTTTCAAAAAAAAAAAATTTACAACAACTACAAATGTTTAGATTTCATGTCACTTCATATTGTGGCATCAGAGCACACATAAATTTAGTTCTCAATTACACTATTGCTATATACATCTAATCTTACTACATTCATATGATAATTTATTTTTGTTTATTTCGCAAAGATTCATGTTTTTATGTTCTATACTTCTATCCCTTTTCAGTAACAATGACCATACACTCAGGTAAATCTTTTTGTCACCACGGGTGCGGCGTGTCGCCGCACCACATTTACCTAGTCATTGAACAAGGTCCACCAGCAAAGTACAGGAAGGGAGCCCATTTCAAGTTGTTACAAATGTGTTTGACTAACGGATATAATCATGACAAATGAGGTATTATTTAATATTTTTAGTTGGCAATTTTTGAGTTAATAAAACTCCCTTCATAGGATTTTTATGATCACCAGTATTTTATAAAATTGTTCGCTGCATCTAGGATGTCTTCATTGTTCTATTTCTCGCAGCATTAGCTACAACAGCGCTCTTAGGTAGACATGGGAAGTGTGATGGCATAAGGGAGATAGAAACATGGTGCAAGTGCAACCGCCTCGACGACCACGTGGTGTTCCAAGGCGTGGCGACGACGACGAGGGGGGAGGGGGAGGGGTGTGGGTGGGGGGGGGGGGGGGTGGCATGTGCCCCCCCACTAAAACCAGCAAGACTAAACTGAAAACATGATTTTTCGTATGAGCCAGGGGTGACCAGCAGGCAGTGGCGGAGCTGCATGCTGTTTATGATGTCAACTGACATCACAAAGATCTGATGCATGCCTTGATATCAGCTACCAATACACTAATTTTGACCCTAAAAGTACTATATAATGACCTCACTAGTCTCATCTATCACTTATTTCGGGCTTTTGACATCACCTGCTCCTAATCCCAGCTCCGCCACTGCCAGCACGGGCCACGGCTCCCCCCAACATTCTGAATTTTTTCCATGACCACGATTATGTATGCAACAAGCTGTGTGTTAAGCCTGGGCATACCCGGTTTAGCACGGTTTCTGCTGGTTTCCGAAACCAGACCACGTGCGACGGTGTCAAACGGTTTGGTCTGGTTAGGTGACTTTACGTGACATGTTAAGTGACGGTTTGGTGCGGGCTGGTTTGCACGGTTTACACGGTTTGCGCAGGCAGCAGCCAGGACAGGCAATCCGATCGATTCGACGCCGCCGGTGACCGCCTGTGGATGAGGAGCAGCTCAAACAGCGACACCGGGACCCGCACTTGTGGTGAGCGCGCTGGGCAGACACCGGCGAGCCAGCCACGACGGCGGAACGGACGGTCACCGGCGAGGCAACCGCGACTGCAGAGCGGCCGGACACCTGCGAGGCAGCCACAACGGCAGATCAGACGGACACTAGCGAGGCCGCCGCGACGGCAGAGCGGACGGACACCTGCGAGGCAGCCGTGACGACAAAGCGGACGGACACCGGCGTGGACGCGGCCGCGTACAAGTGGGCTGGAGGCGGTGAGGCCTGGCTGGACTACCGCAGCGGCGCTCGCGCTCGGAGTAGGGACGAGGTAGCCGCCGCCGAGCAGCAGGAGGAGGGCGCCATGGTTGCGGGCTGAGGAGATCTGACCGCCGGTCAAGATCCTTCTTGGCGTCGCCTCCTCGCCCCTCGCCTTCGGCTTCCATCGCGCCGCCAGCATCCAGCAAGCCGTCGACGCTAGGGAAACCGTCCATGTTCGCCGGAGCCTCGCTCCGTGCCCTCACCTCGGTGCCCTGCCTCCGCCTCCATCGTGGCCAGAGCATGGGGAATTTTCTTTTTTTTAGTCGATGGCGACGAAACTGATGATGGTTTCGTGGTTTGATTGGATCCAGACCGTCTCAAACCAGCACGGGGCTTTTTGATCGCGGTTTCAATTTGTAAACCGGTTAAGACCGGCAAAAACAATTATTACGGTGTGGTGGGGTGCGGGCTGATGGTTTGACCGGTTTGGAACCAAAATATGCTCAGGCTTACTGTGTGTCCTCTTATATGTGCATCCCTCAAACATCAGTTCACCGCATAAAAGACAAGTACACTGCTCACAAAAGGTCCTATTGACAGATGAGAAGCGTATTCACTTTTGCTCTTGCTGGTCAACGAACCTGCATGCTGCACGTGCTTCTCTTCCTGTAGCTTTTCTTCTCCTTTTTCCATCGTCAATTCGGCGGAATTTCTTGGTTCACAGAATCACAGTTATCTAATTGTATATTTTAACTCCATTCTATCTCGATGTCAAAATGTGTTATGAAGGTTTAATGGGGTATATTTTTGCAAAAAAATATTAATGGGCATATTTTTGAAAAAAGATTTAATCAGGTATAATGGTAAATATTCTGCTAATGTCACCATAAAATACCTATATATTTCATACATATTTTTTCATTTAGATTTATGCTCAATACTCGGCCCCCCTTATGCGTATTTCCTGGTTCCGCCGCTGACTAGGCGTACATGTGCGCTTCGCTGCGCCGCCTACAACACGTTTGGGCAAAGTGTGGTAATCCGTTGGTTGTCCGGTGGTCGATGTTGTTTATACATATGTTTATATTTTGTGGACTGGGTAGTTTATACATGTAATAAATTATTTTCTTTTGCTCCACTTTCCTTTCTAGGTTTCATATGTACTCCAACAATGCCAAATTCTTTGTGGCAAACCGACCACCAGACCAAGTACCTGGAGACATTGAAACCCAGTCGCAAACTCTAGGTTGTTTACGGTTAAATCTATGTATCTTCACATATCTATACTTCTTATAAAACAAAATCCTACTAAGTGTAATTAATATTTTTTATCTCAACATGCAAGCTATCCACATCAGTTGCTCTTTTAGCCAATCAATTGTCCATGTCATCTCACTAACATTCATTAATTATTTTCTATCTCTACATGCAAGCATCCACATTATCTTTTTTTAGCCCACAAATTGTCCACATTTTTTTTTTGCTGGTCGAATGATAATATCACACCATGTCGCTATGTTGTTACACAAGTAAATCATGTGCAAGTAGAACACCGGAATTAGGTTCGCCCGTGAAGTTTTTTACCAATTATTTTCAATGATGAAAATCATATAGCTGTTATTCAAAATTATGGGCCCTTATGTATGTATTCGCTCAAAAAAATTCTAGAAATGTTATGCGGCAATGTGCATGTAATCTTAATGCAAGCCATCCACAACATCCGTTTCTTCAACCCGTTGATACAATCTTATCTATATCAATCAGCTAAACCCCATCTTTAAATTTTAAATCACATAAAAATTTGATGTCTACAATTTTTAGCCTCTTGACTGCCATAATTAACTAAATCTTGCATATTTGTTTAGTCAACTTCAGGTTTCATGTGTTTTATTAAATTTCTTAAGAGATACCCGCTGCAACGCGCGGGGTATCGTTCTAGTTGAATAGACACACTAGGTTGTTTCGTAAGTATATCCACTGAAAATTAAGATATTCATGTGGTTTCTTCATCAAAAAGTGCTTTTGACAAAATATAACTTGGAAAATAGGAATTGTTTGGGTAATAAGAAATTTTGTTGTGTGATAAAGTGGAAACTATACAATATATTCATTTCATGCCCTTTTGCGATGATAGTTTGGTGTATAGTCCATATGACTTTTAACTTATTGCCTCCAGCCATTCTCATAAATAAGTTTGCTAATTGGTTGAATGGTATGGCTAAAAAAGATAAAATTCATATCTGAATGGGTGTTTGTGCTTTACTTTGGCATATATGGAATGTATGCTATAATTTTGTGGTACCTAATCAAGAGCTCTCTATTTTACAGGTTATTCATTGGTCGCGCATTGAATACATGCGTTGTCCTTTCTGCAGACGGCTGAGCGCATTTTAAAACGGTTACACGGGATCTATACAACTGGTTCGGCTAGGGGCTTGACGACAGAATATCATGTTGATGCGATGATACTACATGTTATTAGGTTTTCTAAAATGGTTGATTCATGTCTTTATCTTATTAATCTTATGTAATCATTGGGTTGTACTCTTGTATGAACGAAGTTATAATGCAACAAAATGGTCATATGCATCGATCGATACAGAGACAACTTTCCCCTTTTCTAATTTTTTTTGTTGCTGGAGTTGATCTTTATACCACCGCAAGCGTGCACCCTCTGCACGATAGTGTCAGGCTACCGTTAGCGCGTTGAGTTCTATTTTATCACGGTTCAGTTGCTATGTATTTGCGTGACGAATCACGAGCGCCGGCTGGTGATCTCTCGTCCGTGTCCTCTAGTTAAACACGCCGATCAATTTGAGGCCCCTCACTAAGCTTCACAGGAAGCTTCTCCGATGGGGCAAGATAGATCATAGACGCATTATAGTAGGATAAATAAGGCTTGTAGGATATAATCGGGATCTAGATGTGACAGTAGAATTAAATAATGGTGGCGTAAACGATTATTGTTATACAAGTCAAATTTACTAAGGGGAAACAATTACGATATCAAAACTTCACTGTCAAGTACGTTTGAATCTTTATTTTTCTTTTTCTTTTGACAATGTTCCATTGACGTTGTCTAGGTCAGTTATCCTTCACTATTTCATGCTTATGGGATTCAAAGTCAACGAGTGAATTCCATGCTTTCTTCTAGTATAAGGTTACACATAAAGAACAATCTTATATGCATTCCAATCACGCCGGAATATTTTTTGACAATGTTCCATTGACGTTGTCTAGGTCAGTTATCCTTCACTATTTCATGCTTATGGGATTCAAAGTCAACGAGTGAATTCCATGCTTTCTTCTAGTATAAGGTTACACATAAAGAACAATCTTATATGCATTCCAATCACGCCGGAATATTTTTACCTACAGTAATGGATATGCTTTTTTCGAGAGTAGGAATGGATATGCTTAACTATCGAAGGGGATGATCAGAGGCGACCTTGGACGCCCACCTTTCCCCGTCTACAGTGAAAGGAGCGATTTTTGCATCCACCCCGCTCGCCCCACCTCGCCGCCGCCGATCCGGCGGATTTCTCGCCCTCCGACGGCCGCTCCGGTGGCGGGAGGACGGGGAATCCCCGGATCCGGCGTGTATATAGTGTAGGAGCTTGTAGGGTTCCGGGCAGCAGCGCTATGGAGGAGGCGGCGGTGCTGGTTCGGTCTGGAGGGCGGCGGTCTCCTCCATCTTCGGTGGTGCTCCGGTGGAGTTCGGCCGTCGATTCGCCGTCCTCTCTGTGCTCGTGGTTCGTCGGAGCTGCGAGCCCAATCAATCCCTCACCGGAGTTCGTGGGACGGCGGCTCCGGGAGATGAGAATAAGCTTTGGATTCGAGCTGTTGTTGTTGCAGGGCGTTGGCTTCGGTGGCGCTGGATGGAGGCTCTACGGGGCCGAGTTCGTCGACTTCCCGACTGCAGAGGGATGGTCCCAGTTCCAAGGCGTGAGGGGCAGTTGCGGCGGCGCGCCGGCGTACGTTCTTGCCATCGTCTTCGTCAACGGGGTGCTGGAGGACTTCTTTGTATTTTTGCTTTTGTACCAGGACCTTTCTGTAAGAACCCTGTGATAATATAATGTGCTCGTTTTCCCCGCAAAAAAAAAAAAAACTATCGAAGGTGACGACTGAATGTGACCATAATTTCCTGCCTAATTCATAGTTGCACGCGGAGCACATGCTCTATGTGTAGAAAATGTTCCTTAAATGTGAAAAAACCGTTAAGGAAAATATCTCCTACCCGGGCCACATGTCAGCCCAATTAAAAAATCTGAGAAAATAAAAAAGTTCTGAAAAAAAAGAAAAATGTAGGGAGCACGGCGGCAGATGCGAGTGAAAAAATCTCCTCCATGGTCGCCGGACGGCCACGTCTGGCCACAGCGCGCCGCCGCCAGCAATCCCGCGCCCCCCTGCTCGCCCTCCCCCTCCGGCGACCGGCTCCGCCGCTGGACGGCAACCTCCGGGCCCAGCGCGCCGCCGCCTCCTCCGCCCCCCTCCGCTCGAGCTCATCCTCGACAGCACCCCCGCGCCGCCCGTGCCTCCACCGTCGTGCGTACGCCGCCGCGCCGGATCTCCAGCTCCCGTCCCAGCGCGCTGCCGGCCCTGCTGCGTCTCCTCCCCTGGAGCTTCACCTCGCCCCCGCCGTGCTCCTCTGCGGCTCGCTGCAGCGGCCCAGGCGCCTGCTGGCGGCGATGACGGAACAGGCATCGTGCTCGACGTGCTCCTCTGCAGCTGGCCGTGCGGTTCTCGTCGCCGGCGCATCTGCCGCCGTGCTCCTCTGCATTTTTCTGATTTTCTCAGATTTTTTTATTTTTCCCAGATTTTTAATTTTTTAATCTGGCTGACATGTGGGTCCGGACCGTCAGATTCGGTGTCAATTCGTCATCAGAGTTGGATTTGGTTTATTTATGCTTATCATCAACTGTCGAGAACACGATGCCTTTCCCCCCTCCACCTTCCTTTCCGAAATTTCGCTCTAGTGTCATCGTTGCCGAAATCTCGCCTACATGTGCTTAGTTGTTTTCCCTTTGACTTGATCCAACCAAGACGAAGACTTTTTGGAGCTAGTATATTGAGGCCATCACTTGGTCTTCTCCCCTCCTTGCCATTTCTCTCGTGCACGTCTGCTTGCTTGCTTCTTCTTCTTCTTGCTCCTGTAATTCTGATCTGGTTCTGGTCGTGTGTCCACATCCAGTGGGGATCCTAGATTTGGAGAGGGAGATTGGTGCCTGGAAAGGTCAGTCTTGTTCTTTTGCCGGGATTGGTAATGGGCGTGATGGCAGCCTGATTCGCCATTTTGGTCGTCTTGGGATTGGTTGTTGGGGACCAGAGGTAGTTGGCCCGCCCGTTTCCTGGCTCTTGGTGCGGAGTTTGTTTGGATCGGGAAAGGACCAAGCTCCTGATCGGTTCCTGACATTTCTTGTTTGTGGGAACTGAAGCAAGCCTGTCGGGGAGGAGATGAGGCTGAATGTGCGTGTGGTCGCAGCCCGCAACCTGCGCGCCATGGATTTCAACGGCTTCAGCGATCCGTATGTCAAGCTGCAGGTTGGGAAGCAGAGGTTCAAGACCAAGGTGGTCAAGATGAACCTCAACCCGGAGTGGGATCAGGAGTTCAGTTTCGTCGTCGCCGATGTCCGGGAAGTGCTCAAGTTCGATGTCTATGATGAAGACTTGATCGGGATCGATGACTTCCTGGGCCAGATGAAGGTGCCGTTGGAGGATCTTCTGGCTGCCGAGAACCTGTCGCTCGGTCAGCGCTGGTACCAGCTTCTTCCCAAGAGCAAGAGTGACAAGGCAGTTGATTGTGGTAATTTTTCAACTTGTCTAGTTATTTTCTCACTAGTCATCATCCTGTGCACTTGCACGGGCTAGCAATTTTCAAACCATAGAAAAATAATAAGATCTGAAATAAATGAGATCACTTGAACTCTAGAAATTTTCCCATTTGAAAAGTATTATTAGTGACGTTGTTTTTATGTCTTGAACGATAGAAACATGTATGTTGTGTCATAAACTTGTGACTTCAAACTTATCTGGACCATTTCTACGAAAATTATTCCAGAAGATATGCTTTAACTCTACATATCTAGAAACAATATGTCAATGTAATCCGAACTATATTCCTTAACAAATAGGTCGAAATCATATTGTAGTAGTCAAATTTCTTATTTTTTTGATCGTTTATGTATATAAAATATATTAATTGATCAACCAAAAAAATGGATCATTAGATTTGTATTTGTGAACACCTTAACAACAGAAGCTTGCCAATTAAGTGAGAAATACCTTGACAACAGCAAGTTTGTTCTCATTGTAAGGTCAATGTTCAAATAAATATTTTTATTGAGACCTCAAACATATTTGAGTTGCGCACAACCAAATAAGATCGCTATTGGTCAGGCTTGCTTACTGAAAACAATATATACAGTAATTTGCTTTCAGCTGTTGAAGATTATACCCAAAACAACTTAGCACATACGGACATGAGTCATGCAAAAATTAGATCAAGATAAATTTTTAGGAGTATCAGAATGGAAATGATACCTCTCATAAAGCAAAGTTGAAAAAAATGGATAGTATCCTTTTACTGAACGCACTATACACCCAGCATTCCCAGCTTGGTTTGCAGAAAAATGAACCAATTTGTACTCTTACAGAAGTGTAGGATGGCGGAAGAAAATTCACCCAGCTGAAGGCTAATTTATTAAGCAAAGAAGCACCTGGTCAGTGCAATCTTCCGTTGAGTTAGTATCAGCACTTTGCCGGTAAAACTGTAAAGTCGGTCTTGAGTAGCACAAACAATATGTTTTTCTTTTGCACCTTTAGATTTAAATAGAGAACCACCTACATAAAGAAGATGGTAATTATACAGACTTATTTTGTCAAACTAATTCAAATGAGATTCCACACAGAAGGAAACAATTTAAACAGTTCCCTCACCGCAATCCATTATATCAATATGGTTTCATGGTATTCCAGCAACGCAGCCCTTCTAGGTGCTCCTGCCAAGAGAGCTAAAGAAGATTCAGAACATGTGACACCACATTATTTATTCAAACCAACAGATACATAGACAAACATTGATTTACGATATCTAAGATATTGGGAACTTCTACGGTTTTTACTTCTTATGGTGGAGGATTAAAGGCTGCTTCCATTTAGATATATATATAATCATTCATTTAGATTGAGGAAAAAAATGAAAATTTATGTAGTACTTTCTAAAGCACATTCCTGGCATCCATAGGCAAGGAAAAAATTGAATACATGCTTATTGCTTGTTTTGAAAAATTTCATATAATAATAAGCTCCATAACATGGCTACGGGGTTAAAATTAGTTGACCTAGTATTGTAAATCCATAACCATGTATTTTAATGTTCTAGAACCAAATTAAAAGTGAGATGAGCAGGGCTAGTTTGATGCATGTTGAATAGTTCTTCTACCATGAAGGTTACTAAAGCTTCAATATAGAATTTTTATTTACCTCCATTTGCTAGCCCAGCCATACTATTCTCATGATGTACGAAATAGGAATTTACAAGGCTGGGATGCTTAGATGATGAAATGAGTTGCTCAACAACTACACTCGTGCATGACCATGGATGACATCCAAATTCCACAATTCAGTCATGTAATAGTATTAGACTATTAGTACTCTGGAGGATTCTTTCCCTCTGAACATCTTACAAACATCCACACATCTTCTTTTGCAAACGACATTCTGGACTGGCTATTAGACATAAATTATATAAGTAAAACTATTTTGGAGCATGAAGTTCAAGTATACTGAGTTTATTGCCTATTGAGTGGACTCAGTAGCCACCAGCGACAAAATCGAACAGTCTCGTACCTGCGCCCTCTGTCAGCACCTCATCTGAAGTGTCACAACCTGAAGTTGAATATTACATGCAGCCTATGGTGGAGATGTGTCCCACACGTTCAGCCAGAACAGTCAGAATATAATGAAATTTTACCTGTTGTTCTTAGCACTCAGTTTTCCTTCTGGTTCTGTATTAATCAAACTAAGCAAACCAAATATTTGTTGGCACTTTGGCTTCTATATAAAGCACAGTGAGAGATTGATGGGAGGCAACGAATGCAAAAACCTGAACTTATCTTGCACTGTATCTTCCTGTCTTAGCCTTGCTAGCTACTTTACTGTTCGACTATTTTTTCTGCAACACTGCCCTGTTCTAGCTGTAGAAGCCCTCTATATTTGAGAATCGGGCGGCCGTGCCGTCCGAATTGTAGTCTGAAGCCCTCTATATCAGTGGATCCTCAGCTGTTCTAGCTGTAGAAGCCCTCTATATCAGTGGATCCTCAGCTGACTCCTTTCGTCTTGCTCCTCTAATCGTTGTAGCCCTAACACCCTTAGTCCAACACAGTTCTTTAGCTCGGCATCGCTCGCCGTGCCCAATCTGCTTCTAACAGCTGTCAGTATACCCCTCCTCCGCTCAATCAACTATCACGTGATAATTCATCAATGTATCTAGACGTATTTTAGTGTGTAGATAAATCCGTATTTTACAAAACGGTGTCAACTTTCCCAACCGGAGGGAGTAGTAAATATAAGATGGTACTTTGCTATGTTACGTCATGCCTTTTGTATTTTTGCATATGGATTCGGTATCTGACTTTCTCAAATTGCAACATGCGTTCATCTTACTACTGTTATCACCTTTACGATCTAGAAGGGCATAAATTCTACTTATTTCATTGTGTGAAAAAATCATAGTCACTTTTCTGTTTGTTGCACCCTGCAGGGGAGATTTGTGTTGCAATATCTTTAGAGACAGCTGGGGCCACACGATCATGGTCTGATGCAGCCGAACTAACTGGGATACAGAAACAGTATTCACTGTCATCAAGTCCAAGCACAGGATCGTCAGCTGCATTAGCTTATCAAGAAAGTGAAGCCTCTAAAAAAGATAATGTTAATGAGTATTCTGATGGAGCTGAAATCCCTGAAGAGGATGAACACAGCAAAGGGACTGATCAAACAGCTGCAGATGACAGATTTAATGGGAATCCTAATGAAATTTCTAGTGATGCCGAAACTTCTAAAACAGAAAAGCTTGACAGACCCTCATTTGTTGATCGTGTCTATCAAATGTTTGTCAAGAAAAATGATGATCTTTCATCAACATCTTTGGCAAAGACCGAGGCATCTGAAGAAGTCCATCAAGCACCAGCAGGATGTGACACTCCTGTAAGCCAAAATGGTGATATGTGTTCAGAGGCTCCATTTGATGAACTATTGAGATCTTTTGAATTAAGACATGAAGGAGTCGAAATGCCTGTGAATTTACAAGGAATTCTTGTTAATCAGTCATATTTTGCGTCGCCTGGTGATTTGAATAACCTCCTCTTCTCACCAGATTCAGAATTTCGGCAAACATTGGTACAGATTCAGGGTTGTACTGATTTCAAAACTGAACCCTGGAGAACTGATAATGATGGGGAATCTCTGAAGAGAGTGATAACTTATACAACTGCACCATCCAGATTGATTAAAGCTGTTAAAGCAACAGAGGAACAATCTTATTTGAAGGCCGATGGGAAAGAGTATTCAGTTTTAATGAGTGCTAGCACCCCTGATGTTCCTTGTGGTACTTATTTTCGGACAGAGATTCTTTTCCGTATTATGCCAGGTCCTGAACTTGATTCCGAGCAACAGACTTCACATTTGGTCATTTCTTGGCGCATGAATTTTCTTCAGAGTACTATGATGAAAGGTATGATAGAAAATGGAGCAAGACAAGGCTTGGAGCAAAGCTATGCACAGTTTTCTGATTTACTGTCAGAGAAGATCAAACCTGTTGATTTAGAAGATGCTGGGTCAGACAAGGAACATGTCTTAGCTTCATTGGAAGGGGGTCAGGAGTCTGATTGGAAGATAGCATTCCTATACTTCTGCAACTTTGGTGTCTTGTCCTCTTTTTTTGTAGCCCTGTACATTGCTGTGCATGTTTCACTAGTGAATTCAGGTGCAGTTCAGGGGCTTGAGTTTCCTGGATTAGATTTGCCAGATTCACTCAGTGAGATTGTCATGGGTGGGCTACTGTTTCTTCAAGTGCAACACATATTTAAGAAAATTGTATGTTTTTTTCAGGCAAGGGAACAAAAAGGTACTTTATCCCCTTCCAATCCTTATTTTCATCACTTTCCATATCTAGTTGCACCCGCAACTAGTTTTCAAAAATCATACTTCCGAGTTTCCAAAAATCGTGAAAAAAATCATGGACATGGACCATGTTGAATCTTCAACACCCAGAAAATTTCATCCAAAAATATGCTCATATGTGGCCTGTGCAAAAAGAGAAATGAAAGTTTGAATAGTGTCGTTTGTCTTTTTTGCACAGGCCACATATGAGCATATTTTTGGATGAAATTTTCTGGGTGTTGAAGATTCAACATGGTCCATGTCCATGATTTTTTTCGTAATTTTTGGAAACTCGAAGTACGATTTTTGAAAACTAGTTGCGGGTGCAACTAGTTGCAAATTTGAGTTTCCCTCTAATTTGTATGTACCTGTGGGAACCTCTTTGGAAATACAAGATTGTAATGATTAATAATCATGGATATGTTGTCGAATAACAATGTTCAGCTGAGTTGCTATTTAGGATGTCTTACGGAAATTCTCGACTCCCCTTAAAATAACTTGTAAATAAGAAGAGCCTTTAGTTTGCTTCATGCAAAAGAAATACGAAACCTCAGTCCTGTCAGTTTTCTCGCAATGAACTTATGGATCTATACCATATTAAATTGACCCTCATGTTTTGATGTACAGTTGTACACTACTGAATCTTGTGGACATAAATGTGATTTTGTGTTAGGCTAATATTTTTCTCATGTAGTTGGTGATCATGGTGTCAAAGCAAAAGGCGATGGATGGTTGTTAACGGTTGCCTTAATTGAGGGAACCAAGTTGGCACCAGTTGATGCTACTGGTTTCTCTGATCCTTACGTGGTTTTTACTTGCAATGGTAAAACAAAAACAAGTTCAATCAAGTTCCAAACACTCGAACCTCAGTGGAATGGTATGTGTTTTGTGGTAGACTTTCTGATTTCCTTCCTCGACTATTACATTCCTTCCATAACCACATATCAGTAAGAAAAGTAACTTGGAAATCCCCATTTTAGTAGAAAAGATAGGGCCATGGTTCATCATGTATCGGGCAACTAAATACATTTCCCTAAATCTTGCAGACATATTTGAGTTTGATGCCATGGATGATCCTCCATCAGTGATGAATGTACATGTGTACGATTTTGATGGACCATTTGACGAAGTTACTTCTCTTGGACATGCTGAAATCAACTTCGTCAAATCAAACTTGTCGGAGCTATCCGATGTATGGATTCCTCTTCAAGGTAACTTGGCTAAGTCCAGGCAGTCTAAGTTACACCTAAGAATATTTTTGAACAACTCAAAGGGCACTGGTATGGTCACCGAATATCTGAGCAAAATGGAGAAAGAAGTTGGTAAGAAGGTGAGTACTTTCCTTTGCATCTTCTTTGAAGCATACTTACTATGTGAGTTCACCTAGTCTGATCTGGGTTACTGCTGACAGATGCCATTGCGGTCTCCCCGAACTAATACTGCATTCCAGGAGCTCTTCTCTCTACCATCAGAAGAATTTCTCATCAGCAGTTTTACGTGCTACTTGAAGCGTAAATTGCATACACAGGTACTTCTGAAACTGTGACTACCAGTATCGTACAGAGGAAAGCCAAACAGCAAGGCTTGATGGGGATGGGGGACATTGGAAAAGGGAATTATAACATAGATTGGGATGATAGAGTATTAGGGAGAGAATATATTGGTTCATATATATTTTTTAGAAAAACAAGAACAATAGGAAAACAAAGTTACAATCATATTTCTTTTGCTAAAATATGGACGGAATTTTGGCAAAATACTTTTCCAGATTGGCTATTAAATTCTGTTTCAGTTTGACTATGGGGCTTAACATCTCTGGACATTCAGGATTTTTTTTCAGATTGAATATTAAAAAGAGTTTAACTACACGTCATCTTTGGACTATTTAATCCACTTTCCAGAACCTTACACTGTTTCCATTTTAAAAAGTTTTTCCAAGAATTATTTCCTGCTTTTGCTTTATTTTTGTAATAAAATATACGTTGCTGACATGACAAGGTGCTGACGTGTGTAAGTGACACCATGCATGTCGTCCTAGTCAGCACAAAACCACTTGGGATAGGACCATGGGGGGTAATGTAAACCGATTCAAGCTTTCAAGGTTAGAAACAACCGGTTTCGGAGTTCAAGGTTGAACATATGTTGAACTTGAGGAATCGTTAACTTTGTAGTCCTTATTCAGTTATTCTTAAAATATATGGAAATTCATTGATTTAGATGTGGCTAACATGTTAGGATGTGCACACATTGTGTCTACTATGAGCATCTTATTTTGCTAGTTTCAAACATTTGTATTGAAAAATGAAGTTTAGAAAAAGATGCATGTGCTACAAGATGTGTCATTTCAGATAGTAAACTAACAAAAAATTAACAGCTTACTAAGCGTTCTGTCAATTAAGAAGATCATCTGTACTTGTCCTTTCAGGGCCATCTTTTCTTATCTCCAAGAACGATTGGGTTTTATTCAAGCATGTTTGGCCGGAAAACAAAGTTTTTCTTTCTGTGGGAGGATATTGAAGACATACAGCCAATTCCTCAATCACTATCATCGTGGAGTCCATCCCTTACAATAACTCTTCACAAAGGTAGAGGCATGGATGCAAAGCATGGTGCAAAGACCATTGAGAGTGGAAAGCTGAAATTCTGTCTGCAGTCTTTTGCATCGTTTAGTGTGGCCAACCGGTAAATTTCCACCTTTCTGAAATAATATGAATTACTAAAGTTTTGCTTATCTCCAGTAGAATAAACCGTTTGAAGAGTTTTCCTATTACAATTGTCAGTCTAGACCATCAAGAAATTTCTACATTGGTACACTAGACCATAGCACGTAGAAATTACCTTTTGTATGTCATTATGATTATTGGCATTTCACTCTGACCACTATAGATATTTTCTGGGATGCTTTACAGGACGATAATGGCTTTATGGAAAGCAAGATCTTTGAGCTCCGAGTTCAAAGTACAGATTGCTGAGGAACAATCCCAGAACAAAACCCTCCAGAGCGAGGACAGTGGAATTTTCGTTGGTGTTGAGGATTCCAAGAGCCTTCAGATGAGCGAAGTTTTCTCCTCAACCATATCTGCTAATGTAATTTCAGTTAACTTATGCAGATCATGACCACTTTCATTTGCATCTGAGTTGTACTTGCAAGTTTTGTAACTACTTATGATGAAATTTATCACAAGTTGAACTGAAATACATGTTCCTCTTGCCAGATGGCCTCACTTATGGAGATGTTTGAAGGAGGTTCGTTGGAGATGAAAGTCATGGAGAAAGTTGGGTGCCTTAAATACTCGGCTACACAATGGGAATCAGAAAAATCCGATGAATCTGAAAGACAAATTCATTACAAGTTCAGCAGGAAATTGTCTCCTGTTGGAGGAGAAGTGACTGGTACCCAATTGAAATCTCCTATGCCCAATAAGAAAGGGTGGATTATTGAAGAGGTGATGGAACTTCAAGGAGTCCTCCTTGGTGACTTCTTCACGGTACGTCGATATACTTGAGACGTTTGTGCATGGCTCTTGGAAAAACAGAACCATGCTTATACTAGTGGCTAAGTTGGCTTGAGAGTAGCACGATCTCAACGGAAAAGTTTTGCTTCTCGGTGCATTGATAGAAAAAGAAGTTTAGATACACGCCTAGGACTCACATGCAGTTGCATGATTTTCATGTGACACCATTCCCAAATATTATGTTTTTTTGGGAAGGTGACAAATGTATGTAGCTTGCCCCTTTGTCCACTTTCTCGATTGTGGAGGAAACCTCAGGCTTTTACTTCCATCCAAAGAAGAAAACCGATGTCCACATGGTCCAGAGGTCATAAAAGGTAGAAGAGAGGAATTAACCTAGAGGTAAGAAAATAAGAATGGGTTTGCAGCCACCTTAAAATGTGAAACAAAAAGTAGCATAATCCAAAGCAGTGAACAAAGCAGATAGCAGCAGCCCTTCATCTTTTTTTCCCTACAAGAAGAACCCCTCGATCTTAATGAGCCGACTGTACGTAATGAACCGACTGTTCCAACTTGTTCATTTATTTATTTTGAGGAAATAAAACACGTTATGTGCATAAAACCGAATTAAACATTGTAAATGACATGTACACCTGGCTTTTGCATGCAGCTTCATATAAAATATCAAATCGAAGACCTTGCTCCTAAACAAAAGGCGTGCAGTGTCCAAGTGTATCTTGGAATAGAATGGTCAAAGAGCACCAGGCATCAGAAGAGGATCGAGAAGAATGTTCTTTCAAGTTCATCTGCTCGTCTGAAGGAGATGTTCAGCCTCGCATCAAAGCAGCTCTCACACGCCAGATAGGATCATTCATCTGTGACATCCCCCCTGTGCATAATACCGAATGACTGAACATATCCGGACAACCGGTATGATCTTCTGTACATACATTGCTTGATTGAAGATACACACGGGTGACCGATTCATTGTTAGACCATATTAGAGTGAGCTTTGCGGATCCTGCAGCAGCTGAACCATTGTGGCTGAACTCGGGATACCATTCCGTTAGTTCTGTTGTACTGTATCTGCTGAACCGTACGTGTACCCAATTTGCACAGATGACAGCATTTAGACCAGCTTCACTATGCAGTGATGAACTACAGTTAGACTAGGATCCACAATTTGTTTCTATGTAGACTCTAGTGTATGTTTCTGCATGGACGCACATAGGATTGCAGTGTTGTGCTCTGCGTTATCATTTGTACATGGAATTGAACCATTTGAAACCTTTGCTTTGAAGATCACATGTTGAATTTGAATTGTACAGAAGCAAAAATAAGTGATCCAATAAAGTTGTGAAGTTTATGGACAGTCAGTTCACTGAACCGTACTACTTTCTTGTGTTCATTTGTGATATATCTTCTTTTATTCTGTTCGGTATGATCTATTCCGTACATAAATGCGGGGATGGCGAAGGCGTGAATATGGAGAAGCAAACAAAAATGCTATGTTGAAAAAAGAAAACAGTACTGTACTATTCTTATCCCATCTGTGCAAAACCAAAATTGGACTCACAAGTCTCATACAACATTTTCGGTCAAGGTTCAAACGTTGCCGATGCGACCTACGATATCTGCGGATCCTCTGACATATTTCTATGTGCAGTAGTGGAACCATCTGATCATTCGTGTCATGGTTCTCAGTTTGCCAAAAAATTGCAGTTTAACCAACTTCTCTGTTGCCAATTTGCCAGTTGTGACGGTAGCGCATGCACCATCGCACCAGGTGACACAAGTACTCGAGAGGTTTATGACCCTGGTTAGAAATGGAGTATTTTTCGTTCCATCTTGTAAATAAAAATAAATAAACTGCGGGTTTGAAGGATCCCACCTGCTCCCCTCCTTATCCCTTGCTACAGTACCCCGAGGCGAAAAGGAGGCGACCGCGAGGCGAGAGTTCGCCGGCGAGTCTGCTGCTCCCATCCGCCTCCGGTCGCCGGTTTTCGGCGCCGCGAGGTGGGGGGGGGGGGAGCTTCGGCTCCGTCCGTGTGAGTACTTTAGGCCCTAGGGTTTAGGTGTGCGTGCCCGTTTGGCGTCGCCGGTGACGGTGGCGGTGGAGCCGATGTTTTGGGCGTCGTCCTCCCCCTCCTTTCCCCGTTCCGGCCTCGTTGCCGGGGAGGTAGTGGAGGTGGTTCGTCGGGCGTGGTTCTCCGTCCGTGCTTCTCTCGGCCGGCCGTGGCGGCGAGGGGAGGAGCTGGCGGAGGTTGGCGTCCCGGTTTTGTTGCAGGTGGCTCTGGTGGTTTTCCTCTTCGACGTTCCTGCTCTGGATGGCCATGGTGGACAGGGGAGCAGCGCCAGGAGGTGGTGCGGGGTTGGCGGTGGTGGACCTAGGCGACGCGGCGCCGGCTGGATGTGTGGCGGAAGCGGTGATGAAGGACAGTAGAGAAACTAAAAATAAAATAAAGTTGGAGTCAAATTCATTATGGCTTCTACACACTTCTACTATATTCTACATAATTTGGCACTATAGCCATACGTTGTGTAGTGGTTTCTAGAGTGTTCCAGCCATGAGTAGTAACTAGGTTGTTTGTATTTGCTTTCCTAGCTTTAAGTAGTGTACTCTAGAACCTTCTAGCTTTAAGTAGAGCTAAGTAGTGAAAGCTCATGGAGCCTATAAATAGAGGTCCTCACCTCTACATATGTAACCAGCCTATGTACACTCTACCTATCAATAATAAGAACTTGTGTTCTGTCCTAAAGATCTTGGATTAGATCTTGTGTGTTAAAGAGTTTGGATTGAACTCTTGGCAGCCCACGCCTCTAGAGCGATATCTAGCGCAGCACGTTGAAGTGGTTCCTTCAACATTTGTGCTGTCCACGTTGTAGCAGCAAGGTGGAGCTGTTCCTCCACAGCCTTGTGCTGCTTCAGGTGGTATCAGAGCCTTGCTGATCCGTTCCAGCTCTTGGTGTACTCTTTGAAAGTAAGCTGCAGCAAGCAATGGAGGAATTGGGAAAGAGAATAGATGCTGCAGAACAACAAATCCAAGCGCTACGTGAAGATCTTAACCGGAGATTCGATCAGCTGGTTGAGATGATAAGAAAGGGTGTTCCTCCTACTGCCAATGAAGGTGATTCATCAAAGGAGGAAGAAGATATTCGGCAGCGAAGGAAGGGAGGTCATCTTGAAGTAAAAACACCTCAACGACATGTTGTTCATGGTACCTCAAGAAGGCCAACTTATGCTGAAGCTTCTGGAGATGGGAATATGATGAGACCCTTGAAGAACCTGATCTCTATGCATATCCAAGAGTACCCAACCCTACATATGCAAGGGATACATACAAGGTGAAAGCTGAGATCCCAACTTTTAATGGAAATGTTGATATTGAAGGGTGCCTTGATTGGTTATATGAAGTGGAGACTTTCTTTGAGGTCATGAATATTCCAGAAGACCGTAGAGTTTCTTTGGTCGCATACAAGTTGAAAGGAGGAGCTGGTGCATGGTGGCATCGCCTTCAAGAAGACCGCAGACTAAGAGGAGAACCTCGTGTGAGATCTTGGCGGCAGATGAAGAGTCTTTTAAAAGGGAGATTCTTGCCTGCAGATTATGATCAGATCCTATTTATTCAGTTTCAAAACTGTGCTCAAGGAAAGAGGACTGTTTCAGAGTATACAGAAGAGTTTCTAAGGCTACAAGTGAGGTGCAACCTTGCTGAAACTGAAGATCAACAAGTTGCAAGGTACATCAATGGTCTCAATGATACTATTCAGGATCGTTTGATGATGCAACAAATTTGGTCCATTGACCAAGCACAAGCTCTTGCATTAAAGGCTGAAAGGTTGGCAAGGACAAGAAAGGCAAGTAAGGCTCCATTTCCTCATACTGAAGGTTCATCTAGGAGTCACTCCCATACAGTGGAAGAGAAGTCCGCTCAACCCAAGGCAAAACAACCTGCCCCAAGGCAAGCTGGCAAGAGTAGGACAAAGCCGGTGGTAAAATGCTATAAATGTGGTGAAGAGGGACATGTGTCTAGCAATTGCCCATTGAGGAAATTCGCCAACACAACTATCCATGATGATGGAGATGACGAAGAGTATGAATCTGAGGATGTAGAAGGACAAGATGTTTGTGAAGAAGAAGGTGAAGAGGTGGTGTGTGTGATTCAACGTCTCTTGTGCTCGACACCACAGCCCGACAACACACAACGGAAGAAAATATTTGAGAGCAAATGTACCGTGAATGGCAAGGTATGCAAATTAGTGATTGACAGTTGCAGCTGTGAGAATCTTATCTCTCAGAATTTGGTGAACCATTTAAAGCTTGAGACTCATGATCACCCAAATCCCTACAATATTGGATGGATCAAGAAAGGGGTGAATATGAGGATCACCAAACAATGCAACCTGCCACTCTCGTTGGGTAAGTACTATCGCTCCAATGTGTTGTGTGATGTTGTTGATATGGATGCCAGCCATGTTCTTCTTGGAAGACCTTGGCAGTTTGATGTGGATTCTACACACAAAGGGAAGGAAAATTCTTACTCTTTCACTTGGAATAAGCGAAAGATCATTATAGTACCAAACCAATCAGATGCCAAAACCTCTAAGGAGGAGGAGAAGAACATGTTAACTATTTCTCACACCTCTAGCGAGTTTATGGAAGACTTAAAGGAGGCAAATGTGTGTGCTGCACTTATTGTGAAAGGTGAAGAGCAACCGGTGGTTGAAATTCCAGCAAAGGTACATGGCCTACTAGCTGAATTCCAGAGCATACTTGGAGAGCCACAAGGCCTACCGCCGATGAGAGGAATTCAACATCGAATTGACCTAATTCCGGGAGCAAGTCTTCCTAATCTTCCACACTACCGGATGAGCCCAAAAGAGCATGCTATACTGAAGGAAAAGGTGGAGGAATTGCTGCAAAAGGGGCACATTCGAGAAAGTATCAGTCCATGCGCCGTACCAGCTTTGATCACGCCAAAGAAGGATGGGTCTTGGCGCATGTGTACGGATAGTAGAGCCATCAACAAGATCACCGTAAGGTATAGATTCCCTATTCCCCGTTTGGATGACATGTTAGATCAGCTTAGTGGCGCAAGAGTGTTCACAAAGCTCGATTTGAAGAGCGGATATCATCAAATTCGCATTAGACCCGGGGATGAATGGAAAACAGCGTTCAAGACAAAGGAAGGGTTGTTTGAATGGATGGTCATGCCATTTGGACTCTCAAATGCACCAAGTACCTTTATGCACTTGATGAACCAGGTACTTCGACCCTTCTTATCCCACTTTGTTGTGGTTTATTTTGATGATATCTTGATATATAGTAAAGATGAAGATGAACACTTGGATCACATCCGTAAGGTGCTATGGGTACTAAAGGAAAACGAACTTTATGTGAACTTGAAGAAATGTGTTTTCCTTCAAACACGACTTATTTTCTTGGGGTTTGTCATAACAAGTGAAGGCATTCATGTTGATGACTCTAAAGTTGAAGCAATCAGAGAATGGCCAACTCCAAAGACTATCTCAGAGGTGAGAAGCTTCCATGGTCTTGCAACGTTCTATAGGCGGTTTGTGAAGAATTTCAGTACGATCATGGCACCAATCACTGAATGTCTAAAGAAAGGGAAATTTCAATGGAACGAATTAGCTGAAGCTAGTTTCAAGGAAATAAAGGAAAAATTGTCACAAGCACCAGTCTTGGCGCTACCTGATTTCAGTAAGACTTTTGAGCTGGAGTGCGACGCTAGTGGAGTAGGCATTGGGGCTGTTCTATCTCAAGAACGAAAACCCATTGCTTTCTTCAGTGAGAAGCTAAGCGAAGCAAGACAAAAGTGGAGCACCTATCAGCAAGAATTATATGCTGTTTTTAGGGCTTTAAAGACTTGGGAAGTCTATCTGTTGCCTAAGGAGTTTATTGTCTACACTGACCATCAATCCTTGAAGCATTTTAGGAATCAAAAGCATGTGGATCGCATGTTAGCAAGATGGGCAGCATATTTGGAGAGGTTTAATTATCTCATTGTGCACAAATCTGGAGCCACCAACAGAGTAGCCGATGCTTTGAGTCGACGTGCATGCCTCTTGACTTCTTTTGAGGCTGAACTTCCCGGCATGGATCAACTAAAGGAGTTGTATGAGGAGGACGAAGACTTTGGCCATGTTTGGGTAAAGCACATGAGAGGCCAGCCATTAGGTGACGACTATTTGGTGCAAGATGGCTATCTCTTCAAGAATGATCGCTTGTGCATCCCAGAAGTTCTCTACGTGACAAGTTAATTAGAGAGCTCCATTCAAGTGATCTTAGTGGCCATGTTGGACGCGACAAGACTATCGCTAACTTGGAGGATCGTTACTTTTGGCCACAACTAAAGAGAGATGCTGGAAAGTTTGTTCAGCGATGCCCCGTATGTCAAACCTGCAAAGGTCAAGTCACGAACACAGGGTTGTACATGCCTTTGCCTGTTCCTGAAGCTCCATGGGAGGATCTCTCTATGGACTTTGTCTTGGGTTTGCCAAGAACAAGGCGCGGGAATGATGCGGTTTGTGGTGGTGGACAGGTTCTCTAAAATGGCTCATTTCATTCCATGCCGCAAGACAACAGATGCTCATCATGTGGCAAATTTGTTCTTTCGAGAAGTGGTCAGACTTCATGGGGTCCCAAGGTCCATCGTCTCGGACCGTGATAGCAAGTTTCTTGCTGCATTTTGGCTCACTTTGTGGAAGCAGTTCAACACTGAATTAAAATTTTCTAGTACTGCGCACCCACAAACAGATGGGCAAACGGAAGTGTGAACAAGTTTTTGGGTAATCTGATCCGTTGCATTTGTGGAGATAGAAAGGGACAATGGGATTTAGCTTTATCCCTTGCTGAATTCTCCTACAACAACTCCAAGCATAGATCAACAGGCAGGAGTCCTTTCTCTATTGTCTACACTAAAGTTCCAACACATGTGGTGGATCTAGTGAAGCTACCATCAAAGGGAAACTCAAAAGCAGCATTGTCCTTTGCTGATAACTACACCGAACTATTTGAAGAAATTCGCCATGTGTTGGAGGCGCAAAATCAGAAGTACAAACAGCTAGCTGATTGCAAACGGAGGTTGAAGACATTCCAAGTTGGTGACAAGGTAATGGTATACCTTCGTAAAGAAAGACTGCCTTTAGGCATCAAAGGGAAGCTTAGGCAGCGGAAATATGGACCCTTCTCAATTCTGAGGAAGATAAATGACAATGCCTATGTGATAGATCTTCCAAATGACATGGGAATCTCCAACACATTCAATGTGGCAGACCTGACTCTTTATCATCCAGAACAAGCACTTTATGAGGATAACTCGAGGTCGAGTTCTAAACAACCAGGGAGGATGATGAGGGACAGTAGAGAAACTAAAATAAAAATAAAGTTGGAGTCAAATTCATTATGGCTTCTACACACTTCTACTATATTCTACATAATTTGGCACTATAGCCATACGTTGTGTAGTGGTTTCTAGAGTGTTCCAGCCATGAGTAGTAACTAGGTTGTTTGTATTTGCTTTCCTAGCTTTAAGTAGTGTACTCTAGAACTTCTAGCTTTAAGTAGAGCTAAGTAGTGAAAGCTCATGGAGCCTATAAATAGAGGTCCTCACCTCTACATATGTAACCAGCCTATGTACACTCTACCTATCAATAATAAGAACTTGTGTTCTGTCCTAAAGATCTTGGATTAGATCTTGTGTGTTAAAGAGTTTGGATTGAACTCTTGGCAGCCCACGCCTCTAGAGCGATATCTAGCGCAGCACGTTGAAGTGGTTCCTTCAACATTTGTGCTGTCCATGTTGTAGCAGCAAGGTGGAGCTGTTCCTCCACAGCCTTGTGCTGCTTCAAGCGGGGAGCGGGAGCCGTGGTCGTTCTCGTTCAACGAGTCTCGGTTCTGTCGCTCGGCGGCGGACGGCTTCTGCGGCCTTCTACATGCTGGAGCGGCTCCTTCTTCCCGGCGGTTGGAGGTACGGCGGCGTCGCTGGTGCCTAGGTGCTTGGGGATCGATTTTGGATCCGTCTGTGTCTTCTTCGTTTCCTCAGGGTGCTCTCTGCACTTTTCGGGGTCCTCTTTGTAATTTCTGTTTTCCTTTGGACCTTTTTGTAAAAGTGGGCTGAACTGTCTGAATATATGCGTCGGATCCTCCTCAAAAATAAATAAATAAATAAACTATCACTGCATATGGGCCATGTAGTCGAGATAACAACTTGATTGCTCAGATAATTGATGAAGCTTTTTCCGTATTGTTGGGGCAAAGGAATGTGAAATCTTAGATTTGTTTGAAATAGTATGGTAGCTCATTCCATAGGAAAAAACGAACATGCGGTCTTATCTTACTGATGACGTCATCTATCGTTTCCACATTTTTCTTGCGTTACATCCAAATAACACATTTGCAGTTTTTCTTTGGTCTTGATTCCTATAAAAGTTCAGAATACATGACACCTGAATTTTAACGTATTTTCTAATTTCTATATTGGGTTACGATGTATAGCTTCCAAAAACCAGCACAAACGAACTCCAACGCGTTTCCATGGCGGTTTCGCACCTCCGTGACGTCGGCCGTGATGTCACCCGTTCAAATTGAACTCCAAACCAGGACGATTTCGGTATTTCTAGAAATTTCAGTCAAACAGTTCGAGTATCCTTTGTCGGATCTTTTTCAAAACTCTTTTTTTTATAATATAATCTTTTTCAAAACTCCAACATGACGTCACAACATACAACCTACCCTGCCTCCTCCGAAAACAATTACCGCGTCTGCCCTTGTTCCTCTTCCCCTGTTCGTGCAAAACCCCTCCTTCTCGCGTCTAATTCAGAGGAGCCAGACGCGACGAGAGTTGCAAATCCACAGCGCCAGAGCCCCCAATCTCCCCAACCGCCCCTCCGCCGCAATCCCCAATATCTCCAGATTTCTTCCTTCTCGTGTCCCAATCGCGAGGATTTGGAGGATTCTGTAGCCGCCCAATTCCGGTCTCCCGTGCCGCGCCGCGCCGCGTGCAAAACCCTCGCTCTCCAATGCCCGAGCGAATCGCTTGAGGACGCCGCCGCAATGGGGAGGAAGAAGTCGCAGCCGTCGCGAGCGAGGGGGCTCGGCTCCGCCGCGGAGCCCGACGCGCCGAGCCCTAGCGGCGGCTCCCCCTCCAAATCGAAGCGCGCGGCCAAGGGCGAGGCGAGGAGAGACATCCTGGTGGAGGTCGATGGCAGCACGCGTGGTCGCGCTGAGGACGAATGCCGAGACATCGCCGAGTTGGTTCTCCGCGGCGTGAGGCTCGACGGCGAGGGGAAGGAGGAGGGGATCGACTTTACGGCGCTCAGCGAGGAGTACTCGGACCTGGAGAACAGGGGGAGGTGCTCGCTCCGTCTGCGGGTGCGGGACGCGCCGGAGGACGGGTTCAGGCTGGGCCACTGGCCCGTGCTGCCGTCGGACTGCGTGCTCCTGGAGTACCACACGGAGAAGCTTGCAGGTCGTGTGTTTATCTCAGGCCGTTTCGATGGCCCCGATGAAGGCGTATCTGGTCTCGTCCATCTGGTTAGCTTGGGGTTCATGACGCTGCGGGTCGTGGAATGTAGCTTGTTCCAGATTGATGCTATGGTGCTTCGGGTTAGAGTGGAGGTGATGGACCGGGCTTTCGCTGCGTGTGAATCTCTTTTGGAGGTCACCAGGCATCCATGGAGGAAGAGCTTGATGAATGTCATGGCTTGGGTTCGCCCCGAGGTTACCACGTCTGCTGTAATATATGGGATCGATGGTCTTGTTCCACCCATGGACGGTGACGCTGATTGTGAATCCCCGCCAAAGAGTGACTCACAGTTTGATCTTGCTGCTTTCTACGAAGCGGTTAAGCCTTCGATGTGAGTGCCTTACATTTCATCATCTCATGTGTTGTTTGTTATTAGGAAACATTTGAGGCGGTTTTTCTGAACTTTTAAATTAATGCTTCAGAATTATTCTTGGAGTATAAAACATTACACCCAAATAAGCTACCTTCTGCTGTGCATATGTTGGCTTGGTAGAAATATTTGGTTTTGTGCGATCTAGAATCGTATATAACAATGTTATATGTAGTAGTATTATGACAGCACCATTCTCTTTCTGGCTTTTATATGATGCTTTTTTCTTGCTACTTTTTGACAGGGGCGCAGGGCTATTGGAAGAGGAACTTCCTGATTTACTTCCTCATCTCAGACCATATCAACTTCGTGCAGCAAATTGGATGGTTGAGCGTGAAAAAGGAAATACAGCTGTCTCATCACCCAATGAGGATTACGTTCATCCTGCACCCTATTGTGTTCCAATAGATTTTATTAGTAAGAAGTCCAGGATGTTCTACAATCCCTTCAAGTAAGACTCCACTGCATTTCAATTGTACTTCCCCGATATTGCTGTGCTTTTCTTCAGTGTAGATTAACATGCTTGAGCTACTGTTATATTAATTATCCTTGAGCTTTTGTCACCATGTAAGGAATATATACGGCAATTTGGTTCCATGTGGGGTGATGTTGGGTAGTGTTGTGTGAAGGAAAGAAGCGTGTATGTGGTCAATTATGTTGAGATTTTTTTTCGGATGTCAAAGTTTGGTTTGATTTAGGATTTTAGCCAGGGAACACAGAGCATGGCCGCAATGCTATTGGGATATGTGCATTTTATTATCTGCTTTGCATATCTGTCCTCTTACACTCTTATTCCAGGCTCTGGATTTGGACGTTATTTGTTCCTAGCAATATCCCTGAATAGTTCAGTTTCATATAATTTGTTACTTTGCAGTGGAAATGTTTCATTGCAACTGGAGCCTTCTCCACCTTATGTCTCTGGGGGAATTTTGGCTGGTATGTTGATATGATGTGTGAACATAATTACAATGCACTAATGTGTTAGACACGAAGGATATCCATCGCTAATTTTTCCTTTTATGACTAAATAATTACAGATGAAATGGGTTTGGGGAAAACTGTCGAGCTTTTAGCTTGCATTTTTTCTCATCGTAGCACATTTTCCATAGACTGTTCTGTCTCTCCAAACAGAAAAGAATTAGATCGGATAAGTAGGCCAAAAAGAGAGAGAATTGAGTGCATCTGTGGGGCTGTAAGTGAAAGTTCTGCCTACAAGGGGATATGGATCCAGTGTGACATTTGTGATGCTTGGCAGCATGCTGATTGTGTTGGTTACTCACCCAAGCAAGACTTAACCTTTGATGATGATAATGTGTTGTCAAAATGTGAAGAAGGCACCATGAAGTCAAAACGTAAAAGGCAAAAGAGAGCCACATATTCTATTGCATGGACGGAAGAAAACTACGCTTGTGCAGTGTGCTTGGAACTTGCTGAAGCTGCTCAAACTACTATTTTCAGTCATGCTACATTGATAGTCTGCCCATCGCCAATATTGGCACAGTGGCACTCTGAAATTACACGGTACGATTTATCTTGTCCAGACAAATGTTGCACTGTATTGTTTTAGTTCTTGAATGAATAGCAGAATGCTGCATTTTTCGAAGTTCTTAAATACCCAGACCCCTTGTGAGAAAACTTAAAGAATGTGCATGGCCAACTGACCATTCTGTGTGCTGTTATTTCTTTCTATTTCAGATGCATATCTCTTTCATACGAAGGTAGAATGGCAATTTTTCTTTACCCGTGCCAGTCGCATAATTTTTTTCTCTTCTTCTCTGCTTGTAATCGGATCATTGTAGAAGCTCTGCAACTTTGAGTTGAAATCCTTCACACGTGTCTATAGGAATTAATAATGCTCATGACAAAAGGCTTCTTAGAATAAGATGAGTATGTTTTTAAGAAGCTCCCAACTACCCCCCCCCCCCCCCCCCCCCCCGTTTCTGAAAGTAAGGCCTATTATAGCTGTTGATATTTTTTCTAAAAACTTGGTCAAATTTTGCATCGTTGGACTTTCTGAAGAACTTATAGGCCTTACTTCAGGAACGGAGGGAGTATGAAGAAAATTCTTTTGTATGCGCAACAGATTCCGCCAGCTGCTTACAGTGTAGTACAATAATGCATAAAATTGAAGCTTCGAGTGCCTTATTCAGTCTCAGTTATTTCCATGCTTAGCATTACCTCTTCTGTTCAGTGATTATCTGCATACTATGATACTGCTGACTGTTAAGTTCCTTCTTACTAGACACACAAGGCCAGGATCTTTGAATGTTCGCATTTATGAAGGTGCAAGGAACTTGGACTCCGCTTCTAACCAAAGAAGTGATCTAACTGAGATAAGCACTGCTGATGTTGTTTTGACAACTTATGATGTCCTCAAAGAAGATCTGTCACATGATTCTGATAGACATGATGGAGATCGCCGTTTCTTGAGATTTCAGAAGAGGTAATGTTTATTTTTCTCAGGAAGTTTGGCCATGCATTATATCAGCTGGATTATGTTATTTTGAAAGTTGACTATATATGGCACCCTGAACCCCCAGTTAATGTGTTCTTAACTGAAAAAGGAGTGTTGTCCCTGACTTGTAGGTGCAGCACTTCCTAGTTAACCTTTTACACGAAGCGAGGACAGAATTGTAAGTGAGGTTGTGCAAATACGTGTCCACCCCATGGCGCACATGGCTGTTATCCTATTTGAGCCCCAGGGTTCTTACACATTTGTTATTGCATTTTAGGTCGTATGGTTTGCTTCGAAGCAAGGGAGGATGCTTTACGAGTTTGTTACGAATTTATGATACATATCGTCTGGTCTTGAATGATGTGAATGTGAGAACTTGCTAAACCTGAAAATGTTAGCATTAAAATGTATTTAACTTGAGCTTTGTTCTGCGTAGAATCATGTTATACTGGTAATACTTGACATAGAAGTGAACTAGGAAGTGCCATTAGGCCCGTGGATATCATAGCCAATTAGGCTCGCCAATCATTCAATAGTATGAAATAACTACGGCTTAACTTCTACTGAACTCTCATTGGACACCTTAGGTACCCCGTCATTCCAACTGTCCTAACAAGGGTCCACTGGTGGCGGCTTTGTTTGGATGAAGCTCAGATGGTAGAGTCCAGCAAAACTTCTGTTACTGAGATGTCAATGAGGCTAAATGCGCAACACCGCTGGTGTATCACAGGAACTCCAATACAGCGCAGGCTTGATGATCTATTTGGTCTTCTACGCTTTCTCAGGACAAGTCCATTTGACACATACAGGTGGTGGGTGGACATTATTAGAGACCCATATGAGGTACACTGACTGCTAGTGCCATCTGTGAGCATTTAATACATCTTTCTTAAACCTATATGTTCCTCTAACAATTGAAAAAAATTAGACAAAGTATAATATTTCTACGAATGGTAAATAATACATCACAGTATTTAACCTAGGAGGTTATGGGTTTTACTTTTAGCTCATAAGCTAATTGTTCATCTGTAGGTTCATATATTTCAAAAACATGCATTCATAATGAGCATATATGAAGAACTGTACAATCTGATTAAGAATACCAATCTTAGTGCGAATTTGTTGATTGGCATAGCAATATCTGAATGATGCTGTGATGGAAGAGCATGCAATGCTGGTTACTGCTCTACAGCTTTCGCAGCATTCGTTTCTTGAGATGGTTAGAGTAATTAATCCTTTTCATCATTTTCTCATTGAATTGAACTGCAGAGGGGAGATATGACAGCTATGAATTATACACACAAGTTCTTCAAGGAAATCATGTGGCGCTCCTCTAAAATTCATGTCTCGGGGGAATTACAGCTGCCTCCACAAGAAGAATGTTTCTCGTGGCTCATTTTTTCATCAATTGAAGAATATTTCTATCAGAAGCAGCATGCAACTTGCATGGACCATGCACATGAAATTATTAGACGTTTAAGAAATGACGCCAACAGAAGTGAACCTACATCAGGTACTCTGTCCATTATATCAATTATTTACTGCTTCTAGTTGCTAGATTTATACTGCAGGGACAGGATTTTAACAATTCCATTCCTTTTATGCTGCTTGCTTTATTTTTGTGTTTGGATGGAAATAATTGAAAGTCTAAACGACATGTCATACAGAACAGCAATATACAAGACAGTGATGCAAGATCTGCATCTTTTCTTGTTTTTTTCTCTCAAATGCCAATAAGATAATTTCTGTCCGAAACTTCCAACTTTTTCATATCTGCACTTGAACAAAGCAACCATAAAAAGTTTTGTTGATGAGCATAAATTCACAATACTGGTAAAGGTGTTGTTCAGTTGCTGTAACAGATACCACGCTGCACAACTTTGTTCAAAAAATCTGAAACTGCTTTAACATCTTGTTGTTTTTCGTAGATTCAAATGTTTTATCAAATGTGTACCTCTCCAACAATGACGCTGCCAAACTTCTAGTCCCACTGCTCAAGCTTCGGCAGGCCTGTTGCCACCCGCAAGTGGGTAGTTCTGGTCTCTGCTCTCTGCAACGTACACCTTTGTCGATGGATGAAATTTTACAGGTGAACAATTAATGGTTTTACCTCCCCTATTGGCAGCTATTTTTTTCACGTGATTTTGTGCTTAAAGTTGTCGATTATCCTTTTCTATCCAGGTACTTATTGGTAAAGCAAAAGTTGAAGGGGAGGAAGAACTTAGAAAAGTTGTTGTTTCCCTAAACGGTCTTGCTGGAATTGCTATCATCGAACAAAAGAACCACGAAGCTATCTCTTTGTACAAAGAAGCACTGGATTTTGCTCGTCAAAATATTGATGATTTTCGTGTTGACCCTTTGTTGAATCTTCATATCAACCACAATCTTGCGGAGCTGCTCAGAACTAGTTCTGAATTTTTAGAAGAATGCCCACTAAAAATAAAAACTTCTCTTGTCTATAACAAACGAAAAAGAAAAGAAGCTAGCCTTCCGGACTCAAATTTATGTGCCATAAAGCGAAATAAAGTATCTGAGAACAGCGGATCAGTTTTGGCAGCTGATGGTGCTGAAATCTCTGAGGACAAAAATATTATTGGACAAGCATCTACAAGTGTAGAGTTGCATGCAGAGAAGGATGTGGGATGCCACTCGTCATTGAATGTTTTGCTGATGGTTGCTTGAGAAAGACATGCAACACACTTAAAGAAAAATATTTGTCAGCTTTTACTACAAAGCTACTAATAGCACAGAAGGATTTCAATGCATCAATGGAAGAGGTTGATCTCGTCACTATACTGCTATTGTTTTTTGGGTCGCAGCTTGCAACAAATGATCTTGATCCATGTCTCCTTCTTTGGAATGTTCTGTGTATTGTTGTAACATTGTTGTGTGTTTTCGATCTTGCTTTGTGCTCTATTCCATGATGTTTTGCCTCCGCTCATTAGTTCTTACAGTGTTCTAGACTAAATTCATCACTGTTCTCTAATGAGCTTCTGCCTCTAGGTCAGCACTCTATATAAAGAACTAAAAAATCAGGGTATGGATTGGTGGCTATACGCTTTGGACTGCATCAAGAAGAATAAGGAATCCGCCAGTGAGCTATTTAAGAAGATCGATAGTTCTAGCATTAAGAGCACCACTGGCTTGGGTACAACGGGAATATCGTCCAGGTCAGCACGAAACTTGGTTCAGTTTGTTTTTGTTGCAATTTATGGTGGTTTTATTATTTAGGAACTTGGTGGTTTTAACTATCTCGGAGTTAATATCATGAAATTAATTAATGCAGATTTGTGGCACCCGAGCTCCAGTTCAATTTTTTTTAAATGGCACTTTGGAGTTTCAAAAATTCTAATTTTTTGAACGTTAATACATATACATGGTATTATATTTGCGCAAAGTTTCGGTAAAAAAGGCATTTTATTTTGGGCTACAGAAAAATAACAAATTTGTGGCTGTATAAATAAAGGAGTACAAAACTCTTATTTTGTCTGGAAAGTTGTCTTTTTAATGTAGCTCAAAACACAATGTACTTTTAAATGAAACTTCTCGTGTACATAGTAAATATGTATATGTATTTCTATACTTTTTGGCAGATTTTTTTGGGCCCTAAAAATACGATTTTCTTTTTGGAAAAATAAGCTCCAGTGAGCTCGGGTGCATCAACAAGTTTTCCGAAATTAATATCTTTTCAGTAGTTGATGAATAACTTGGTTGTTTTTTGGATGCATAGGGTTCAAACTATTGCTGGCTTGAAGTATACCATTCAATCTAGCATTGATTCCTTGCAAGGTTCAAGGCAACAATTAATGATTAGGCTTTTGGAAATTGACAAAACAATGGATAACCCAAGGGACGAGGATATTGAGGGTCAGCGATATTGTCCGAACTGCTATGATGGCACTGGTTCTTTGTGCATCCAGTGTGAATTGGATGAGCTGTTTCAGGTAATCTTGTATGCTCGTGCTCTTTAATGTATTCGTGATCAGATGGAATTAATCATGTGTTATTTATCTCGTCACTTCTAGGGATATGAGGCACGGCTCTTTGTTGTTAAGAATTCAAACAATGATTCTGTTATTGCTTCAGTAGATGAAGCACAGGATTTACAAAGGCGAAAATACGAGTTGAATCACTTTTTCCGCAACAAAAAAGCCAATGAAGGATCTGAAGTTGGTGGTGACAATAACAATCCAAGATCTGCTCGGGAAAACATACAGGTAAATTTTGCTTTATCTTGGTCCAGATGATTGTCGTGTCTTCCATTTGTACATTTAGTTCAGTAGCTGTCACTATATTGGATTATTCATTGACAATTACTATATTTAATTATTCATTGACAATTTATCTAGGATAGTGTCGCACTTTTCCATTTCTGAAAGGAGCTAGAATATCCTTTACTTTACCCTTTTAGAGTTTCATCCATCTATGTAGTGTACTGAGTATCCTTTTTGTCCTTCTAGACACTTCCATTCAGAACTTGTCTTTTATTTGTCCTTTCAAGTACTAGTTCCATCTGTGGAAACATCGTGCCTTTTACAACCATCATTTTAACATATTGCAGGCCTGCATAAATTATGTAATCACATGCTCATGTGATCTGCTTTAACCTTTCAGAGTCTATTGTATGTTTTTCATTCCTAACCATCTCACTGTTTTTTTTGTAAGCTCGTTTTTAGCTAACTTTTTTCAGCCTCTCTCTGCCAGACACCCGTGCTACGCTATAGAACCAAAAAAAACGATGGGAAACATTGTTTACTCAAGTTTTATGTCAAATTAATTCTGCTATGCTCTTTGGTTTGTATGGTCGTACTTATTTAACTTCTCTCTAACTGAAGTTAACTAGAAATGTTTTTTGTGTCAGCCATCTTCGTTTAAACCTGGCATTTAAAGGAATTCAAAAGTATTCAATTATTTATCTGTTATTATTTTCAATGCTTCTTAGAATACATTATTATAGTCTTATATGCTGCTTCTCTTTACAGGTCTACAGACATCCTTCTCAAACTGAGACTGCCCTAAGGGCTATTCGGGCCCACTCCAAGACTGTACTTGGAAAGCAATATGTTGAAATTGCGAAGAAACATTTGCTTCTTTTTGAGGTAAATCATAGTTTGTATGTTGACGGCTTGACGCCTTCTCTTTTCGCATGGTTGAGATGCTCATATGTCAATGGCAATTGGTAAATTTTAGCACTGGGCATTATTCTACCGTAGCACAGGAAATATCAAATACAAGAGGGCACACGATTGAACAAGGAGTAGCTTTTCCTTCAAAGCTTAAAAGTGATTTTTTGTCATGTAATGATTTTTTATCAGAGGACAAACACTTGTTTTGTCCAATACTATTCGGCCTGTTATTGGTGTAAAACCTGCAATGTCTTGTTTGATGAACGAGATCAAGGGGACATCTTGAAAGAGAACTGTAAGGGAGACCCTCACAATATCAATAGGAACCCAAATTCGTGTCGGTGGTACTTGAACCCAGGTGGCGGGGTTGTACGTCCATTCCCCCAACCAAGTGAACTAGGCTCACTTCCTACTGTAGAGGCCACTCTACTTATTTAGCCATCATTTTAGAAATCTTGGCAGATGTCAAACCTTAAAATGTTGCTTACCTACTGTATATTTAGTTTAAAGTATGAAGGTTCAAAACATATCTTGAGCTAGGATATTTTCTGACCATGGCTGTTAATTTAGGCTATGCGCAAGGAGTTTTCACTTGCAAGAAGTTTGTCGATTTCTCAAAACCAATTGCTGCGTGCTCATGATGAGATCAAGATGTCTATCTCACGGCTACAGCTCAAAGAGAATGATGATGAGCCTAGTGCTGTCAATATTGTAACCAGAGAAGAGCTCATACCATACAACGTGCAGTTCACGGGTGACAAATTTTTAGCTCTTTCATCTTTAGCTCGTATAAGGGGTCAACTCCGATACTTGAAGGTAAATAATCACTCTTGTGCTCTTCTGTCTACTTGATATTCTGTTCTGAAACTGTCTTCCTGAAAGAACTATTTTCCGTCTGAATAACTTCTAAATCATTTAGTTTAAATCTACTTGTATGTTCCGTAATCTGTTTCAGCGAGTTCTTTTTATAGAGGTTGATCACATTTCCATGTACTTTTAGGGATTGATGCTGCCCAAGTCAGGCAACAGTGTTGCTACATCAGCTTCCTTCCCTGCCACAGGGCAAACTGGTTCTGAGATCAGCAATGAACCATGCCCAGTTTGTCAGGAGAAGATTCTCGAGCAAAAAATGGTTTTCCAATGTGGCCACTCCATGTGCTGCAAGTGTGAGTACTCTGGTTTTCTCCTCAAATTTATTTACCAGTGATACTGTATGTAATTTTGTTTAAATTTACTTCAGTTGAAGAACATCTTAACTGATGCAGTTGATTCCTCTGGCCCTCTACTATTGGCTGTTCTGTTATAAGTAGACAATATGTCTGCTTGCTTGTTGTATTATGGATTTTGCTTTATCAATATTTTCCCAAATATTCTGACTAAACCATTGATTATTCATGACATATGTCCATTTGATGTATAATAAACTCTGTCTTTACTAAGTTTATCTCCTCGTTGCTCTCAGGTTGTTTGTACCTGACAGAACGAGCTGCTGGGAAGCACCAAAAATGGATTATGTGCCCTGCATGCCGTCAACGTACATATCTTGAGAATGTTGCTTTTGTGGTTGAGAAACAGAGTGAAAATGCTGATAAACAAGCTGAGGATTTGGCAGAAAGCGCTATTTCTGTCCAAGGTTCATACGGAACAAAGGTTTCATTTATTTTCCTTACTTACGAGTTACGACCATTCTATTTTTTTGTTCTTGCGAAGTGAATGCTTATGCTGTTAAATAAATTTAAGCAGAATAACTGGTTCTCCAACAGTCTTGCTTAGTTAGTGCAATAGTCCATTTAATCTTTTTGTTCTTTTACTTGAACTAAGATTGAAGCTGTGACAAGAAGGATTTTGAGGATCACTTCAACTGACGGAGCAGCTAAAGTACTTGTTTTTTCAAGTTGGAATGATGTTCTTGATGTATTAGAGCACTCCCTTGGTGCTAACAACATCTCTTATGCTCGTATGAAAGGAGGAAGGTGAGATACTTGTAGCCCAGGGCGCACATATTTTAATTTTCTGTCTCACTGCTGAGCACAATAATGTTATGAAATTAGATTTCTTGAAGTTATCCCTTTTCTCTGTTCTGCTTCCAGTCCCGATAGTCGTCATTTTTAGCAAAGTATTTTGTATATGCTGATCTTATGGACAACGCAGTCGCTTAATGAAAGTCCATTTTCCTTCAGAAAATCGCAAGTGGCGCTCTGTCAATTTAAAGGTCAGGCATCCACCATAAATGGAGAGAAAGTGAAGAAGGCAGTTTCCAAAATGCAGCCTGTTCAAGTATTGCTAATGCTTATTCAACATGGCGCAAACGGTCTGAATCTGCTAGAAGCACAACATGTAATTCTATTGGAGCCATTACTAAACCCATCAGCTGAGGCACAGGCTATCAGTAGGATCCATAGAGTTGGGCAAGACAAGAGCACATTTATCCACCGGTTTGTAGTAAGCACCATATCCTATTCAAATTTATTTCATTCAAAATATGCTTGGAAAAAAAAAACTCAAAGAACTGTTGATGTCAGGTGAAGAAGACAATAGAAGATAGCATATACAAAATGAACAGGGGCAGAGCTGTCTGCTCCACGATCAACCGCAAGTCAAAGAACTTCAAAGATGAGCTTGCTTTGACTCTGAAGGATGTCAAGTCACTATTTCCCGTGAAAGCACCTGATCAGCCCCCAGATGAAGAGATTAAGGATCATGGTGATAGCTTGAGGAGTTTGCCTCCATCTGTTGCTGCGGGGTTGGCTGCTGAATTGAGGGCTACCAGTGGAGCAACATGATAACCAGTGATCTGAATTTGGACCCCTTCTGTTAACTTGATGCTGGTTATCATGTTATGGTGATTCTGCCATGACAACTTGTGTCAGGTGTACAATGTTTATAAACATGGCCCATCTCATTTCGCTTATTTGTTATGGTGATTCTGCCATGACAACTTGTGTCAGGTGTACAATGTTTATAAACGTGGCATATGTATAGTTCTGTCTTAAAAATAGCGTAACATGTACATGTTGTGTAACTTACGCCATAATTTAGCTTCTGCACCCTGGGCACGCCCACTTGTGTGTTGTGACTGCGGCTTGCGTCGAATATTCGGCTGTGCAAGTCGACAGGGCAAATGGGCAACAGTGTGTTATGTCTTGCTTCCTTGGTTTGGTTTTCTGTTCTTCTTCTTCTGAATTTGTCTTCCTGTCGTTTTTCTTCGGAAGTTGTCATCTTGTCCTTGCTGCACCTAGGTGGAAGAAATAGACATGGCTTCTCCACGCACGAAAATAACCATATCAGTTGGGGCCCAAACTAGGGGTTTTCCGTGTTTACTTCATGCATGCATGTGCTGAGGCCCGAGGCAAAGACCAGTCATCCTAGATACAAGTATGTTGACCAGAAAACTGTCTATGAATAGCTGTCAGTTGCCTTGGCAGATGCTCCCCACTTGGCCCTTGCATAGTTTGTTGATGTGCACAGTGCACTGCACAGCAAGTCAGCAACACATATGTCGCAATTGTTGTTCTCTGAGTGGGAGAATTATTAGTTCTCTAATGTATTTGTACGCGTTGTTTAGGGATAAACTGTTGAGCCAAACGACTTATGTCCCTTAGGAAAAGTGGCACGCATTGACCCTTTCCCTCACGCTTTTGCACTGCATGACAGGTGAAAATTCTGAAGTGCTAACGTGGAAAAAAATGTACTCCCTTTGTTCCAAAATATTTGACGTGGATTTGTCTAAATACTGATGTGTTGTAGTGTATAGATACATCAATATTTGGACAAAGGTGTGTCAAGTATTTTGGAACAGAGGGAGTATGATAAATAAATATATACGGATCATGTATTTGAGAAAACTACGTATATTCTACCCATTGCTAATCCCCTTGCTGTATAACCCTGGGTTGGGGGATGTGAACAGAGGTTGATTTACACCAATCACCTGCCAGGTTGTTCCAAAGAATCATTAGCATGTACTCCTATTGTGTATGTCAGGTGGACATGTCTATGTACATTGCATATATACTTTCCGCTACTGCTTCTTCACCCTCTGGTTGTACGTCCACTTGTGCCTGCTGTTCGTGGTACTGGCCGTGCAAGTTGATCCATGGGCAAAAGGGTAACATTTTCTTTTGTATTTGCTTCTTTCATTTGTTTTTTCTTCTTCTTCAGAAGTACTCCACTCCTCTAGTCATCCTACGTGGAAGAGATTGATGTGTCTTCTCAACACATAAAAGTAAACCATACCTATTAGTCTATTACCTTGTTTATAAAATCCGTCGAACCAAATAGACAGTAAGCGTGTTTTGGTGAGAAGATTGTCTCTGACAGACCGGTCGTCTGTGTTGCCATCATGCAAGTTGCTTCTGCCGGGTCAAATACCAGTCGTCCTAGATGCAAATGTTTTCGTAAGAAGATTGTCTTGTCTCTGAGCAGTTAGTTGTCTTTGGCAGATGCTCCCCACTTGGGACACAACTTGGTACTGCTAAATTACTAGTAGTTTCCTGAATGATAAATTAATTGGTTGCAGCCACTGCGCTTATATATATGTTTAGAACATGACTATATTATTAGTTTCCTGACTACTGCTAAAAGTTAGTACCACATTGTACCTACGGTTAAAGTCATGTGCCGACATCCATGACCCGAAAGAAAAGTTGCACACGTTAATTGGCCCTTTCTCCTGTTCTTCAGCTTGCACTGTAGAAAAAAAAAAGATTACTACTGTACAATAATCAACTGGTGGTAAGAGTAGTAGATTATTCGTAGTGCTAACATCATGACTGTGCAGCCCATTTTGCAAGGGATTTGTGCAGGAGACCGAGCCACGACCATGCAATGCGTGAGAGACGGCCGCGCGCGTTGATGAGCTCACCCCGCTGCGTCACGGCGATGACCGGCGATGACGCCCCGACGTCGCAGGGACACACATATGGCCGGGCCCCGCCTGCGCGCGCCTATTCCGCGCCACTTCCTCCCTCTCCATCGGCTCTTACTTTTCCCCACAACTTTCCACGGCGCACCAATAAAGACTGGAGCCGTGAGCCCCTCACCGGTGAGCACACCCTACCTAGCTATCTGCTCTACGGCTGGGAAGTTGCCCTCCTACTGGCCGCCTCGTAAGCTAGATGACTTCCCACGGCGACGATGATGATGGCGAGAGCTCACGGCCGGCGCCAGCGCCTCCGCCTGTGGTCTACGACGACCTGGTCGAGGTGCACGAGCACGCGAGGATGCTGCAGAGCGTGCTGCAGAGTTCATCGCCTCGCTTGGCCAGCCACGCTGGGGAGCTGGTGAAGGGGATGATGGCCAAGCTCTCGAGCGCTATGTCGGGGCTTGGCACCACCGGTGACGGGGTGGCGCCATCGTCATCGGGCGCAGGCAAGGGACTGGGCGGGAGGAGGAAGAGACCAGGCGCCGCCGCGGCGTCCGGGCCGCACCGCCGGAGCAGCTCGAGGAGAAGGTGAAGAAAGTCTAAAACCCACCCTTAATTAACCCCCGTGCTAGTAGCTCTCAGTATACATGAACTTCACTAGTATGGACGCGATTTAACAAGTTATTGTGCGGCTTCCTCTTTTTCGCAAATTGGACTTTTAATTCGGCCTAGTGGGGGGACTTTACGCGCCAATGATCAGGGGAAGGAAATTAGCTATAGCCTTGTGTTGTGAGATCGAAAAAGACCAAAAGTGCATGCATCTAAGATCACTTGGCCACTTGGGTGTCCCCTTTCAAATAACAAAAGAGATCACTTGGGTCTTGGGGGCATGGATGCATGCATGTGGGGGGAGGGGATATCAAATAATATATAGTTGCTAATTAATTCGGTTTGTTTTGCATGGCAGGACGAAGAGCCCTTTCATCAAGATGGTTACGGCGACGACGACGGACGACGGCAAGTCATGGAGGAAGTACGGGCAGAAGAAAATACATGACTCTTCTAACCCAAGGTACACATGTGTATATGTCAAGAACTATTCTTGCATAAATGTACTATTCATGTTTTGTGTCTTAATTTGAAAATAAAATAGCTGTCCTAGCAAGAAGCTAAGTGAGATCTTGCCTCGTGCGGTTCCGGAAAAGAACATCACAATTCCAATATGTGGAGTTGTCGAAAAGTACGTAAAGAGTGATTATTGAATCATTCATGAAGCTGCCTAGGAAAGGACACACTTGCCAACTGGTTGATTATATCCTAGCAAGTTGAGCATTTTAATTTCATCTTTTGGTGAAGTTGATCTTTTGATTGTTCGAATGCATATTGTGCTTCCCTACATATATCATTAGTTGTTGCATAGACTCGTAGGTCACATTGGTAGACTGGGTAGGAGTGCTAACTTACAAATGCGCATATGTATCCAGGAGCTACTACAGGTGCACGCATAAGCCAGATCAAGGCTGCATGGCCACTAGGCAGGTCCAGAGTTCCGAGTCCAACCCCTCCCATCTCGAAATCAGCTACTACGGTCAGCACACTTGCAGGGATCCCTCCATTTTTGCATCGTCCATCGTCCAAGGTGCCGGCGCCACCACTGCACCGTCCGACGGTGGAAATCTCATCAGCTTCGCACCCATCAATGGCGCCGCCGCAAGCACGACCACGACCACGAGCGCTTTTCCTCATCGTTTCGTCAAAGAGACGACGGATCATCGGATGCTCTTCTCCCGCTTCTCCAGTTACAGCTCCTCGCCGGCACAAGAGATCGCCCCTAGCGGCTCGCCGTCGCCCTCTTTCTACGAGAAGTCCATAAAGTATGCAGGCGGGCAGCTCGCCGACGTTCTGGGGCGGACGACGTCCGCGTTGACCGTGGGGTCAGCGCCGGCGGAGTACTGGCCGGTCGTGGAGATAGCCGGCGTCGGAGTGGATGCTGGCGCACGCATGGACAGCTTCCCTTCCTCTCCGAGCAGCCTCGGGTTCATGTCAGGCTCCCTAGAATCGTTTGGCGGCAATAACCTTGGCGGCGACGACGACTTGTTTGGTTTCGATTCGTGACGATGGCTATTGCACCATGCATGCATGCTTGCCTGCTGTAACACGCTTGCAATTTGCCTGCATCGTATAATAGTATAGCTGGTGTACTATATATATTTTCCTGGAATGTAAAGATATGAACATGTATATTTACGTATATATATCTAGTAAACAATGCTAGTTAGCTGCAGAATCTGTAATATATTGGCGTGTAACAAGCTGTCGGTTTGTATGTGTCAAAAACGTAAGTACCTTAAATTGTGGTTTAGTAAATGTTGATACTTCTTCTGTCCTAAAATAAGTGTCACAGATTTGCCAAGAAGTGGATGTATCTATATTTGTTTCATGTCTAGATAAATCCACTTTTGGGCAAATCTAAGACAATATTTGGGAACGGAGGGAGTATATGTTTCTGATAGTGTTGCTATAGTAATGTTACTTAGAGTTTTCCTAAACAAAATCATGGTTCTAATCGATTTTTCTGACAACTCAGGATCTAATAGATCAATCCGTTAAACTGCAGTTGATGATACAATTTTAATGTTCAAAACAAATAGTTGAGCCATTATCGTGAAAACAACGATATGCGTTATTACTTTTGAGGAACCTCAGAAAAGCAGGACTAGCACTGTAATTCCATTAAGAAGAAAATGGCCATGCTTCTAAAAAAACCACAATAAAATATATTGTTTTCTAAAATTATTAATATCAAGAAAATATCAATTACACCTGGCCTCCAAAACAACATAATGTTTAAAACTAGTTGAGACATTAAGAATGCACAAAGCAATTAAAAGAAGAAAAAGAACATGCCCACCAAAGAGATCATCGACTCACAAGAACATGAAACAACCACCACCCCTTTTCTGATGTAAATAGCTCCGTAAATACTCTTTTATATAAATATAAATATTACGGTAGGAGCCTTTCCCGCTGTTTAGCCTAAAAAATCTACCACCACCATTGACAACACTTGGACTATGAAAAAGTTTCTTCAAAAGCGACTTCTCGAGGAAGGAAAAGACTACGGAAGCGTCATCGTCGGCCGCTCTAACCACCGAAGTCAGGCCATGGGATTTCACCCTGGAGGAAGTCCAAAAATTTCCAACAATGCCCTCAACAAGGGTATAGCTACAAGTCCGCCATTTTCAGGTACAACCAATGAAGGTCAAGAGTTTTCACCCTAAACATTAAGACTTGGTACTGGAAGTCCACTACAAAAGACAAAGTCACCTTGTGGTGCCGCCACCACTTGCCGAGAACATCGCTGCAAAGCACCAATCACTGGGCTCATAGTCATCACACATATGGTTTTAAGTTTTAACGATGGACATCACAACGCAAACGAAACCGACTTCACACAGTGTATTGTGAAACATCATCTTCTCCCCATCTGTTGCATACACGCGCGAACAGCCGCAAACACGCATGGTAGCGAGCTGCCAGGATGTTGTTTTCATTCTCCACCTCCACCAACACGGTCTCAAACTCGCCATGAGCCATTGAGATGTGCTTTCACCTCCATACCCTTGACGAACTCTTCAAACACTTCCTTTATATTCCCCGCCTCCGTTAGTATCGCGGTAATTGCGGTGGTGGATTTTCCATAGTTGGCATACCTAACAATGCGGACGAAAATTCAGGTAATGGGCAGGTGATGTTTGCCCTAGTACTCGACTAGGCCCGCAGCCTGGGTGATGTAGACGCCACGCCCGAGGATGCATCGGGCCGGGATGAGGTCCCGGAGACGCAGGATGTTGACACATCGTGGCGGCGGCCACAAGGTATCGGCGACGAGACACAACGAACGACACCAGGTCTACCGGAGCAGGTAGCCAAGCACTCAATCCGGTTGGCCGCCGAGCCCCAAAAGGCATAAAAGCCTTTCTCTAGGAACCACACAAACCAGATATATCAGTGTGTTGACGATGACCACATGAAGAGGATGAACATGGCGGGGTAGGAGATGGAGGACAATTATACAAAGATGCCCACGGACGGCCTCCTCAGGCTGTGGCAAGGAGGGAGGATGCAGATATGAGGAGCTTTTTTCATCGAGGCATGATGGCGGCACCACCGGAGTCTCCCTAAGCGACCAGGGAGGCAAAAAAAAATCTTGGCCCAATGCTACCTTTCGAAGCAAATGATAAGAAAATTGGGGATAAAACAAAACGGAAATGGCCGAGTTACTTGAAGAAAGTGAAATAATTCCATTGCTCTCTTAAAGTCACCTTGCTTTTCTACGAGTTCTTTCGTGCCATCTGAGTGTATAGAACATAAGGCAAGAAGACCACATATAACTGACCTGGCTATGTAAAGATACCTTCTTGAAAGTTGTGCCTAGCATTTGTGTAATCTTTGTTCGCTTCAGTCAGCCATCATAAGATTTGTGGTAGTCTGGTGATGATAGCATCGCGAGTTATACAGGTTCGGGTTTTTTTACCTTGAATTGTTTGCTATTGTTACCTAGCTTTGCCACACCTTTTGAATAATGAATAATTACGCATGTATTGGATGCGGCGGAGGCACTTGCGTCCTCCCCGGCGTACGGTGGCGCCACAAACCTAGGGCAAGTGGTGCAGACGCGCTTTAGAGAGGCGGTGGAGAAGGCGGCGAAGAGGGCCACGATGGCGGCGGCGGAGGAGAGGTCCGCAAAGAAGGAGACTGGGGCGCGTGGAGCAGAGGGCCCAAGAGGTGCGTAACGGCAGCTGCGGAGAGGGCGGCGGCCGCCGCCGCGATACTCTGTTTCTCTCAGGCGCTGCCCTGTTTCCATCGAACAGTTTTTTGATGCGGTGCGGATGGGTTTCTTTTAGATCGTTTTGATCGTTGATCAAATATGAACGGTTTAGATTTAATGTTGATACAATACAAGTTTGCTCTTTTGATAATAGTATAAATATATAGTGCAGATCTGGCCATGAACATCCCGGCCAAAAATTCTCGTACTTGTGCGGGACGGTCCTTGCCATCGAACCGGGCTTGAGCCTAAAACATTAGCCTAACAGGGCTATTAATAATTTCAAAAAAAAAGCCTGACAGGGCTATTGGACCGGTCTTGAGCCTAAAACATTAGCCCAACGTGACCATTAGACCGGGCTTGAGCCGAAATCACACTCGCTCTCGTCGTGACAAGTGTCGTATTCTGATACTCCGCCCCCCATGGTTGGTTGCATATCCGCAAGTGTCGCTACCAGATTGAAAGTGGAGAGTATGAGAGAGAAAGGGATACGGGAAGTGAGGGGCTGTTCTTCCCTTTTATTTTTTCAAACCAAATTTTCAAAACGAAATATATCGAGAACCGTTTATCCAAATTACGAACCGTTTTCACTTTTGAACTTCTCGCGTCGAGATCTTCAAAACTAGAGCCCATGCTGATAAGTTTTGACGAACTTTTTTTTTGTACTTCTGGTTCTGTATAGTTTGTACAATATGTTCTGCATACCTTGTACTTTTCTGTTCTGTGTAATTTTGTACTATATTTTCGGTGTAGTTGTACTTCTTGTGTATTTTTATACTCTGCTTTTCTGTGTACATGGACTTCATGTGTAATTTGTACTACGCTTTTTGTGTAGTTGAACCCGCCCCCAGGCCCAGGCATACGGCCCATTCACAAACTCTCTGCTCTAGGCTCTAGCGCAGACGCAGCCGAACTGGCGAGCGGCGACCTCCGCCCCCGCTGGCCGCTACCCCCGCCCCACCCCATCCCACCAACCCCACGACCCTCGCCGAGCTGGCTTCTGGCGACCTTTGCTCTGACCTGGCAACCAGCGACCAGGACCAGGAGCTGTAGAGCAGCGAGCCAGCGACCCGTCTAATCGGCGTCGCCCCCGACCTGACGGCCGGCAACCAGCAGTTGAGCAGCAGTAACCCGGCGGCTCCACCGGTCCATCCCTGGGGGCGACGCCGATTAGACGGGTCGCTGGCTCGCTGCTCCACGGCTCCTGGTCCTAGTCGCCGGTTGCCAGGTCAGAGCAAAGGTCACCAGAAGTCAGCTCGGCGAGGGGCGTGGGGTTGGTGGGATGGGGTGGGGCGGGGGTAGCGGGGGCGGAGGTCGCCGCTCGCCAGTTCGGCTGCGTCTGCGCTAGAGCCTAGAGCAGAGAGTTTGTGAATGGGCCGTATGCCTGGGCCTGAGGGGGGCCGGGTGCTCTCATTTTTCCAATTCGTAGCAAACTAGTACCTGGTAATAAAAAAAATCGTTTTGCACTAGTACAAACTTGACTAAGCTAGACGCAAACCAGATCCGGTCAGATAGAAAATAAAAACCGCCGTCTGGGAAGAGCCACCTCAAACGGACGTAATTTTGTGTCCGTCTCTAATTTAAGCTGTGATGGTTTTTATTTACGCCCGTCTCAAATCTCATACATATCGGAGACGGCTAGGCAAAGTATTCGGCGCAGAAGTATTGCAGACGGCCAAGAAAACTAAACATTTCTCATTATGTAAGTTTTGAGACGACCAATAAATTAACCGGCACTAACTTAAATATGCAACCGTACAAACTAACACAAATCACAGGCAACACACAGATATATATATAAGATAAATTCACAGGCGTACAGATAGATAGTAGCAATTAAACCTAGCTAGCACAAATTCACAGGCACACACATAGCATATTTTTCGAAAACAAATCAACTGCTCTAGCTAATTAATCCTTCTAAATTACAGTAAACCAGCCGGCTGTGGGGGCAGCTGGTATCATGATATATATAGGAAGCTCAATTGGGGCACCTAGGAGCCTGGGCACCATGCATCTTAACCGTCAGATCAGGTATATATATAGGTAAATTAGTAGGGGCTCCTAGGTGCCCAGGCTCCTAGCTCAACAACCGTTTGATTCATTTGATCATGATCATTAGGGCAGGAACCAATTCGGGTATGTGAGGTCTAGAATACCCGTTAGTAACCCGTTTTGCATGTTTGAAATTTTGAACCGTGGTGCTATTTCCTAATTAAATCAACCAGCCATTAATAGCAGGTTTGAAATTTTGAGCTGCTTGATTGTGCGCTCCTTGATTCATGCTGAATTATTGGCAGCATACCCGGATTCCTACCAAAAAAACAAGGTATCAAACATATCTTATTTATATGCGCCTTAATTTCTCCACAATCATAGCTTCACCTGATTCAAACGAATTGTCTCTCGCCCTCACGTCATGAGCTAGTTGGTGGTGAAGCTGGCCGATTTTGTCCATTCTTTCAATCGATTTGTGGCTTCAGGTATGTACGTGCTCCCACCAGCTTTCATTCCTAAATGATCTTTTTATGCACAATTTTGGAACTCGTCACCGTCGGGCTTACTTAGCGTCGTTGCATGTCATGGCCGCCGCCACCGTCAGCGAGGCCATTGGGGACCCGTGCTCAAACGATCAGCACTTGTTCGTGTACAGGATTTGTACGAATCATCAGTTTGTAGATTGCATTAGTACAATATTGGGTACTCATCCCTGTTGCATATTTTTTGTCTGATACTCATGTTCCAATAGAAATTTGAGTATTTACTTTGTTGCAGCTAATACTTTCAAACATCCCTGATAGTTTAGTTTTTCATCACAAGTTTGGTTTATGTTCTTACTACTAAACTTCATTCTCATGTTTGGTTTATTTTAATTGTAGGTATCTAAATGCCCAGGCCTCCGTCGATTTTGTGGCTTGAGGTATGTACTTCTTCATAACGTAAATTCTTGATGATATTTTCCTGCACATCGTGCCCCCCCCGCCTCCGTCGCCTTATATTGATCTGTATTGCACTGATCTGTTTGTTCTGGCCCCGCCACCGTCGTCTTGCACTGAACTGTAGTGTTCTGCACTATTTTTTTCATGCACATCGTGGCCCCCGCCACCGTGAGCTGATCGTTTGGGAACCTCCGTGTTGAAATGAACAGAACGTTGTATGTGTACAGAACTTGTACGAATGATTAGTTTATAGATTGGATTTTCCTCCCCCTCAATCCAGATGTGGCTTATCTTGTGGATAGAATCATGACTTGATTTGATCAACTCTTAGTTTAGATGGAGCTGGATTAGAGCGTAGTTTTTTTGAATTAGAAATGATGCATGCATGTAGGGGAATACGCAAAAATGAGTGTTTTGTTGCAGCTACTACTTCCTACTCCATCACAGGTTTGGTCTATTTTTCTACTACTGTACTTCATACTTGATCAGGAATTTGGGTAATCTTGTTGCATCTGGTACTTTATACTCGATCAGGAACGTGGGTATTATTTTGTTGCAACTAGTACTCGATCAGGAATCTGGTACTTCATACTCGTCAGAAATTTTCTGTATTTTTCAGTAACTCTGCCAATATGTTACTTGATGTCTACGTGTGCTTCTATTCTTGTAGACAGTGTTGGGCCTCCAAGAGCAGAGGTTTGTAGAACAGCAGCAAGTTTCTCTTAAGTGAATCACCCAAGGTTTATCGAACTCAGGGAGGTAGAGGTCAAAGATATTCCTCTCAAGCAACCCTGCAATTAAGATACAAGAAGTCTCTAGTGTCCCCAACACACCCAATACACTTGTCAGATGTATAGGTGCACTAGTTCGGCGAAGAGATAGTGAAATACAAGTGATAGGGATGATTATAAATAGTAACTGCAATCTGAAATAAAGATGGCAGCAAGCAAACATGTAGCAGAACTTGATGTAAACGGTGTTTCAATGCTTAGAAACAAGGCCTAGGGATCATACTTTCACTAGTGGACACTCTCAACAATGATCTCATAACTGAATAAGTAAAAGCTACTCTTAAACACTCTCTTGTTGGATAACAAACACCATTCATTGTGTAGGGCTACAAAAGCACACCTCAAGCCGGAGTAAACAAGCGCCACAACGTCATAAAGGAGTCACACACGGTGCACACACTGTCACCTTTACACCGTGGAGAGTACCGGAGTTCATATTAAAGTAACCTATAGAGTGCATAATAGATAAAGAGTAACATCTACTTATTCAACTAGATTACAAAGCTCATGATCACATAAAGATCACACCATGGGAGAGAGAGATGAACCACATAGCTACCGGTAGAGCCCTCAGCCTCGGGGGAGACTACTCACACATGGTCATGGTGAGCACACTTGATAGAGAGGTTGATGAAGAGGTGCAGCCCGGAGAGGAGACGAAAGCCCGCTGCAGCCACGGCGCGGCGGCGGCGCTGGAGATGGCGATGGAGTCGATGGAGATGGCTCCGGGGGCACTTCCCCGTCCCGACGGCGTGCCGGAACAGAGATTCTGTCCCCCGAAACTTGTCGTCGATGGCGGCGGCGCTGCGGAACTCTTCGTGGAATATGACAGGATATTTTAGGGTTTTTGCATCAGAGAGAATAAATAGGCCAAAGTACGCTGGTCAGAGCCTCCCGAGGTGGGCTCCTCACCCCACGGCGCGGCGGTGGGCCCTCCCGCGCCACCATATGAGGAGGATGGCCCATGGGCCTCCTCCTTCTCCCCTTTGGACTCCGTGTACATGTCGGGAAAATAGGAACTGCGCCTTTTGTTTCGTCCAATTCCGAGAATATTCGCAGAAGTACTTTTCTGGAACCAAAAACAGCAGAAAACAGGGAACTGGCACTGTGGCATCTTGTTAATAGGTTAGTCCCAGAAAATGCATAAAAATGATATGAAGTGTATACAAAACATGTAGCAATTGGTATAATATAAGCATGGAACATCAGAAATTATAGATACGTTGGAGACGTATCATTACTGAAAGTATTTTTGCACATTCATGCAATACCTTTTCGTACTAGACTATATACCTGAATACCCACATACTCCCGTTGGTTACTCTCTTTTTCTGATTGTCCACACACAGGTTTGCATGGATAATGTTAGAACCGAGATTATGATGGACATTCTTACATTAAAAGATGATGATGCTTCGTCCCCTGATTCGTGCAAGGATTGATGAGACAATACACATTGGGATACATATGAGGCGACACAACTATGGACATAGTTAGAACTGAGATTAGGTTGGCTAGAACACACATTGGAATACTCGGTGGCTTCGAGATGTGACATCGAAAACTAGCCTGTGAAATACTACTCAAATACAAGAGACGATATCGCCCGATCGGCTGCCAAAGCGTTTGCGGGTATCGCATACCCATCATGTAGCATCGCTTGCGTGATATCGCTAAACCCCATACCATATAACGAGTATGCTATCAATACCTCATTTAATTGGGTATCGCATACCCTGGGTATCGTATACCTAGCATGTGATGACGACGACTTGATATCGCTAACCGTGTACCACATAATGAGTATGCGCTAATCCATACCTTATTTACTTAGGTATGATACATTGATACCTCGGGTACCATATATTGTGTATGAGATACTCTATTATTTGCGCGAGATACTTAAAACCTCGTTGGATGGACGAGTGAACATGGAACGGTGTCTGTCGCCCAAACGTCACAAGGATCCACGCCGCCAGATGTTGACGTTGGGGTCTTCCCGTGTCGAGGTCGTTGACGACGTCGACACGCTTCGTCCCTCACTCGTGTCGCCTCACCTCTTGCCGACGTGAATGAGGAGCCCGCCAAAACGCTACTCTTAGAGGTTGGGGGAGGGTAACGTATCCAGACATACCCAAAATTTTGTATACCTAGTACTCATTTAAACTGCCCACATGCCTAGCCCATAAATTAATCTTACACATTCATCAAAAAATAATTTGGCACAAATGATCAGATACCCAAGTGCATAATAATCAATCACCATTACGTAGGAAAAAGAGATGCCAAATGTGCATGGCGCGTCCATGATTTCTGGGCTATAAAATATCAAGTGAAAATTACTACTAATAAATCACACTGTTCAAATGCTAGAATTATTACAGCAATATGGATCTAACAAAAAATACTCATCACGTAGACAAAAACTGGGTATCATGTACCATCGATCGTATACCTTAAATAGGAATCAATCCAACCATTACTAATAGACAGCTCGTCTAAGCTTTTATGGGTATGCAACTGAAGACAATAATTACACCACCGATTTAGTTTTGCATAAGAGGTAACTCATAAAGCAATAGATTCAAAGTTTTGCATAAGAGGTAACTCATAAAGCAATAGATTCAAAGTAAAAGGCATTGAAGCAACACAAAGGATGATTAAGTTTCAGCAATTGCTTTCAACTTGTAACATGTATATCTCATGGATAGTTGTCAACATAAAGCAATATAACAAGTGCAATAAGTAAATATGTAAGAATCAATGCACACAAAGTTGACACAAGTGTTTGCTTCTAAGATAGAAAGGAGTAGGTAAACTGACTCAACATAAAGTAAAAGATAGGCCCTTCGCAGAGGGAAGCAGGGATTAAATCATGTGCTAGAGCTTTTTAAGTTTTCGAAAGCATATAGAGAGCACAAAATAAGTATTTGAGAGGTGTTTGTTGTTGTCAACGAATGGTAGTGGGCACTCTAACCCCCTTGTCAACCAGACTTTCAAGAGCGGCTCCCATGAAGGACGTTATTCTACCAGCAAGGTAGATCATCCCTCTTCTCTTTTGTTTACACATGTATTTTAGTTTCTTTATAGATGACACTCCTCCCAACCTTTTGCTTACACAAGCCATGGCTAACCGAATCCTCGGGTGCCTTCCAACATTCACATACCATGGAGGAGTGTCTATTGCAAATTAAGTTGCTTACTGATAAATCAGGGCAAAACATGTGAAGAGAATTATTAATGAAAGTTGTAATTAATTGGGGCTGGGCACCCCGTTGCCAGCTCTTTTTGCAAATTATTGGATAAGCGGATGTATATGCCACTAGTCCATTGGTTGAAAGTCTGTCAGAAGTAAATGACAAGATTGAAAGATAAAACACCACATACTTCCTCATGAGCTATAAAACATTGACACAAATAAGGAGTAATAAAGTTTTGAATAGTTTAAAGGTAGCACATGAAATATTTACTTGGAATGGCAGGAAATACCACATAGTAGGTAGGTATGGTGGACACAAATGGCATGGGTTTTGGCTCAAGTTTTGGATGCACGAGAAGCATTCCCTCTCAGTACAGAGTTTAGGCTAGCAAGGTTGTTTGAAGCAAACACAAGTATAAACCGGTACAGCAAGAATCACATAAAAACATATTGCAAGTATTATAAGACTCTACACTGTCTTCCTTGTTGCTCAAACATTTTACCAGAAAATATCTAGACCTTAGAGAGAACAAATATGCATCCCAAGTCTCAACAAGCTCTACGGTAGTTCTCCACTACTAGGCTTTAACTACATGATGCAAGAGCTTAAACATGATCTACTTGAGAGCTCAAAACAATTGCAAAGCATCAAATCAAAACAAGACAATGATCTACAAGAATGCATATGTCTTTTCCAATACCAACTACTACATGTAGCATTTTCTTTCTTCCAAACAAACACCAATCAATTTATTTAAACATAAACTCTCCAAATGATAATATAATGCAGCAAGAGAGTATTTATAAACAAGTGCTAACAGCTCGAAGAGATGCATGAAAAACAGGAGCTAAAAGCACTGCAGTAGCTAGTTAAGAATACTCAACAAATATAAGTGAAGAACATGAGTATTCACATGAAAAAGCGGAGCGTGTCTCTCTCCCACACAAGGATTGCTAGGATCCGAATTTATTCAAAAAAAACAAAAATAAAACACACAGACGCTCCAAGTAAAGCGCATAAGATGTGAAAGAATTAAAATATAGTTTCACTAGAGATGACCTGATAAGTTGTTGATGAAGAAGGGGATGCCTTGGGCATCCCCAAGCTTAGACGCTTGAGTCTCTCTGAATATGGTTGGGATGAACCACGGGGGCATCCCCAAGCTTAGGCTTTTCACTCTTCTTGATCACATAATATCACCCTTCTCGCTTGATCCTTGAAAACTTCCTTCACACCAAACTCAAGACAGTTCTCATTAGAGGGTTAGTGCATAATCAAAAATTCTCATATTCTGTAATGATACAATCAATCCCAAAGCTTCTGGACATTAGCTACAGCCACCAATGCTTTGTGGAGCAAAGAAATCCACACAAACACAGTAAAAGAGCGAATGCAAAACAAAAGGCAGAATCTGTCAAAAACAGAACAGTCTGGAATGACGAATTTTTTCGAGGCACTTAAGTTGCTCAGATGGATCTGGCCTAAAATAATGAAAGTTGCGTACATATCTCAGGAAGATGCGTGATTTTTTCAGAATTTTTGAATTTTCTACAGGGAGAAAGCTCAAATCGTGACAGCTAAAAATCTGTCACTGCGCAGAAATCCAAATCTTGCATCAACTTTCAATATAAACTTTACTTGGCACAACAATGCGATAAAATAAAGATACAAAGGAGTTGCTACAGAAGTAAAAACTCCTTGACTCAAAGAAAAAAAAATAACAGAAAATAAAAACAATGGGTTGTCTCCCATAAGCGCTTTTCTTTAAAGCCTTTTAGCTAGGCATAGTGATTTTGATAATGCTCTCATATGTATAAGAGTTGAATATAAGAGAGCATCAAAAAGCAAATACCAAACACATTTAAGTCTAACCCACTTCCTATGCAAAGAAATCTTGTAAGAAAACAAATTATTGATGCATGAAGCTACTAGCATAGAAAGACAAAACAAGTGCAACTTCAAAAATTTCAACAAAAAGAGAGGATATTATATGAGATTATAACCATGTCTCCTCTCTCATAAAAACTTTCAGTAGCATCATTGATAAAATCCACAATATAACCATCACATGAAACATTCTTACCATGATCCATATGCACAAAAGTATCTTATTTTCCACATAAGAAAAGTTCTTCTCATTAATAACAATGGGGCAGGATCATCATAAAGAACTCGAACATGATAGACAAGTTGTATATTAAAGGGATGGTTTTGGGTAATCTCTCCATAACTATGACAAGTTTCATGAGGATGACTGTAATTATAACCTATGTCATAGTATTCTTTATAATAATTATCAAAGACTGGAGGCATAGTATCATCATAAGTAATAGAATAGTTATCTTCCAAAGTGTGTTCATCTGTAAACATATCATCATTTTTACTAGAAGGAGATGTATCAAACATATAATCAGCAGTAGCAAAAGAATTTTCAAACACATCACTAGGAGAAGAGGTCTCATATATATAATTATTACTAGCAAAAGGATTTTCAAACACCTCATCCCCAAGCTTAGAGCTTTTCATATCATCATTGGAAGAAACATGGATAGTACTAATAGTATGGCAATCATTAATATCATCATTTTCAGAATTGGTACCCCAAAGATTTTCAATATCAAAAGTAGTTTCATTTTCCCAATCATGATCACTAATATAAGTAACAGGCATAGGTTCATCATCAAGTTCAGAATCATCGAATTCAGAATTATAAGTATCAATTGTAACAGGAGCAACAAGTTTGGGAGAAGATACCGTTTCCTCTCTCCTTTTACTCCTCTTCTTCTTCTTCTTCTTCTTTCCCCTCTTCTTTTTATCTTTAGGAGGGAGAGGTTTGAAAGGAAGCTCCTCCACATAACCTGGTTTAGTATTAGACAATGGAAGAAACTTGGGGGGACTCCTCTCTTTCATTAATGAGAACAAAACACATATTAGTCCTGTCATACTTTGGTAAAGTCTCATCCTTTATAATATTTTGTATGTAGGTGTTAGCATGGCAATTATTAACACAATAGAGATAACATCCATGCAACACACTATTCATATCAAGATCACTCATATCTAACAAGGAAGTTTTTCTTGATAACTCTTCACACCCCAAAAATAATGTAAGTTCATCATGTTGATTAGGAGTGATCATGTTATCACAATACAAATTTGCAGTAATTGGATTCGAAAGGCTATTATCATGACCTGAACATTGAAAATTAAAATGACCCACTTCATAGCAAAGTTCACAAATAAAAGGATGGAGGTCACAAACTTTTTCACCAAGATCTCTTAGAGCTTGTCCACGTTCTAGTTTTTTCATTCCTATGATGGATACAATATTCATCTTCGATTTGATTAATTCCACAAGGTCTATGCATTCCACAAAAATTAACATGCTTATAAGAAATAGTATTTTCAGAAGTTTGAGCATGTTTATTGCAATCATTAACAACAATTTCATTTTCCATGCAAGTGTCTTTGAAAGGTTCATGATACACGTCCCAATTTTCTTTAGGAACATTAATATGAGAAGCAAAGGTTCTAAAACAATCAACAATAATTTGAGAATCAAGACCATATTTAGCACTAAGCTCTTGAAAACTAGCAGTTTCAACGAAAGACTTAATGCAATCATATTCATAGTTTATACCTGATTCTTTACCTTTGTCATTCTCCCAATCCTCAGCATTGTTTTGAATTCTTTCAAGAATATCCCATCTAGCTTCAACCTTCTTGCTTGTGAAAGAACCATGTGAACATGCATCTACATAATCCTTGTAATGACCTGAAAGCCTTGCATAAAAATTAGTAACAATTATTTCCTCAGAAAGCTCATGGTTAGGACATTTGAGTATTAATGTTTTCAGCCTTCCCCAAGCTTGAGCAATGCTTTCTCCATCATGAGGGTAAAAATTATAAATGTAATTCCTATCTAGATGCACTTCACAAGAGGATAAAATTTAGAGTAAAAGAGAGATTCAAGCTGTTTCCAATTCGAAGGTTGTTCATCCAGCACCTATACCATTCCTTTGCTTTGTCCTTAAGTGACAATGGAAATAGTTTCCTCATGACATTTTCTCTTGATAAACCTGCAACCTTAAATAACTCACAAAGTTCTGTAAGTTTCGACAAGTGAGCACTTGGATGGATTGATCCATCCCCTGCATACTGATCATTCATAACCCTTTCAACAATTTTCATAGGTATTTTAAAAGAAATACTTTCAACAGGTGGATTTGGAATATCACAAACATCATTAGAATTATCACATATTGGAGACAAAGCATTATCAAGGCAAAATAATTCCTCCATAGCTGAGGAGCAAAAAAGATTATTTTCATATAAACTAGCTTCCCCAAGCTTAGGCTTTTCCACAGCCTTAGCAATAATGGTGTCCAAAGAATTTATACTAATAACATTACTACCACTATTATGCAAACAAGCCTCCATAGGTTTTTTAATTTTCTCTTCAAAAGCATCATGTCCTAATTCCATATAAAGTTCATAGAGATCTCTAATTTTTTTGTTGTTTTCCATTAAGCCTAACTAGTGAAAATAAAAACAAGAAACAAAAAGAAATAATTGCAGAATCTAAAGGAGATACCTTCCAACGCTTACCTCCCCGGCAACGGCGCCAGAAAATAGCTTGATGTCTACGTGTGCTTCTATTCTTGTAGACAGTGTTGGGCCTCCAAGAGCAGAGGTTTGTAGAACAGCAGCAAGTTTCCCTTAAGTGAATCACCCAAGGTTTATCGAACTCAGGGAGGTAGAGGTCAAAGATATCCTCTCAAGCAACCCTGCAATTAAGATACAAGAAGTCTCTTGTGTCCCCAACACACCCAATACACTTGTCAGATGTATAGGTGCACTAGTTCGGCGAAGAGATAGTGAAATACAAGTAATAGGGATGATTATAAGTAGTAACTGCAATCTGAAATAAAGATGGCAGCAAGCAAACATGTAGCAGAACTTGTTGTAAACGGTGTTTCAATGCTTAGAAACAAGGCCTAGGGATCATACTTTCACTAGTGGACACTCTCAACAATGATCTCATAACTGAATAAGTAAAAGCTACTCTTAAACACTCTCTTGTTGGATAACAAACACCATTCATTGTGTAGGGCTACAAAAGCACACCTCAAGCCGGAGTAAACAAGCGCCACAACGTCATAAAGGAGTCACACACGGTGCACACACTGTCACCTTTACACCGTGGAGAGTACCGGAGTTCATATTAAAGTAACCTATAGAGTGCATAATAGATAAAGAGTAACATCTACTTATTCAACTAGATTACAAAGCTCATGATCACATAAAGATCACACCATGGGAGAGAGAGATGAACCACATAGCTACCGGTAGAGCCCTCAGCCTCGGGGGAGACTACTCACACATGGTCATGGTGAGCACGCTTGATGGAGAGGTTGATGAAGAGGTGCAGCCCGGAGAGGAGACGAAAGCCCGCTGCAGCCACGGCGCGGCGGCGGCGCTGGAGATGGCGATGGAGTCGATGGAGATGGCTCCGGGGGCACTTCCCCGTCCCGACGGCGTGCCGGAACAGAGATTCTGTCCCCCGAAACTTGTCGTCGATGGCGGCGGCGCTGCGGAACTCTTCGTGGAATATGACAGGATATTTTAGGGTTTTTGCATCAGAGAGAATAAATAGGCCAAAGTACGCTGGTCAGAGCCTCCCGAGGTGGGCTCCTCACCCCACGGCGCGGCGGTGGGCCCTCCCGCGCCACCATATGAGGAGGATGGCCCATGGGCCTCCTCCTTCTCCCCTTTGGACTCCGTGTACATGTCGGGAAAATAGGAACTGCGCCTTTTGTTTCGTCCAATTCCGAGAATATTCGCAGAAGTACTTTTCTGGAACCAAAAACAGCAGAAAACAAGGAACTGGCACTGTGGCATCTTGTTAATAGGTTAGTCCCAGAAAATGCATAAAAATGATATGAAGTGTATACAAAACATGTAGCAATTGGTATAATATAAGCATGGAACATCAGAAATTATAGATACGTTGGAGACGTATCATTACTGAAAGTATTTTTGCACATTCATGCAATACCTTTTCGTACTAGACTATATACCTGAATACCCACATACTCCCGTTGGTTACTCTCTTTTTCTGATTGTCCACACACAGGTTTGCATGGATAATGTTAGAACCGAGATTATGATGGACATTCTTACATTAAAAGATGATGATGCTTCGTCCCCTGATTCGTGCAAGGATTGATGAGACAATACACATTGGGATACATATGAGGCGACACAACTATGGACATAGTTAGAACTGAGATTAGGTTGGCTAGAACACACATTGGAATACTCGGTGGCTTCGAGATGTGACATCGAAAACTAGCCTGTGAAATACTACTCAAATACAAGAGACGATATCGCCCGATCGGCTGCCAAAGCGTTTGCGGGTATCGCATACCCATCATGTAACATCGCTTGCGTGATATCGCTAAACCCCATACCATATAACGAGTATGCTATCAATACCTCATTTAATTGGGTATCGCATACCCTGGGTATCGTATACCTAGCATGTGATGACGACGACTTGATATCGCTAACCGTGTACCACATAATGAGTATGCGCTAATCCATACCTTATTTACTTAGGTATGATACATTGATACCTCGGGTACCATATATTGTGTATGAGATACTCTATTATTTGCGCGAGATACTTAAAACCTCGTTGGATGGACGAGTGAACATGGAACGGTGTCTGTCGCCCAAACGTCACAAGGATCCACGCCGCCAGATGTTGACGTTGGGGTCTTCCCGTGTCGAGGTCGTTGACGACGTCGACACGCTTCGTCCCTCACTCGTGTCGCCTCACCTCTTGCCGACGTGAATGAGGAGCCCGCCAAAACGCTACTCTTAGAGGTTGGGGGAGGGTAACGTATCCAGACATACCCAAAATTTTGTATACCTAGTACTCATTTAAACTGCCCACATGCCTAGCCCATAAATTAATCTTACACATTCATCAAAAAATAATTTGGCACAAACGATCAGATACCCAAGTGCATAATAATCAATCACCATTACGTAGGAAAAAGAGATGCCAAATGTGCATGGCGCGTCCATGATTTCTGGGCTATAAAATATCAAGTGAAAATTACTACTAATAAATCACACTGTTCAAATGCTAGAATTATTACAGCAATATGGATCTAACAAAAAATACTCATCACGTAGACAAAAACTGGGTATCATGTACCATCGATCGTATACCTTAAATAGGAATCAATCCAACCATTACTAATAGACAACTCGTCTAAGCTTTTATGGGTATGCAACTGAAGACAATAATTACACCACCGATTTAGTCAAGGTCTCCACAAGCAAAATCATCATTTAATCACTGCCGTCAACTCACATTTAATTATCCGAAACATACTCCAAAGCTCATACCTAGAATTGAATGCGGTTTACAAGGAAAACACGAGTATCCTCCCGTAGCTGCTTAACCAAGGCAACATAATAATTCTGATTGCCAGATTACATACTCTCTCTCCTCACGACTAGTTAATGCACAATTTTCGTTTCAATAGCTACTAGTGCTAACGGGTCGACCCGGCAGACTAGAATCCACAATCAAATGCTTAATCAAGATACCTGATCTGACGGTTAAGATGCATGGTGTCCAGGCTCCTAGGTGCCCCAATTGAGCTTATATAGGTATATCTTGGGCTGTCCAGACGAGAGGCGGCACGCGCGCGCTGAAGATCACCAACTCCTATAATCAACCTTGGGCACGACGTCCCAAGGGAAGGCAGTCCAGCCTGAGCCACCTGCAGCGCCGTCGTCCTGCTTCTTCCAGGCAGCATCATCACCCGAGCCACCAGCTAGCGCGCTTGGCGCCCCTTCTTCATCGTCACTCCCGGGCGGAGACATGAACCGCCTAGCGCGCTTGGCGCCCCTCGAGCTTTCTTCTTCTTCCTTCTCTAAGCAACTGGGACAGTACGTTGCTATAGGGCCGGGCTGTGGTGCTGGCGGGCGCGGTGGTGCAATTGGGACGAGGTGCGCTCGGCCCCTCTCGATGATCTTGAGCTGGTGGTACAGCTTGAAGGACACATAGCCATCCACAACTGCATTTTCCAGGTTGATTTCCTCAAGTGGGGAGTCCTCCCACAATTCATGTCGATCATTTGAGAAGTCGGCCTTCATGCGCTCGTAGAAGTTGGAGATCAATGCGTTTGTCAGGACTGTCATGCCAGTCCTCACAACTCCGTCCACCCGGAAAAGGTCTTGAATATCCACATGAAACCTTGGTGGAATGAAGAAGCCCGGCCAGGTAGTCATCATGACGTTTCTGTCACTCCTTATGTCAACGGAAGCGAATGAACTTCCTTTTGTACGAAGGAAATCAGACAACGCCTGAGGGCATTCATCCTGGTCTTGCAAGCCACAACTGCAGTTTCATACATGTGAAGAAGTTAAATACTAAGTAACTAACAAGAGATCTTTCATATGCTATTTAATCCAAAACAGATTAATCTAGTCTAATAAAAAACAAAGTAATTAACAACAGCTTCGTAAGCAGTTTCTACTCTGATTGGTCAAACCAAATTAATCTAGTATAATCAAAAACAGTGGTATGTAAATATAATGCCCTCAGAAATTAAAGAAAATCAGAGCAAACAGAGGAAAACAGAGAAGGTTGTTGGTCGAACAGATTACTAGATCGGGTTAATTACAGATTACTAGATCGGATCAAATCTGATTAATCTAATCTACTAGATCGAGTTTTTTACATACGATCGAATCATAAAATATAGGTACTACATCGCGTTTTCACAGTCCTACATCAAAATCAGAGGAAACAGAGGAAAACAGAGGAGGTTTTGGTCGAACAGAGATTACTCGATTGAGGTTGTTTACATACCTAGAGTACTGGAATACCAGTACTTTCTTATCCAAGCAGAGAACGACGGCGACCAACTGTGCTAAGTCGTAGTACGAACCAGCCGACATGTACTCCAGGTCTGGCCCCATGAACCTGTCCTCCGGATCCTTGCCTTCAAGCATACGCTCGTACATGTCTAGGTTCCTCGCGACCTTCTCGAGATCATTGGTGTACACCACATCGATGTTCTGGTTATCGTGGATAGGGAACTTCTTCTCTAGAATGAAGGTGGCGGCCATGACGGTGATCGAGAGGAAGGGGACGGTGAACAGTGAGAAAAGATGGAGGAAAGGGAGGGGCACAGTGGAATGCGCTGCAAACCGCAACGGGGCGTGGAAGTTGAGAAGAAATGGTGGCAACGAAGGAACCGCTGCATGCCTCTCGCCGCCGCCCGTGCAATGCCACACGTCGCCTCCTTGTTTTTTTACTTGACTGGTCATTTCCGATTAACGCATGGGCCCATGAGCGGCGTCGCGGTACGCAACTGATACGCTGGTCTGCCGCTTTGGGAACACACATCCTGTGTCTGACATCAAAATTCAGTAATCCGGAGGCTCCGGTACGCTCTGCATATTTTCAAATTTGGCAGAAACAGTTCGAGATACAAATACGGCTACATATTTTCCGTATTCAATGAGTCTATATATACGTATCTAAATTGTGTTGTTAAATTTTTCATATTTCATTTCCTAAATTAACATTTAACAGTTCGATACATTTAATTATCCGGATGGTCCGGGCACGGTCCGAGTTTGTACTAAGACGATATATCTTCAATAAAAATTGTTAATTCTTTCAGATTCATTTATGTAATGGAACTTATCACAAATATTTGTACAACATGATATATTCTCTTCAATTATTGAAATTCCTTTAATTGGAATGAAATTGCATCGTCACAAGTACAACTACGCAAGAACACCAATATCCTTTTCATGCAATCTCACCCAAGTTTCTACTGCACGATGTATTATCTTTAATTTACGCACTTTTTGCATGGTAGGAGTTTTATTTACCACTAACAAATAGGTACACACTGTTACCTATTTTTTTCCCAATATGTTTGATTTTTTATGAATTATTTCTTTACAAAATTATGTCCGGAGTGCTTTAATATAATCAGACATCCCGAGTTATGACTGTTTGGCGGTAAAGTCAAAATTTTGGGTCAAAATCTTGAGTACTGAGTGTTTTTCCCCATTCGCCGCCCAACTTTTCCCCATTCGCCGCCCCTGCAAATCCCTAGCATCTCGCCCCGCCTCCCTCCAATCCCTCGCCACCGCTGCAAATCCATAGGCTCGCCGCCGCCCTCGTCCACTCCATCGCCGCCTCCCTCCAATCCCTCGCCGCGATGCTGCCAATCCGCACCCTCGCCGCGCCGCTGCAAATCCGTACCATCGCGCCTCCCTCCAATCCCTCGCCGCGCCGCTGCAAATACGTACCCTCGCGCCTCCCTCCAATCCCCCGCCGCCGCTGCAAATCCGTAGCCTCGTCGCCTCCCTCCAATCCCTCGCCGCCGCTGGAGTTCTGTAGTTTCGCCGCCCTGGTCCACTCCATCACGGCAGCTGCAAATTTGACCTGCAATCCGTAGCTTGGCCACCGGCATATCCCTAGATTCGGCGCCGCTGCAAGACCGTAGCGTCGTCGCCGCTGCAAATCCCTAGCATGGCGGCCCCTCCCCGTTGCCCTCTCCACCAGGGACTTCAGGTGAGATTTGGTCCTCCTCCTTCATCCAGAGATTAGGCACAGGTTTGTCCGGTGCCAAATGCCCTCTTCGTGTTCTTCTTCTATCTTTGTGTTCATGAGTGTCTTCTCCCCTGGGCAAGGATTGCACTAGACACATTTAGATACATATGAATGGAGATAAGCTACTTAATTCTAGAGTAGTATGTAGTTCTCATTATATCTTTCTGGAATTGATCTTTCAAACTTATGATTGATGCATCTATAATTAGTTAATCAATGACTACCCTAGCATGGCCGCCCTCTGCCGTTGCCCTCTCCACCAAGTCCGTAATGTGAGATTTGGTCCTACACCTTCATTCAGAAATGACTACTCATGCTACTAAATTCTATACATGCACATTTTCTAACTTATGCTTCTTTTTAACTGAAGGAGAAGGATTTGCCATGCCATGTCTGCGAGAATAATAACTGCACACGTAGGAACTCTACTGATTCCTCATTCAGTATTTGTGTGCAAGAGTGTCACCGCAAGTGTGTGGTAAGAAAACAATAAGTCTTCCAAATACACATAATATTTGTGTTTTCTGTTTTGAATTTAACATATGATTTCCGTGTTTGTTTCTGCGTTTTGTTGTACACAGATTGTACCATGCACAACTCAGCTAGCGGTCAATGCGTCTGTGCGCGAGCGTGTGTTGTTTCGTGCCCTTGGGAGCACGTACAACATTCATGTAGCAAAAGGTCTGAGCAAAACCCGCTTGCACGGCCAACAATGGGAACAGTTCATCTGCAAGAACAACATCACCAAGGGAGACATGCTAGTGTTTACCTTCAAACCTCATCCCAGTATATACCATGTCATTATAGACAGGGGCAACGACAAAGAGGACACTGACAAGATATCTGAAAGTAACGATGAAGATCCAGACAATTATGAAGATATCTTTAACGACGAAGACAGAATCAGAGTTGCCCAAAGAGTTTGTCTCAACAGGCATGAGAAGAACCGCCTCCTTGAACTTCTTCCCGTACAAGACTATGTTGGAGTTCTATTTGTGACTCGCTTCACGAGCACTAATCTGAACAGACATGATATGGTATGTACCCAGAAGACCGCCTCTTTCATGCATGCCTCCTTAATTTCCTATGTTAATATTCAGGAATCATGAATCGCCTCCGCCGGCCGTATATAGCTATGTCTTTATCGAATAATGACATAGTTATGTTATCTTTCATGCACAGAAACTACTTAAGATGATAGCAGAAGAGGATGGCATACCGGCTGAGGGTAATGCTGGACTATGACTTGGAGCAGCAGGGGTAGCCGTCAGCATCACCTACATCAAGAGAACCGACGACCGCATTGATCTCGACAAGTTGGGGTGGGAGAACTTCATGGAAGGCAAGAATTTTTTGATTGATCAACATGTTCTGATCATTCTTAGAAAGACCAATGACCTCATCTTGGATGTCATTATTGAGTTCCAGCTCATATAAAACCAATTATGTCTTGTTAAAGTAGGGGGATGGAGAACACTTATCTAATTAATTAGCAGGCTAGCTACTTTGTTAATTGGCACAAATTCCGGTTGGAGACATTTGTATGTGAATTGCTTCTGTTAATGGAACAGGGGCTGATTCCTTGGTGGTGATGATCTGTTAATTACTCTGTTTTGCTTCACAAAGTTGGACCCCCCCCCCCCCCCGGATTTATACCAGGAGGCAACGTATATTATGTTCGGATGGCTATGTCGGACCCCCCAGGATTTATACCCGGAGGCAACGTATATTATATCCGGATGGCTATGTCGGACCCCACGAGTACCATGCGACGGCCAACCATTATATACGTCGCTGATTAGTCACGATCACCGACGGGTGTTTCTGTTGGCCGTCTCTATACTGGAGACGGCTGATTCTCCCGGCTGTCTCAGGGACGAGCTCATTACAGCCGGCCCCAGGTGACCGGCTCTAATGGAGCGTACATTAGAGATCCCCGCGCAGAGACGGACAATTTAACCGGCTGAGATGACTCTCTGGGGCCGGCTCTAATGTACGTTTCTGTACTAGTGTTGGTGTTGGGCTGGGGGGGGGGGGGGGGGGGGGCAGCGGCCCCCCTGACCTCAACATAGCTCCGCCAGTGGTTGCGTCGTCGCAGCGGCAAACTGCGGGATCGCGACGTCGGTCTCCTTTATACGAACGTTTTGCTTACAAAGGCTCTCTCAGGTATGCATGTCCACGTTGTGATTGCTCGGTATGCGGAGTAGAAGCATGAATCCTTAACAAATTGCATAATTTCAGGTGAACTCGTGGCGACCATAGTGTGTGCTATTCTAGTAGGCATCACGCTCTGGCTGCAGGGCGACGTCATCGCCGGCCCGCGCCAGGAATTTCTCCTTCGCCTTCATCGCGCCGCTCTACTACTCGCATCGTACACCGTCGGGGCAGTGCTTCCTGTGCTAGCTTACTTCGCACTGCCCGCCGACGGGTTGGTCGTCATCTGCGCCACAGGGGTGGGCGAGCTGGTCGCGCTATCGGCGGCAATAGGCGACGCGGAGGACGGCGAACAAGCATGCATTGTGTTCATCACCGGCATCTGTTCCACGGCGATATGTTTTCTTATTTTGACTGCTGCAAGAGTTTTTTCAATTGAGTTAATTTCGTAAGTCTATATATGTCTTTTCTTATAAATAAGCCGTACCGGTGTCGATTTCGGGTGAGATAATTTGTATGTGCGTGTATGTGTAAAGTTTTACCTAATAATAACGGATTTCCTATAGAACAGTTGGCTATTTGATCTTTTTTCTGTCGCGCGTATCTCAGCGTACGCTCCGCGTGTCCTTCTCATTTCCGGGCTCGCTCCGAGCTGAGCCGACACAGCTTCTTTTAGTTTTTTAATTTCATTCTAGTCTATCTGCTGTGTGTCATTTCACTCTGGCTCGGTGGAGGAGGCGGAAGTGGCAGGGGCGGCCATGGCGGAGAGGTCGATAGGGATCCCACAGCCAACGCGCCGGAGATGGATAGAGCGATGGCTCGCGAGCATGGAAGGTATGGACGGTGCAGACGAGGCGGGTAGTCCTCTGCCCTCTCTCCTCTGCTATGTTCCTCGTTTTTCATTCTCGCCGGCGTGAGGGTTTGGTTGGGTGTGGTGAGTGGCAGAGCTTGACAAAATGGTTGGGGGGGAGGGGGGCGAAAGACCAAACAAAATTTGAAGAACGACAACAAAAAAAAATTGAGCAACTGCATCTGTTCTTTGTCTTCCAAAATACGATGCAATGTTGCCATTTACCCATTTTCAGTCCAATTTCCAAGTTCTAGCAGACTCGCCGCCTCGGTCAAAATTCCCTGCTTCCGGCCAGATCTGCCGTGAGGCCGGATGACCTGCCGCCTCTAGGTTGGGTGAGGAGAAGCTACCGCCGCCAGTTTGAGGAGCAGCTCCGGCCAGATGCGCCACTGTCGCCGGGGTGAGAAGCAGCACCCGCAAGATTCGTGGCCTTTGCCAATGTGAGGAGCAGCTACGGGGAAGAAGCCATGGTGTTTCTCGACATAAGCGGTAGGTGGCGATGGAGACGCGTGGTCGGCAAGGATGGATCCGGTGGAGGTAGAGGTCGGGGACCCCCTTTTCCAAAAAATGTAACCTTATAAAATATAAACTTACGAGCAATTGTCACATCACTTGAGTATGCAGATCGCACAAATAACTCATGACAAACTCGTGATTTAGTGAGAACCAAATTATTTTCCATGAACCACACAGAACATGACACCACAGTCCACATCAGTAGGAGCAAGTCTTCTGCTTCTAAAGAATTATTGTCCTTAAAATAGTTTTCTACTTCTGGGAAATGCAGTGCCCATACCTATCGGCTGAGGATTATAGTTAGTTATTGGGAGTAAGAAAGCATGCATGCACATCTTTGAAGGTAATCTCTTCCCCTTCGATTGACTTGGTGAACAGATCGAAGAAGGAAGATTATATTTACCAACGCACATTATCACTAAGATTCTACTTTGCGTGGCAGTTGATGTTTTTTTTTTTTTTTGCGAAAGGGATGATATATTAATTCTCCGAACTTACAGAAAGGTCCAGAAACAAAGGAAAAATTACAAGGAAGCCCTCTGGATCCCGACGACGACGACGAGCCGGAGCTGACGATGGCGCGCCGCTGCTGAAGCTCCCCAAACATTGGATCGCCGGAGCCCACCACACCGCAGACGGGAAGTCACCGAGCACCGCCTCCGAAGAGACTACTGCCGGGAACGCTGGCGCCGCCGCGAAGAACCACTGTATCATCCTCTTATTGAACTGCATCCAGATCCACCGCATACCTGGATCTGGCCGTGGTGCAGGGAAAATCGCGCGCAGGTCGGTGAAGCCCCAGGGAACGCCACCGCCGGAGGGGATCTGCGCGGACAACAGACGAACCAACAGCACCTCCGCCTCCGAAGCGCCGCCGGCCGGACACCTGCCAAGCCCTACCATGAATACACGCCGTGAGACAGGCTTCCCCCACCCTCCCGCCGCCGGAGCAACCGACGGAGGGGAGGGAACCCACGCCTCACCGGCGGAAGAGGTGGGCCGATGGTGGACTCTCAAAATCGCCTCTCAGATCTGTATCGGGGAGAGGAAAGGGGCATATATCAGCAATACAGACCTTGTGGCAGTTGATGTTGATCCGCGTGTAAAATCTCTCGACCTAAAAAGTAGCTGTCACTAACATTTTATTTACTTCACAACACATACAGGCCTCACATATCCAAGCTCCATTTCCCTCGAAGTCTTGAACGCATATCCAACGATCTACATCCCACTGGATACGCCGCCTCGTAGGAACTGGCCAGATCAATTGGCTTTACTGAAAGCAAGTCAAGACACTTCTCCATGCTGATTGGAAGTAAACATTTGTCGTGTAATTGACACCCCATGAACACAAGCAGAAAGCTATAGATCCACATGCACCCAAAAAATGGTTCACACTTCACAAAACATGGTTGAAACTTCTTCGGGGAGTGAAAGGACCATCTTTAGACTTTCTTGAGGGTTGAAGCTTCTGTTAGCTCGATCTTTACCCCGGTAGCACATACGCCAAGGGAGAAAAAGCACCCAGCTTTTACACATGTAAAGTCCTCAGATAAGATGTGGATGTTAACTGACTTGAGAACCTGCCCACTCGTGGTGACCAGGAAAGTACTTCTCATTTCATTGCTTTGTTTTTTCGAGGAACATAAAAAAAAAAAATAAAAGATGTAGAAGAAAACTGCACATGTTCTTTGCTTTTGTTTCCATGATCGAACCCATCACCTGGAGAACAGATGCATGCATGAGCTTTTTGTTTTTGTTATTTCTTATGGAAATGTTTGAAGCCATGTGTCGAGTGGTTGAGCCAATTGCAGTAGTTTCTGCACTACTATATATGCACTGTAGTCAAAGTCTTTGGAGTGAAGGACTGAAGGACTTGTAAAGTTGGCGTGACAATAGCTTTGGCAAAGGAAACATTTTCAACTTTCGTTGTCACTAGGGCCAACGTGGAAATCCATTGGTCCAGCTAAGCATGGATGCCGACCCTAGTTGTTCGTTGGTTTCAAGGGCTAGCTGGTGACATGTAATTAACTTAATTGAAATGCTATATCAATATTTGCTTCTCCTGACTTGGCTTTCATTTAGTAGGCCCTGACTTGTCTTTTTGTTTTGGCCTCGGCCGTACCATGTTTGCTTCTCCTATTTCCATATAAAAGACAAACCTTTTGCCTAGTTTCAAAAAATTGAAATGCTATAAAAGGTAGCCATAAACCGGGTCGATATACCGGCAATCCATGTACAATTGTTTAACATACCAGTTAATCAAAATAATGCATTTTAATACCTTGCGGAGATGGATGTTCTGTCCAATATTATTTTCGAGAAATTGTCAAGAGTACCATATTTCAATCACGAAACAATGAAATGATAGTAATAAGTGGTTTGATTAAGGGTCAAACCTGGATACTCCGAGCATCCACATACCGACTATTCCGAGAAAGCTACAGAGCACATATCGTTGACCGATGTCAAGCGATGCAAGCTACCTCATAAAAGGGCATATTCCTTCCATTAAAAATACGATAGTTTCTGTTCTTACAAATGGAAAATAGTGATGATTTAGTGACCAAAGTGGAGAGTCATAAATCAACACATTTCTTGTGGTGAAGGATGAACAAGTATGCAACAACTATTGCTCAGGTACAAGAGAACTACAAGCATATAATGGAGGAAGTGCATCAAGAAGTATGACAAGCAAAGTAATGATGAGTTTTAGCAATCCAAGAGAATGAGAGAAGAACCAAGAGTGCTCAAGAATAAGCTCCTGACATGGAAGAAGATGTTGATGTGGACACCATTGCCAAGGAGCCAAACATTCAATAACTAATAACTTCAAGCTGATGAATTAGAGGACAACTCAGATGATGAAGAAGACAACTCCAGCTCAGGAAGCACAAGCAAAGATGAATATTAAGATGCTCTTCGTTGCTAACAGGTTTGAGTGGATGTTAGATTTTCTATAAAATTTGTGAAAAGAATACCACCATATGATTTTTTTAAAGATTTGAATCCTACAAAACTTCTATTCAAATACTTTGAATCAAAGAGGCCCTAAAGCTTATGGTACGTCGGCTTACACTGAAAGAAAAACATCCTGACTGGCTAACCCATTTTTTCTAGTACTCCGTAGTAATTTGTGCAGGAGACCGAGCCGCGGCCCACAAGGCCACAAGCCCACAACCATTCACGAGACGGCCATGCGTCGATGAGCTCACCCCCTTGCGTCACAGCGATGACGCCGCGAGCCGCGACACGTCGCTTTGCCCGCGTGCAGAGACACAGATCCGGCTGGGGCCCACCTAGCTCTCGCATGTTCCGCGCCACTTCCTCGCTCTCTATCGCATCTTACTTTTCCCCCCAAACTTCTCACCACATGCGCCACGCAGCACAGCGCATCAATAAAAACTGAACCCTAACTGCTCTACGGCCTGCCGGGACGGTAGCTTTACTTGCTTGCTTTGCCCACTCCGACAGTCCGACTTGCATGACGTCCTGTGGGGGCGGCGGCGACGATGGTGGTGGTGGGCGCTCACCGCCGGCGGCGGCCTACGAATACCTGGTCGAGGTGCGCGAGCACGCGATGATGCTGCAGAGGGTCCTGCAGGGTTCTTCGTCTCGCACGGCAGGGGACGCCCAGGAGCTGGTGAAGGGGATGATGGCCAAGCTGTCGAGCGCTATGTCGGTGCTGTGCACCACCGGCGGTGCTGCATCGTCGTCAGGGGCCGGCCAGAGACCGGGTGGGAGGAGGATGGGACCAGACGCGGCGCCGTCGTCGCCGGGTCGCACTCCCCGAGCGGCTCGAGGAGAAGGTGAAGAAAGTCTGAAACCACCTTTCAAATTAGCCACAGTGCAACTAGCTTGCTAGTAGCTCTCACCAGTCACCATACATGCACTTCACTATGCACACGTTTTAACAAATTATTATTTGCCTTCCTCATCTGCAATTAGGGGACTACATACTAATTTGTTCTTGAGGAGGAACTTTAGCTCCAAAAGTAGCCTGTTAGCTTCTGATGACCAATTTCGCGTGATATGTATGCTACTAAGATTAACTAAGATTAATTTGGCATGCATGCATGGGTGTGTCAAACCATATTTTAGTTGCTAACTAATTCTGTCTTTTGTGCACACATGCATGGCAGAACGAATAACCCTTTCATCGAGATGGTCACTGCTACGACGATCAAAGATGGCAAGTCATGGAGGAAGTACGGACAGAAACAGATACATGCGTCTACTAACCCGAGGTACATATGTGTAGGCCACCAACTATATATAGATCTCATTAGTATCAGTATGTACAGTACATGGATGTACTTTACAACTCATTCTTGTATATCCTAATGAAGTGAGATCGCTGCATGCAGTTCAGCACAAATTTCAGTATATATTTATGGGTGTCGAAGTTTAAGTAAGGAGTGATTATTGAATCAATAGTTGGAGCAAGCCAATGATACTTGCCAACTGGTTAGTTAACTAGTTGATTAATCTTACACCTTAGCTAGTTGAGCCTTTAAATTACATTTTTAGGGAAGTTGAGCTTTTTGATTGATCAAGTCCATAAGGTGCTTTTCCATATATAGTACTAGTTGTTGTATTAGGGTACTATCTAGGCTCTAGCTAGCGTATTAGAGAAGTCCCATATGCATTCGGTCACATAATACGTAGGAGTACTCATTTGCATATGCACATATGTATCTTGTATCCAGGAGCTACTACAGGTGCACGCACAAGCCAGATCAAGGCTGCATGGCCACGAGGCAGGTCCAGGAATCCGAGTCCAACCCGTCCGAATTCGTTATCAGCTACTACGGCACGCACACATGCAAGGACCCCTCCACATTATCATCACCCGTCGTCCAAGACGCCGGTGCTGCCGCGTCGCCGAACTGCGCAAACCTCATCAGCTTCGCACCCCTCAATGGCACCGGCGGTGCCGCCACCGCAAGCATGAGCACCAGCGCTTTCCCTCATCGTTCAGTGGAAGAGAGTATGGATCATCCCATGCTCTTCACCCACTACTCCAGCTACAGCTTCTGTCCGGCGCAGGAAAGCGCGCCTAGTGGCTGGCAATCTCCGGCTTGCTACGAGAAGTTCATGCAGTACGCCGGCGGGGAGATCGGGGATGTTCCCGGCAAGATGACGTCGGTGTTGGCCGTGGGGTCTGCGCCGGCGGAGTATTGGCCGGCGGTGGGGGTCGCCGGCGTCGATATCGATGCTGGCGAAGGCATGGTGGGCAGGTTCCCTTCCTCGCCTATCAGCCCCGGGTTCATGTCAGGCTCGCTCGGATCGTTTGGCAATAACCTTGGCGGCGACGATGACCAGTTTGGCTTCGATTCCTGACGCTGTATGATGCAGCCATGCATGTTTGCTTACACGTTTAAAATTTGCATGCATGGTAAAGGTTTGAACATGCATACGTTACTACGTACGTATAGCTAGTCAATAAGGCTAGCTAGCTACATAATGTGTATTGTATTGGCATGTAACCAATGTGAGTTTGTATGTGTGGAGGGTAGAGGCTTGAAGAGTCGCGTGGTGTCACGTTATGCACGACTCATGTGACCTGGCCTTCTGGCCCCTTCTTCTATGATCTCGTACACCTGTGTATATCCTTGAAAAAGTTTGTATGTGTCGAAATGTAAGTACAAATATAAGAGCATGCATGTGCGTACGACTTTAAACTGTTGGGTTGTAAATGGTTATATCTATTTATACATTATTACTAGAAATATGTTCAAAACCAAGCTATTGGGAAAACATCGGCAAGATTAGTTTCGAGGAACCTTAAGAAACATAGCTAGGCCTGCAATTCTATCAAAAAGAGAATGGACTTGCTTATAATGAAAAACGGACCAAAACGTTACATTGTGCAGTTCATTGGAGAAAAACGGACAAAAGCAGAATGGTCATGACCGTGTTCCATGGGAGATGTGGGATTGAACAGGTTTATCATTTTTTTTATAAAGGGCATTTATTACTCATATCATAGATACATAGTAGTTTACACATAGCATCTTCATAACAACGATGCACACAAACAAACAATTCAGAAAAAGGAAATCAACAACGACGATTACAAGAATCATAGAGAGCTCGTAGAACGCCTATGAAAGAGGAGGGCCAATCCGAAAGTCACGCTGCCACCCATGTGGGGTAAAAACATCCATCGCTGCATCCTCGAGCCGTGTAGACATCACTATGAATAGGTAGCGAAACTCCACACGTTGTAGAGACGACCATAAGCAGAGCATATGTGTGACTGGTAGATGGGCTGCATAAGAGAAAAGTTCTTACGACTAACCAAGTTTATCATATATATTCCTCCCTCCTCTTCGAGTTTGTGGATTTTTTGATGGCATTCTAGGCCTCTTTGGTTCACATGATCAAAAAATGCGGGAGTTAGGCAATAAGTTGTTTGGTTGCACCACTGAAAAAGTCATGGTTTTTTCTCACGAAAATTGAGTACACTTAAGATTATTTATAGATACATGGGAATATCTTATGAAATGAATGCGCAGATGAGTACTGATGATCTCAAATTAGTACCTCACATGGGAATATCTTGCCTTACTGATGCCGAAATTGTGGCCCACCTATGCAAGGATTATATTTCACGATGACCGCTTACTAGTGTTCTAGGGCGCCTAGTCGTAATACAATCGTGACCTAGTTTCACTTCTGTTTGTTTGGGGGCATTCTGTCGAAGGCGACGAGATTTTGGAGAGAGTTGAAGGTCTCCCGAGGAATCTGTTCTTTTCTGAAGCGGAGGTTGTGGTCTGGTGATCAGGGGTTGGGGCAGGAATAGTGTTTTCTGGAAGTGGGGTGTGAGATGTTCGTGATCAACAAGACGATCTCACGGGTTGTTGAGGGTAGAGTGTCACAGCAGAAACAAGTTTTTTCACTGATCGTGGGGTTGCCAGTGAAGCCAGCGAGCAGCAATGAAGGTAATCTCTCAGAACTGCCGAGGGCTTGGGAACCTGCGGCAGCCAATGGCCTTTCGGATCTTCAGAAGGCTGAAGACCCTGATATCATGTTCTTGTCGGAAACGAAATTAGATGAGAAGGAGATGGACTGTTTTCGCTGGAAGTTGAACATGCCAAACATGATTTGTGTGGACTGCAAGGGGCGGAGTGGAGGTCTTGCTTTATTCTGGAAGAGGGATGTCAATATGAAGCTTAGGTGGAAGGGTCGCTACCACATAGATGTTGATGTAGTCGAAGAGAATGGTAGCAAATGGAGGTTTACTGAAATATATGGTGAGTCAAGATCGGGTGAGAAGGAGAATACGTGGAAGTTAATAAGAACTCTTGAGGCACAGTCAAAACTGACGTGGATGTGTATGGGGGACTTCAATGAGGTTCTGTTTGCCCATGAGAAAGAGGGGGGGGGGGGGGGGGGGGGGGCTCGATCCCTGCATGTATGGATGCTTTCCGTAGGGCGCTTGAGGACGCTAAGCTGGGTGATCTAGGATATGTAGGTGATGCATTCACCTGGCGGAATAATTGGCACATTGCGAGTGGTTATATAAGAGAGCGGCTGGACAGGGCGGTGGCGAACGTGGATTGGAGGTGCATGTTTCCGCTATACAAGATCATAAACATCGAGCACCGACATTCTGATCATAGGCCGGTGATTGATATCCTAAATGATCAATCAGCTCCACCAAAGGGAGCTGGAGGTAAAACTTTTCGTTTTGAAGCAGCTTGGCTCCAAGAAGATGATTGTGCTCGGGTTGTGGAGGAAGCTTGGAATGGTGCTTTTGATGGCGGTGGTGTTTCTGTGGGGGATGGAGTTAGGGAAGTAGGAAGGAGGCTGTGGAAATGGGACAAGGAGGTTCTTGGGGAGTTGAGGAGCCGTATTAAAAAGGCTAGAAGGGATCTGGAGAAATGCCGGAGGGGTCCGATAACCCAAGAGAGAGTTTCACGTGAACTTTTGCTGAAATATAAGTTAGGGCGGATGGAGGAACAACACATTATTTTTTGGCATCAAGGGCACATGCAAATTGGCTGAAATTCGGTGACCATAATACAAGTTTTTTTCATGTGGTAGCTTCGGAAAGGAGGAGGGTGAACGCCATTAAAAGTCTGAAGCGAGAAGGAGGAGGTGTCGTAGAAGGAGAGAAGGAGTTGGGGAATTTTATTTCTAATCATACAAGAGTTTGTTCTTGTCATCTGTAGGTACAATAAATGACGAACTCTCTAGTTTGTTCCAAATTATGTGACAACCGAGATGAATGAATCTCTCACTAGAGTTTTCATGCCAAATGAGGTCAAGGAGGGGCTGGATAATATTGGCGATCTCAAAGCGCCGGGTCCTGATGGTATGCCGGCCTTTTTTTACCAAAAATTTGGCATGTTGTTGGTCCAAAAATTCAAGGGGAGGTTCTAGAGGTGCTGAATGGTGGTGCAATGCCAAGTGATTGGAATGAAACAATGATTGTTCTCATACCAAAAGTGAAAAATCCGGAGAGGATAAATGAATTCCGTCCTATCAGCCTATGTAATGTCCTCTACAAATTGATCTCTAAAGTCCTTGCCCATCGGCTGAAGGTGATTTTGCCTCATATCATCTCGTCGACGCAGTCCGCCTTTGTTCCAGGGCGAATGATTACAGATAACGTGTTGTTGGCCTATGAGATTACACATCTTATGCATCGGAAGAAGGGGGGCTGTGATGGCTTGGTTGCGGTCAAGTTAGACATGAGCAAAGCCTATGATCGTGTTGAATGGCAGTTCTTGGAGAGGATAATGGTGAAGATGGGGTTTGTGCTATCATGGGTTCAGGTTATTATGAACTGTGTACGCTCGGTGACCTATAGAGTAAAAGTGAATGGATTGCTGCAGGAGGGTTTTACACCGGAGAGAGGGCTACGGCAAGGGGATCCCCTGTCCCTTACCTCTTCATTTTATGCGCGGAAGGCTTGTCAGCTCTCCTAATGCAAGCAGAAGAGGAGGGTACTTTAGAGGGAATTCAGCTCTGCCCAAGGGCACCATTCTAGCTCTCTATGAGGCTCAGTCAGGACAAATTATAAATAAAGAAAAATCCGCAGCCATGTTTAGCAAGGGGACAAAGAATGTGGTAAGCAGAATGTGCTGCAAGCTCTAGGCATTCCAAGGGAATCTCGAAATGAGCGCTACTTGGGGCTACCAGTGCACGTTGGGGCTGCTAAGTCTAAGGAGTTCGAGTATCTAAAGGAGAGGATATGACAACGAATTCAAGGCTGGAAGGAGCGGCTCCTTTCTAAGGCGGGGAAAGAAATTATGATTAAAGCGGTTGCGCAAGCCATTCCAACATATGCCATGTCTTGCTTTGATCTAACAAAGGCCTTGTGTGAGGAGATAAGTGCGATGATTTGTCGCTACTAGTGGAGCAATCAAGATGAAAAAAATAAATTCCATTGGATTAGTTGGGAAAAATTGTCTCGGTCTAAAGAAGAGGGCGGCATGGGTTTTAGAGATCTCCACATATTCAACTTAGCAATGTTGGCAAGACAGGGTTGGCGCTTATTGCAGAATCCAGACTCGCTTTGCTACACTGTCATGAAGGCTATGTATTTCCCGGACTGCTCACTTCTCGAGGCCACTCCTAAACCTGCAATGTCGTATACTTGGAGAAGCGTCTTGAAGGGAGTGGAGTTGCTCAAGCATGGGGTCATCTGGCGTGTGGGATCGGGGGAGAACATTGATGCTTTTCGAGATCCGTGGATTCCTAGAGGATCCACCCGCCGTCCGAGCATGCCTAGTGGGCTAGACGAACCGCTCCGAGTTTGTGATCTGATAGACCAAGGCATCTGTGCATGGAATGAGGAACTGATTCGTGAAGTGTTTCCTCAGGATGATATGAAGGAAATTCTTTCGATCCCTTAAGACCTGACATGGAGGATTGGATTGCATGGCATTATGATAGCAAGGGTGTGTTTTCGGTTAAGTCAGCGTATCGCCTAGGGGTAGCTCTAAAAGACGAGCAGGCCGGCCATATAACTAGCCCATCTGCGACACCTACAAGGATAAATCCAAGTTGGAAAAAGATTTGGAACCTGAAACTTCGGGCAAAGTGAAGATCTTTATCTGGAGACTGTGCCATAACAGTCTACCGACTCGTATGAATATTAAGCGGAAGAATGTGGAGCTTGATACCCGGTGTCCGATGTGTAATGATACGTCTCAAACGTATCTATAATTTCTGATGTTCCATGTTGATATTATACCATTTTTTACATGTTTTATATACACTTCATAGCATTTTTATGCATTTTCTGGGACTAACCTATTAACAAGATGCCACAGTGCCAGTTCCTGTTTTCTGCTGTTTTTGTATTCCAGAAAAGCTAGTCTGGAAATATTCTCGGAATTGGACGAAACTTGGACAGAACCTCCTATTCTTCCAACACGTACACGGAGTCCAAAGGAGAGACAGAGGGGAGCCACGTGGCAGCCACACCATGGGGCCGCGCGGCCCCCCTACCGCGCCGTGGGGTGGTGTGGGGCCCACGTGGGTCTCCAGCCGCCGCCCTTTCGCCTATTTATTCCTCCCGACGCGAAAACCCTAAATACCCGAGCCATTGTCCACGAAAATTTCCAGAGACGCCGCCGCCGTCAACCCTAGCTCGGGAGGGTTCAGAATCTCTTCCCGGCACCCTGCCGGAGAGGGGAATCATCACCGGAGGGCTCTACATCACCATGCCTGCCTCCGGAGTGATGCGTGAGTAGTTCATCCTTGGACTACGGGTCCATGGCAGTAGCTAGATGGTTGTCTCTCCACTTTATGCTATCATGTTTAGATCTTGTGAGCTGCCTATCATGATCAAGATCATCTTATTGTAATGCTACATGTTGTGTTTGCTGGGATCCGATGAATATTGAATACTATGTCAAGTTGATTATCAATATCTTATATGTTATTTATGATCTTGCATGCTTTCCGTTACTAGTAGATGCTTTGGCCAAGTAGATGCTTGTAACTCCAAGAGTGAGTATTTATGCTAGATAGTGGGTTCATGCCTCCGGTAATCTGGAGAGTGACAATAACTTCTAAGATTGTGGATGTGCTGTTGCCACTAGGGATAAAATAACCGATGCTTAGCTTAAGGGTGCGCCGTTAGGTCTAATGCATTTGTTTACATTACGCACATTACTTAATGCGATTATCCGTTGCTTGCAACTTAATACCAACGGGGAACTCGGATGACAACCTGGCGGTGGATTATTAGTCATAACGCTGTTGGATAACGGTCTATGTATTTTGTCGTAATGCCCACATGAATATCATAGTAATCATCATGTCATATATATGCATTGTCATGCGCTCAATATTTTGTCAATTGCCCAGCTGTAATTTGTTCACCCAGCATGTTAGTTATCTTTTATGGAGAGACACCACTAGTGAACTGTGGACCCCGGTCCATTCTTTTACACTGATAATACAACCAACTGCAAACATTGTTCCTTTTCATTCTCTGCAATTTACTACTGTTTTCCACACCATACGTTTAATCCTTTGTTTTCAGCAAGCCGGTGAGATTGACAACCTCACTGTTTCGTTGGGGCAAAGTAGTTTGATTGTGTTGTGTGCAGGTTCCACGTCAGTGCGCCACTGACAACCTTCAGAAGTGATTTCTTGCTCCTACTGGTTCGATTAAACCTTGGTTTCATACTGAGGGAAACTGCTGCTACACTGCTTCATACCTTCCTCTTGGGGTCTCCCAACGAACGTGTGATCCACGCTATCAAGCTCTTTTTGGCGCCGTTGCCGGGGAGCAAGAGGATTTCTGCAAGGGGAGTTTCACGCTTCCAATCTCTTTACTTTGTTATTGTCTTGCTTAGTTTATTTTTATTGTCTTGTTTGCTTTATTTATCAAAAACACAAAAAAATTAGTTTTCTGCATCTAGTTTATTTCGGTTTGTTATTATGTCTAGTTGTTTACTTGCTATCAATGGCTGGTCTCTCTGAAGCGAAATCTTATTGGCTAAGTGGGTTCACAGAGGAACAACAAAATTATTATAAGGAATACCGCTTATCTCAAAAAGGGAAATATTTATGGGAACAAATAAGTAGATTGAATTATTTTGCTAAAAACTTGTGCTCTACTTATGATGAATCCTACTGCTTTAATGAATCTTTATGTTGTAGAAGGCATAAACACCTCCCTTTCCAATGTGATTATAATGATAATGAAACCTTGGCTGCTTATGCTAAAGGAAACTATGACTTTGTTAATCTTGAACAAATTGAAGAATTTTTTTTTTAAGGGTGCCTATGAAATTGCTGGTTATATTCAGATGATGATGCTCCTTATAGATCTGATACTTTTGCTATGCTTGGATATTGCCTTGAGTATTATAATGATAATCCTTATATTACTGAATTTCTTGAGAAAAGACATCCTCAAAAAGAAGAGACCATTGTCTTGCAGGAACCTGTAGAAGAAGAAACTACTGCTGAAGCTGAAAGCTCATTGGATGAAAAAGAGGAGGAGAGTGATGAACAAAAGAAGGAAGAATGGATTAGCTACCCATGCCTACCTTCTAATGAGAGTAACTCTTTACCTCTTACATTATTTGATCACCCTCCATCCTTATCAAAGGAGGATGAATGTTATGTTCCTGTGGATTCTCTTGAAATATTCCCTATGAGTAAAACTTGTGGAAATGAGTATGCTACTGTTATTTATGATAATCCATGCTATTTTGATAAATCTTATGATAATCCTTTATTTGTGCGTAATTTCGAAATGCATGGTAATGAGAAAGTTTGTTTAGAAAATGTTTATGATAAAGCTCTAGATGATGGTCCTATATTGCTTGATAATATTATGTATTCTACTAATGAAAATGGGATAGGAGAGGTCTTGAATTTATCTAGATGGAGTCCCATACCTCTTGAGAATGATCAATCATCTTGTTATAAAATGGTTAAAAGTGGGTTTGAAAGTTTTAATCCCACTATTTTGGAGCTTGATAAAAATTATGTGTTTGTAGATCATGAAAAGCATGCTTTATGTGATAGTTATATTGTTGAGTTTGTTCATGATGCTACTGAAAATTATTATGAGAGAGGAAAATATGGTTGTAAAATTTTCAGTACTAAAACACCTCTCTTATGTTGAAAGTTTTGAAGTTGCATTTGTTTCATCTTCCTATGCTAGTTGCTTTATGCTTCAATGATTTTTTTTTACAAGATTCTTTGCATAGGAAGTGGTTAGACTTAAATGTGTTTGATATTTGCTCTTGATGCTCTCTTTTGTTTTTCAACTCTTATTCTTATGAGAGCATCATTAAAATCTTCTAGCCTAGCTAAAAGGCGTTAAAGAAAAGCGCTTATGGGAGACAACCCATTATTTTATTTCTGCAATTTTTCTTTTCTTTTTGAGTCAAGGAGTTGTTTACTTCTGTAACAATTCCTTTGTATCTTTATTTTATCGCATTGTTGTGCCAAGTATTGCCTCTAATAGGAAGATGATGCTAGATTTGGATTTCTGCGCAGGAACAGATTTCTGCTGTTCACCGTTTTAATTCTGTAAAATCACAGAAAAATTATTTAAATCTGCAAATTTTTGTGCGTGATCCTCAGATATGTACGCATCTTTCGTTAGTTTAAAGTTTTTCGATCTGAGCAACGTAAGTGCCTCGAAAAAATTCGTCTTTACGGACTGTTCTGTTTAGACAGATTCTGTCTTTTATTTTTCGCATTCTCTCTTTTACTAGTGTTGAGTGGAATTCTTTTTTAGGGTGAAGAGCTTCACATAACATCAGTGGCAGTAGTTAATGTTAAAAGTAACGGTCATGTTTGTGTCCTTATAGAACATGTGAGTTTTTGATTGTGCACTAACCCTCTAATGAGAATTACTTGAGTTTGGTGTGGCGGAAGTTTTCAAGGGTCAAGAGAGAAGGATGATATAATGTGATCAAGAAGAGTGAAGAGCTTAAGCTTGGGGATGCTCCCATGGATCACCCCAGCATATTTCAAGAAGACTCAAGCGTCTAAGCTTGGGGATGCCCAAGGCATCCCCTTCTTCATCAGCAACTTATCAGGTCATCTCTAGTGAAACTATATTTTAATTCTTTCACATCATATGTGCTTTACTTGGAGCGTCTGTGTGCTTTTATTTTCAGTATTTTATTTTTCTTATGGTCAACTTGATTGGACCCAGCATTCTTGATTGGGAGAGAGACACGCTCCGCTTTTTCATATGAATACTCCTATTCTTCACTTATACTTGTTGAGTATTCTTATCTAGCTATTGCTATGCTTTTAGCTCCTGTTTTGCATGCATCTCTTATTCAGAGCTGTTAGTTCTTTTAAAGAAAGTACTCTCTTGCTTCACTTATAATTGTTTGGAGAGTTTATGTTGAAATAAATTGATTGGTGTTTGGTTGGAACAGAAAATGTTGCATGTGGTAGATGGTATAATGGAAAAAGCTTACATATTCTTGTAGATCACTGTATTGGATAATTTGATACTTGTCAATTGTTTTGAGTTATCAAGTAGTTCATGTTTAAGCTTTTGTATCATGTAGTTAAAACCTATTAATGAAGAACTACCGTAAAGCTCGTTGAAATTTGGTTTGCATGATTGGTATCTCTAAGGTCTAGATATTTTCTAGTAAAAGGGTTTGGTTAACAAGGAAGACAGTGTAGAGTCTTATAATGCTTGCAATATGTTTTCATATAAGTCTTGCTGTGTCGGTTGATATCCTGTGTTTGCTTCAAATAACCTTGCTAGCCTAAACTCTGTACTGAGAGGGAATGCTTCTCGTGCATCCAAAACCTTGAGCCAAAATCCATGCCATCTGTGTCCACCATAACTACCTATATGTGGTATTTCCTTGCCATTCCAAGTAAATTTTTCATGTGCTACCTTTAAACTATTCAAACTTTATTACTCCTATTTTGTGTCAATGTTTACCAAGCTCATGAGGACGGGGTGGATGTCTTTATGTCAACTGTCAAACAGACTTTACCACCGGACTAGCGGCATATACATCCGCTTATCCATTAATTTTGCAAAAAGAGCTGGCAAATGGGGTGCCCAGTCCCAATTAATTACAACTTTAACCGCTTAATTCTCTTCACATTTTTGCCCTGATTTATCAGTCAAGCAATGACAAACAGTGAAATATCTGCATGTGTAAACAAAAGAGAAAGAGGGATGATCTGCCTTGCTGGTAGAAATAACGTCCTTCATGGGAGCCGCTCTTAAAAGTCTGGTTGGCAGGGGTCATATTGTACTTTCCATTTTCTGATTCGTTGACAATTAACAAACACCTCTCAAAACTTATTTTTACTCTCTATATGATTTCAAAAACTTAAAAAGCTCTAGCACATGATTTAATCCCTGCTTCCCTCTGCGAAGGGCCTTTCTTTTACTTTTATGTTGAGTCAGTTTTCCTACTTCTTTCTATCTTAGAAGCAAACACTAGTGTCAACTTTGGTGCAACAATTTTTATATGCTTGTATATTGCACTTATTATATTGCTTTGTGTTGACAAATATCCATGAGATATATATGTTGAAAGTTGAAAGCAATTGCTGAAACTTAAATCTTCCTTTGTGTTGGTTAAATACCTTTTACTTAGAATCTATTGCTTTATGAGTTAACTCTTATGCAAAACTCTTTGATGCTTGTCTCGAAAGTACTATTCATGAAAAGTTTTTGCTTATATGATTCAGTTGTTTGCTCATTATCTACTTGCTAGCAAACTATAGACCATTGACCTGGATCACTTCATTCATAACATGTGCTTTACAATACTATTTGATCAAGATTATGATTGTAGCATGTCACCTCAGAAATTATTTTGTTTTTATCGTTTTACCTACTCGAGGACGAGTAGAACTAAGCTTGGGGATGCTTGATACGTCTCAAACGTATCTATAATTTCTGATGTTCCATGTTGATATTATACCAATTGTTACATGTTTTATATACACTTCATAGCATTTTTATGCATTTTCTGGGACTAACCTATTAACAAGATGCCACAGTGCCAGTTCCTGTTTTCTGCTGTTTTTGTATTCCAGAAAAGCTAGTCTGGAAATATTCTCGGAATTGGACGAAACTTGGACAGAACCTCCTATTTTTCCAACACGAACACGGAGTCCAAGGAGAGACGGAGGGGAGCCACGTGGCAGCCACACCATGGGGCCGCGGGCCCCCCTGCCGCGCCGTGGGGTGGTGTGGGGCCCACGTGGTCTCCGCCGCCCTTTCGCCTATTTATTCTCCCGACGCGAAAACCCTAAATACCCGAGCCATTATCCACGAAAAGTTCCAGAGACGCCGCCGCCGTCAACCCTAGCTCGGGAGGGTTCAGAAGCTCTTCCCGGCACCCTGCCGGAGAGGGGAATCATCACCGGAGGGCTCTACATCACCATGCCTGCCTCCGGAGTGATGCGTGAGTAGTTCATCCTTGGACTACGGGTCCATGGCAGTAGCTAGATGGTTGTCTCTCCACTTTATGCTATCATGTTTAGATCTTGTGAGCTGCCTATCATGATCAAGATCATCTTATTGTAATGCTACATGTTGTGTTTGCTGGGATCCGATGAATATTGAATACTATGTCAAGTTGATTATCAATCTATCTTATATGTTATTTATGATCTTGCATGCTTTCCGTTACTAGTAGATGCTTTGGCCAAGTAGATGCTTGTAACTCCAAGAGTGAGTATTTATGCTAGATAGTGGGTTCATGCCTCCGGTAATCTGGGAGAGTGACAATAACTTCTAAGATTGTGGATGTGCTGTTGCCACTAGGGATAAAATAACCGATGCTTAGCTTAAGGGTGCGCCGTTAGGTCTAATGCATTTGTTTACATTACGCACATTACTTAATGCAATTATCCGTTGCTTGCAACTTAATACCAACGGGGAACTCGGATGACAACCTGGCGGTGGATTATTAGTCATAGACGCTGTTGGATAACGGTCTATGTATTTTGTCGTAATGCCCACATGAATATCATAGTAATCATCATGTCATATATATGCATTGTCATGCGCTCAATATTTTGTCAATTGCCCAGCTGTAATTTGTTCACCCAGCATGTTAGTTATCTTTTATGGAGAGACACCACTAGTGAACTGTGGACCCCGGTCCATTCTTTTACACTGATAATACAACCAACTGCAAACATTGTTCCTTTTCATTCTCTGCAATTTACTACTGTTTTCCACACCATACGTTTAATCCTTTGTTTTCAGCAAGCCGGTGAGATTGACAACCTCACTGTTTCGTTGGGGCAAAGTAGTTTGATTGTGTTGTGTGCAGGTTCCACGTCAGTGCGCCACTGACAACCTTCAGAAGTGATTTCTTGCTCCTACTGGTTCGATTAAACCTTGGTTTCATACTGAGGAAAACTGCTGCTACACTGCTTCATACCTTTCTCTTGGGGTCTCCCAACGAACGTGTGATCCACGCTATCATGTAACAGGTTGGACGAAGATGGAGGCCATCTGTTTCTGAGGTGTAAAATGGTGAAACAAGTGTGGCGTAATCTGTTGATTGAGGATGAAAGGGTGTCACTTCTCTCTGAGCAGTCACCGTTGGCTATGTTCGAGAGGATCTGGGAGTTGCCTGATCAGAAACGGAGCTTGGTTCTGATTCTGCTGTGGGACTGGTGGACAGTCCGAAACAAAAAAATGCAGAGGGGAAGGACCGAAGCACCGACGAGGTATGCAATTTGATCCAGCATCATGTTCTGGATTTCAAGCAGAATGATCATGCACATGTGATCCGAAACAGCCCAAATCAGCAGACCTGGATGAAGCCTCAAATGACCACGTCAAAATCAATTTTGATGAGGGAGCATGGGGCTTTGTTGCAAGATCAGATACAGGTGGGTTCATTGCAGCTGCGGCCGGGAAACTCCATAACTTAAAAAATGCATTGCAGGCGGAGGCGGAGGCCTGTGTCGCGGCTGTAGAAGGTGATGTTGAGCTGGGTTTGCACAGAGTCGTTTTTGAGTCTGATTCACAAGTTCTTGTGAGTGCTATTAAAAAAAAGCACTACGACCTGGCGGAGATTGGTGTTCTTCTGAAGGAAATTCGAAGCATGTGTATCGGCTCCTTGGAGGCTGCTTCTTTCCAGTTCACTCCTCGTATTTGCAATACAGTGGCTCACCATCTCGCCAAGTATGGCCTGCGTGCTGAATCCCAGTGTACGGGGTGGGAGGGTGATGCTCCAGGCTTCATCTCTGTTTATGTTGCCAGCGATATTGCTGTGCACCGTGTGTAAGGTAGTAAACCCGATGCAGGGGATCAAATGTTGCTCTCTAGCTCATGATCATATTTAGTATGGTTGATGATTGGTAGAATGCTTTTCTAGCCACACATCGCCATGAATAACCACAACGCCCTTATTAGCAGCCACCTAACCCTAACCGATATCATGTAGAACGTTTGGAAGAAGAGAAACCACCACAATTTAACAGGACGAGGGTGAACCTTCCGCGAGATAGCATCCATCGCCTTCAATGGCATTGGTCAACAATCCGCATGTTCTGTAAAATTTTGAGCGTAGTACGCACGTGGATTCCAAGGTTGCTAGATTTGGCCACTAGTCAAACCATTTGTAACTACAGTATCACATATCTCTTCATAATTGAAAGGTTGTACTTCCGCCAGTTTGTAAAAATACCAAAACTGCACAAAAACCCCACCTCTCCCACAACATTTACAATGGATTGTTGTATGTTGAACATGTACATGGTTTGCCAGTATATCAACCCGGTTTGTAGCTACCTTTTATAGCCTTTTGATTAAGTTATCCGTATGGTTTTGTTAATTAGATGAAGCTTGTCACTACTCACTAGCCAGCCCTTGAAACCAACGAACAACTAGGATCTGCATCAATGCTTAGTTGGACCAACGGATATCCACGTTGGCCCTAGTGACAACGAAAGTTGAAAATATTTTCTTTGCAAATAGAGTTATTGTCATGCCAACTTTCCACGTCTTTCACTCCAAAGACTTTGACTTCAGTGCTCATATAGTACTGCAGAAACTACCGCAATTGGCTCAACTACTCGACACATGGCTCCAAACACTTCTACATTAAAAAATAACAAAAACAAGAACTCATGCATGCGTTAGTTCTCCAGGCGATAACCCCAGGGAAACAAAAGCAAAGAAGAACATGTGTAGTTTCTTCTACATCTTTTTTTTATGTTTCTTGAAAAAACAAAGTAACGGCTGAAAAGTACTTTCCTGGTCACCACGAGTGGTCTCAAGTTCTCAAGTCAGTCAGTTAACATCCAGTTCTTATCTGAGAGGGGACTTTTTTTAATGTAAAAGTCGAGTGCTTTTTGTCCCTTGGCGTATATATACTACCCAGTATTCAGTAAAGAGCTAATACAAGCTTCATTGCTGAAGATAGTCTAAAGATGGTCCTTTCACTTCCTGAAGAAGTTTCAACTACATGATGTGAAGTGTGAACCTTCTCTGTCTAGCTAGCTAGTGCATTGTTATCCTACTTTTGGTGCATGTGGATCTAGCTTTCCACGTTGTTATCCATGCATCAGTGTTGGTTTTTGTTTGTTTGAAATAAACAGTGTCAAAATAATCACTACATGAACTCTATAATCTAATACTTGTGCAAACTCACAGACCGAGTCCTGAACAGCCAGAAAGAAGGAAGGGTCCGGAAATTCCACTAGTAACTTGGCCCCCGGCACTATCATAGCCGTCCATTGCTCTGAGATGCGGAAAAATCAATCCGTGTGGCGTTTTTTGCATTTTCACCCCCAGGAAAGAGAAGAATCAACCCGTACTCCACCGCCCCTATTTAAAGCAAGCCGGCCCAAACCAAACCCTAGCCCCAGTTCCGCCGCCCCCACGCCCCCTTCTCTCTCCCCTTCCGCCCCCACCCCACTGCTCTCTCCTTCCGGCCCCACACCGGCGTCGACGCCGGCCCCGGCCCTAGCCATCTACACCGTCGCGGAGGGAGGCTGCGTTGGAGCCGGCTGTGGCGGCGACGGATTCTGCCGTAGGTCGCGTGCCGCACCACCTCTCCCTCGCGGATCCTGCCCTACGGGCTGGTGGTCGAGCTCGCCTGCGACGCGGACGGCGCCTGGCGTCACGCGCTCTCTCGAGGCCCTCTCCTTCGAGGACGAGGATGGGGATCGGCGTCGCGCACCCGCTCGTCCCCGCCGATCTGCAGCCGTACCCGCTGACGTCGACGGATCCGGCAGCGTCGCTGGCCGCGGCCCCAACGCGCCTCCTCTTCCAGCCCCAACCACCTCCGCGTCGAGCCGTCCACCTCTCCCTGGTCGCCGGATCTGGGCATGGCGGCAACCAGTCCGACCTTTCTTCGTCCGCGCGCTAGCAGGACTGCCCGGGCAGGCGCTTCCCCGACTCTGATCTGTTTTATTTTCTTCGCAGCAGCTAGCAGCCACAAGCGTCATTTTCAGGACCAAGCCTTGAAACTTGGCCTTGATCTTGGCTCCTTGGGCCGGCCATGACTCTCCTCTTTATTTTTGGATCTGAGATATTAATGTGGTGAATTTGGAATGGAATATTAGTCAATCTTTTAGGTCTTTTAAATCTCGTCCACTTCGTACAAGATTGAAGCTTCGTTTTGAAGTCATTTCTTGTCTGGATCTTTGATAAACATTCATGAAAACTTTTTCTTGTGATTTTATTGTTTGAATCTTTGTGGGGGATTTTATTGGATTTTCTCGTTGCAGATCTGGGTTGCACATGGCCCAGATCTATTTTTATTCTCTTTGTTTACTTTCTCGTTTCTTCAATTACCAGGGATCAACTAAATGATTCATTCCAGTTTCCTTAACTTTCCAGGAAGATTTTCTTGTACCTGTTCATGTATCTCTATTGTATGAATCATCTGTGAGTTTTCTTTGAATTTTCAGTGAATATTTTGTGGTGTTATATATGGTTTTATTCATATGTAGTGCTTGTAGTACTTGTATGAATGAATGATCTGATAAATGTTCAGTGCATGAGGCTCCTGATACATGTATGAATCAGAGATATTTTGCTCTGAAACCGGACTGAAATGAAACTGCTCAGTTTCTGGAAATATTCTTGTGAATAATATACTGTGCACAGGACGAAAAATAAAAAAATTAACGGTGAAAAAAGGATTTTCAAAATTTTGAAACCTATATAGACCTTTAATGAAATACTTTTGAATATTCAGTGAAACATTTATATGGAAAATAAAAGTGTAAATCTTTTTTTCCTATCCAGCAATCGAAATATGGCTAGAAAACGCTGCAAGAAAGATTTATAAAATTATTTTATCACAGATTGTTGTGAAATAATGTTGGTTCTAAATGTAGATTCGAAATCTGGGAACAAAAATGTTCCTTTCTTCACAGATTCCAAATCGGGGAAAGAATTTCATTGAAAAAGGAATCTGACAATCTGTGAAAAATCTTGTATGAAATATTGATGAATAGTTTTTATTAATCTTGAAGGAATTATGAAAAACTAAATGCAACTTGTATGTATTTTGATGGAATTTGAATTGAACCAACCCGTCAAAACATGTCCGGAAAAGAAAAGCAGAGAAACTTGTATGAAATATATTTGAAACTTTTCTGAATATTGTTGAATATTCCTAAAAAACAATATTTTCGTATTATTGAATATTTTCTAGGGAAAAAATATTCATTGAAAAAAGCTCCAACGAAAAATCTTATACTAAGAAACATTATTTGAAACTTTCTAAAAATTGTTGAATATTCTTGAAAAAAACAATATTTTTCATATTGTTGAATATTTTTTGGGAAGAAATATTCTTTGAAAAACTCTCCAACAACATACAATTTATTTTTGTGATTCGAAATCTGGGTGATGAAATTTGTGAAAGGCTGCAAAGGTATGGACTATTCTGCAAAAAACGCGTGCAAATTTTGACCAACATGTTGCCGTCGGATCTCACCGAATGGGCGGTAGAGGTAGTCCTTTGGGGCCAACATACGTGCGGAATTGCATTTTTCTTGGAAAGACCAACGTGTGGGATATGCATCAAACGTTAAACATTGTTTAATGACGCTTAAAATTGGCTGTTTTGTAAACAAAGCTAAATCTGGTACGGTTAAAGCTGTCAATAACACGACAAATGTTTAACCTGCTTTCAGTAAAGCGAACTGACCCAGTGCCCGGGAGGCGGCGTATCTAGATCGTCGGATATGCGCGTGGACTTGTGAGGCCCGTGTATTGTGAAGTAAACAAAATCTCAGTGACAACTACTCCCTCCGTTTCTTAATATAAGATGTTTTAGCTCTTTACCACATTCACATATATCTATATGTATTTAGACAAATTTTAGTGTGAATGTTCACTCATTACAATATGTATCTAGACAATATGTGCTATTGCTAAAACGTCTTATAATTATGAACGGAGGGAGTACTTTTTAGGTCCAGAGATTTTACGTGCGGATCAAAACCACCTGTCACGCAAAGTAGAATATTAGTGATAGTGTTTTGGTGAATAAAATCTTCCTTCTTTGGTTAACTCACCAATTCCACCGGAGGGGAAGAGACTACCTCCAAAGAAGTGGCAGGCATTTTTTCTTACTTCCAATAATTAACTATAATCCTGAGCTGATAGCAATGGGCATATGGCCACTGCTCACGGGCAGAAAACTAGTGTAAGAAAAATGATTATTTAGTTGCGATTTCAGAAGACTTAAGCGGTGCGGTGTCATGCATGCTTTGTCTGGTTCATGAGTAAATGTTCTGTCCTCACTAATCACGTGTTATTTGTGTGGCTGCTTATTACTAGTCATGTGTTAATTACTTGTAAATTACCTGTGGCAATTACGGCACAACCCCGGCCGCTTCACAATCAAAAGACAAACCCAAAACATATAGATCGAGCGAATGCCAATAACATGACCCCATGGTGGCCAACATCTTTGTAACCGACTAGGAGACCAAACAACATTTGCAAACTAGATAACGACCACTGGACAGTCACAAGGCTACACCTCCATGTTATTTGTTGCTGAATCGAATATATCAAGAGTTCTATATACATCGGGTTCAACGATAATTAATATGAATCAGATGGAGTACCGAAGATGAGCAATCATGCACCAAACAACGGATCAACTATTTTCCTTCTCCTTTGCACACTTCTTGTCTAACTTTTATATTAGGCTTCTTAAATGTGGAAACTAAAAATGGATGCCGAGCTACATGTAGCACTTTATTTTCATAAATTTAAAATTCATATTTCAAAGTTTCAAAAAAATAAAAAAATCTGAAATAAATCTAGATGTAGCTAAGGATGTATACTCAAAGCGTGAAATATCTCAATACGAACTACTTTGTATTGCAGGCTACACAAAAATAACAAAAGAGTGAATCTGAGTATAGTGAATAGTGCACCTTTCAAAACTATAAAATTTGTCAGATTTTGTCATTTATGTGTAGCCTAGAATATGAAGAATTTCACATTGAGAAGTTGCACGGTTGTAGGATACATCATTGACCACATCCAAACTTTTTAAATCCTTTTTAGAACTTGTAAAATATGATTTTTGAATTTTTGAAAAAAGGGCTACAAGTAGCAACGATCACATAGTTAAAACCATCTATAAATCTAATGAGGAGCTATTTCTATCCGCTCACATACTTCTTTTAGTTGATTTTTTTTGTTTTCAAGGTAACTAATTGATTCTTATATTTTTTCTTGAAACACTGAGCATAATATTAGATGCGTGAAAAATAACACCACAATCATCTGCACACAATTAAACATTGCATATTGAAGACTGGTGTCGTGAAGTATCAAGATTGATAAATATTATCACATCCGTCTCGCGACTGATGAAACATCACCTCCCACCTAAAAAAACAAATCGACATTATAAGATTGCTTCAAAAAAATTGAGAAAATATAGTTTTAGAACCAAAGATTTTTTTTAATGCAAGAGCGTAAGAGGATAGTTCAAGTTCGGGGTTTCTTTCTAGGATATTTAATTTGGAGATGCTTAAGGCCGAATCGGTCAGAATGAATAACTTTTTTTTGAGACACAATTCCTTTTTTAGAGGAGAGAATGAAGAACAATTGTAGGATTCTAATCTCAAAAATAAAAAAAGAACAATAAATTTAGGCCCATCAGAAAGACCCGGCCTATGCATCGAGTTCTTCTTCCTCGCTCGTTTTTGCATAGGCCCATCAGAACACGCAGGAAGCAACAGATTTTACCAAGTCTTCTCCTTCCTCCTCTCTCCTAGTATTTCGGTCTCCTCACCTGCCTCCGGAAAGGAAAAGCAACGAGACGCGAATCAGCGGCGGCGATGGCTCTCCCGGTGTCGACCACCTCCCTCTCCCGCCTCCTCTCGTCCCGCCGCATCCAGCCCGCCGACGTCACCGCCCTCGCCACCTGGGGCGTCGCCGCCGGCTGCGCCGCCTTCTACCTCGTCCAGGTTGGTGTTAAAACTTTCAATCGACGACGACTCGTATCCGTTCCCCTATACCCCCACACGTTTGTCCCGTGGATATGTTTGTTCCCGTGGCCGGCGCTCGATCCGTGGATATGTTTGGTCTGCCGGTGTTAGGGTTTTGATTTCTGTAGATCCGATCTGCCATGATTGGTTGCTTGTTGTTGGACTAGATCTGCCGCTTGCTGGATCCGTTTTCTGGCTCCGCGACAGCAAAGATGGCGTGATCTGGGAGGGATTATCAGAAGTTTATCACGTTAGTCAAATTTGGCTCTACTAGTACTCCATTGGTAGGGAAGTGAAGGAGAAAACGAAATGATTATGTGATAGTTTCTTTTTGCGAACAGCTATGTTTAAGGTGCCTTAGCGATAGGAACATGCTGCAATAAATAGGTCAGGACGACAAATGGACAATGTTAAAGTAGCTATGGTCACATCTGCATCATGCAAACATGGTATTTGACCAAAAGATCAAGACGCAATGCATTTGGTTAATCAAAACACAAACTTCTAATGGTTAAAACACTTGACATAGTGCAACATAAACTGGATGCAACATGTTATTTGAATTTCGCAAACATTTGATGGTACTAGGTTGGTAACAGTATTTTTCTTTGCTCCTCTCCTTGTTATTTTTCTTTAGCGTTTCCTGTATTTGTTGTTCCACATAGCAAAGATGTACATTGTCAGTATGGTCCTGGAAATTCTCTATCCACTTTGTTTTAATCTTTCCATTAGAAACGTGAGCAATATAGAACCTCTTCTTAGAGAGGCACTATCTATTATGCTCATCCTAAATACCGCGAAATCACCCGTTTTGGAGTGACACGTTTCATACTTTATCACTTGATAATGGAAATGTTTCTTTTTGTGTAAGATGACATCAATCTTTTTGGTGTGTGGAATTTTGAAATGCATTTGTCAGGTCTTTCTGATACATATTATGTATGCTTATCATCTCTGGTTATTACATCCTGTTATGAACTTTGGTATCTAAATCTTTCCCGACTGCCTATTTAATATGTTTCATAGGATGTAGTTCCCAGCTTTAAAGTCAAACACTTGAAATTTCCTTTTGCTGAAACTGGATCCTTCCTAGCTCCTACTTGTGGTGAACAAAACTTCATCTCTCTCTGCCCACCAGAATCAAGCATTCCGTCCTGCCATGCTGAACATCTAATGGTTCACGCAATTTTGGTTAACATCCAATATGCTAATTTTACAATTAGCACGCCTTATCCACTCAACTTCTCTCTCATACATTTTGCGCCTGCACAGGAGCTCTTCTTGATCCTTGAAATCTACAGCTAATATTTTGGTGAACATCTATTTCGAGTTTTACTCTGTTTAACCCATGTCTTGAGGTGTAATCAGTCGTGTAGTTTATTTGCTCTTCTCAAAGCTATAATCTTGCTGTTAATTTCTTTCTTTCTGTTTTTAGTTTCTTGGTCTCCACTATACTAAGTCACTTTTGATTTCTTTTGCAGCCATTTGACTTCATTAAGAAAACTTTCTTCGAGAAGCCCGCCGAGCCAGAGGCATGAGTGTCACGGGCACGTACGGTTGCAACTTTTGATACTCTTACATTTCCGGGATGATCTCTTAGTTGAAGAGAACTTGCCAATAATATATAAGACCCCTGATGTTCCCTTGTTTGATACCAGATGTAGGTTTCCTCTTGTGTTGCATGTAATCCTCGCCAGGGGAGTGAATGATCATGTGATACTTGTTTATCATCACAGAGAAAGAAACTGTGTGTTGTGTTCAATTCTCGTGCACCGTCGAGTGAGCTAGCAGCGGCTGAGCCAGACTCTCGCAGCTCAGCCGTCGTGCTGGACCTGCTGGTACGCAGAACGATCTAGGGGTAGGTCTGGAATTTGAGCCGAGCTGACTCGGCTCGACTCGTTCAAGCTCGGTCAACTAGCGAGCGAGCTCGGCTCGGCTTGTTTAACAAACGAGTCCAGAATTGAAACTCGGCTCGGCTCGCTAAACTCGCGAGTTTGCTCGTTTAACTCGTTTAGCTCGCTAAAACTATTAACATGCATTATACTAAATTTTATGTATATTTTTTCCTAATTAGTTGGGCTGTATGATGTAATTATCACAACAATCTATAACAATATGAAAATATCAAGTAATATCTAGTCGTTAAACTATGATAATCATGAAAAATAATTCAAAGAGATAAGAATAATATAATGATTTATTTTTTACCGAGCTAAACGAGTAGCTCGGAACTCGGCTCGTTTAACTCGAACTCGTTTAGCGTCTAAAATGAAAACTCGGCTTGGCTCGTTTAACAACGAGTTCGAGCTAAGCCGAGTCGAGTTCCTAGCTACTCGTTTAACTCGCGAGTTTCGAGTTTTAATTCCAGCCCTATCTAGGGGCTCTCACCCAAAAGCCTTTTGTGGAACTTGTATCAAATCAAAACTTAGCATTCAACATGTCAAGAAAAAAACTTAACATTCAGTAAACTTCAAACCAGAAAACAACACCATTTCTCTTGGACACGCGATGGATTTGACCAGATTTTCATCTATATTATCCACACTGATCAACCTCGCAGAATATGCATGTGAAATTTCTACGACGTGGTTATCCTTCTACCTGCGTGTTTTGTGAGATGTTGACCGCGGGAAGGCGACTCCATTGCTCCACGCAGAAGTCAAAAGTCCGTACCTCGATGGTCGGCTATCTAAAGTTTAAAATTTCTTGGCCCCACCCAGAGTCATCATCGTCACAGAAAGTATGATTTGTGCACCGAGAACTACCTTCTGATGATCACACCGCTACCTCCCTCTCTCTGAAACCAAATAGCCACCACCACCGGGACGCCACCGCGTGGACCGCCTCCGGACAACCCACCGGAGCAAGCACGGCTCGCCTCCAGCTCCAGGTCCTGCCAGATGTCGCGCGGCGGTGGCGGGTGGTGCCCGCCCATGGATCTAATGCGGTCGGAGGCGATGCAGCTGGTGCAGGTCATCATCCCTGCCGAGTCCGCGCGGCTCGCCGTCTCCAACCTCGGCGACCTCGGCCTCCTCCAGTTCAAAGACGTACGCACGCCCACGCCCACACCTTTGGCTCTTGGCCCATTTTAATCTGTTGATCGCCGGTGGGGATGCGTAGGGTGGGCAATTAATCGCGTGCTATGAGCCTATGACACGCGATGCTTTCAGCTAGCTTGTGTCACACACCTGCGCCCGGAGTTGACCGCAGCGAAGGTGGACATCAAGGGAATGGGAGAAGATGCCCTGTCAGCAGTGGGGTAGGCTTGTAAGCGAGTTAAGTGAGCAAGAGAGGCCTGCGTGTCAGCTTGACTGCCTGTCGGTCAGAGCGCGTGCAACTAACCTGTAACCTAAACGGTCGGTATCGATGCTGAACAGCTGAAGTAGTCTGAATTCCCATCCCCTCTTCTCTGTTCTTTTCTCACTCCAGATTCTCTAGTTATCCCCAAATAGTGTGATCCGAATGCTTTAGGGCTTTTTTATGGTCAGTTCGGCACAGCCCGGCACTGTATAAATAAGACAAACACAGTGCCAAAAATAATTAAGAGATTAAAGTACAGTTTGTTTAAGTTTTCTATTATTTGAGGTACTGAAGAAAGACCTCCGGATGAGCGTAAAATGACCTTTGCGAAACATCACTAGGATCATACATGGCTCTCGAGTAAATAATAGCCTAACTGTAGGTCCTCATGATTAATGTGAACTATAAACATTTGGAATTCAGTTAATGATTTGAAGTTATTTTTGTATACCTGCTGACATGTAACTGTATGTGTAGCTCTATGTCATAAGATTATGTAATCTCAGGTGAAAGTAAAACCTTAAATCCGCTGACGTAGGTGATTTTTTTTTGAGCTATAAAGTGGTCGCATCCACCGCCCGAATAGATAGAAAGAGTTGACCCAGTTTATAAGGGAAACCGGGTCCAAAAACCAGGTCGCTACGTAGGTGATTTTGGTCTGTGTTAAGTCATGCTTTTTTTTTTTCCTTTCTGTCGAGTTCAGGAGAATCTAATATTTACCATTTGTTTCAGCTTAATGCTGACAAGAGCCCGTTCCAACGGGCTTATGCTGCCCAGGTACTCAACCTTTCTTAATACTTTCTTGTTGCCGTCCATGCTATGTTATATGACCTTGTATCTGTCCAGCTTATCACGAGGAGCAGTTTCTTTAACACTTGGGAAGGTGCTAAATCACGTAGTGTTTTCCTATCAGCTTATGTCATTGATTGAATTTGGTGTGGCACTGTTGGTACCCTTTTGTCATTATTTTTACTTTATGCTGTAAAAACACTACCTTGTTCTGATGAGACGAAATCGATAAGGATCTGAATCATTCGTAACCTCAACTTTTTTCAAGAAAACTTCTAAACTCAAATTCAAACAAAATAAGGCCCAGGTTATCACTATTTACCTATGATGCACTGTGGGTTAGCACATGTCTTCATGATGTGAGTATGGAATCAAAATACCCAATTAATGCATTGATTTGGTTTTCAGCATCCTAAGTTATCCTGATTATATAGCCTAACGCAAAGGGACTAAACCTATATATTCTGCAATAAGGTTATGTCATTGATTAAATTGCATATGGAACTGTTGGTCGTTTCAGAAGTCCTTTAGTTTACGCTGTGTTCTAAAATCATAAATATGTTTAATTACTAGTGCCCATACACCTTGTGCAGATCAAGAGGTGTGGTGAAATGGCTCGCAAGTTGCGTTTTTTCAAGGAACAAATGTCGAAAGCTGCCATATTGACTTCTTCCATGCAATTTTCAGGAACTCCTTTGGAAATTTCTGACCTGGAGGTATTTAGTTAATGAACTTATGCCTGCACTCATCATGTACAGATTGTAAGTATAGAATTTTCTTTTAACATTATCTACTAGCAGATAAAACTCGGGGAATTTGAAGCTGAGCTAATTGAAGTAAATGCAAATAATGGGAAGTTGCAGAGGACGTACAATGAGCTGGTGGAGTACAATGTTCTTCTACAAAAGGTATGGCCCCATTAAAGTATCATGACATAATTTATTTGATGTGATCCCCTTTTCTCTTTTTGTGTATTGACGATAGGTCGATAGCATTGTATAGCCGTGCATAATTGAAAAGAGCTAAATTCTGAAATATCCCTGAGGTGTAAGCTATGAAAGAAACAAAAAACTTGCCTGTAGAATATTTGTGAACATGGTTTTTGCTACATGGTTGTACATGTAAACATGTTTGACACTTTCAGACGAGGGATGGTCTCAAGTTTACTAGAACTAAGATACCTAGCAGCAATTTTTTTTTCTTATCCGTATTGTGGTGGAGTTGCTGATTGAGAATCTTGGCCCTGAACCAATGCAGCACGAGTTCAGATTTGGGAGGCGGTCGAATCGTAGAGGCAGGAAGATAAATTGGAAGGGATAGCTGGGATAATTTTCCTCTTCATTTATTGATCGATATGCCTTGGCATTATATAGCCTGCTTACAACTTGGGGTAGAATCTGAACTAACAAACGTTGACGAAAGAAACTAACTTGAAGATCAGAAATGTCTCGGATCTAAATTTTGCTAAAAATATAAGTGGATAGCTAGGGATACATATACCCTAAGGAGCTGGCGTGGCCTTCTCCTGGGTGGCCTTCTTGTATTGGGAAAACTTATTGCCCCACGTAGCAATAGACATATTTGAGCACACTTCGAGTCGATTCACAATTACATGCTGGAGTAAATTTTTGTCGTTCTTCGACATGGGCATCTCAGTACTAATCAGCTTATGGTTATTGGACCACTCAGTACTTATCTAACTGCCTTTTATACTGAAAAAGAGTAATGTTGAAGACTGTTATATGTCGTTTATTACTGATTCTATTTACTTTCAGACTGGTGAGTTTTTCTATTCAGCTCAAAGAAGTGCGACACAGCAACAGGGGAAATGGTGGCAGATCAGTCTGGTGATTCTTCTCTGGAGACTCCTTTACTGGAGCAGGTGTGGACCATTATTCTAGGAAAGGAATATCTTGAATCTCTTTCCTTGCCTTCATGCTTTTTCTTCAAGTTCTCATGATTTGTTCATTTCAGGAAATGGTGACGGATCCATCGAAACAAGTGAAGCTAGGTTTCCTGAGTGGTCTTTTGCCAAAGCACAAGGCTATGCCCTTTGAACGTATACTTTTCCGTGCCACCAGGGGCAATATGTTACTCCGACAAGAATCTGTTGATGAAACGGTAACTGATCCGCAAACTGGAGAGAAGGTTACTACTTTCCTTAGTCCTCAACTCCTTTCCACAAATTTAGGAGTTAATTCTGAAGATTCAACATGATGCTTCCTTTGTTTTTATTGTTTGTGTTAAGAGAGATGATTGAAAAATTACCTAACCATTATTACTGTAAATCTGAAACAACCTATCCTGCAACTAGTGGGTTTTACAAAATACTACTAGTATTTTCTGGGCCACGATGTTTAGTATTCAGCTGTTAGCTTAAATACACTTGGTATTGTTGTTATGTTTTCCCACTAGTTATGTAGTTCTGACATATTCTTTTTCCTCAATACTATAATATATTGACAGGTCGTGAAAAATTCTTTTGTTATATTCTACTCCGGGGAGAGAGCAAAATCCAAGATTGTGAAAATTTGTGATGCTTTTGGTGCCAACCGTTATCCATTTCCAGAAGACCTTGCTAAACAACTGCATGCTATCCAGGAGGTTGTGTTTATCCCCATGTTATTCTTTAATCCATGAGAGCAGTTTTTCTGAACACAGACTCAGTTACACCCCCTATCTAGGCTGTTCATAGGTGCATCAAGATTTGTGCTAGCCCTTTTTCCCTCCCAAACAACTTCTCTTTTTTATATCTCTCAAACCCTACAATATATGGATTGAAACTTTGCAGTTCAGTGAAACATTTGAAATAAAATGTAGTAAAAGTAGTTCGCGATTTTTCTCACGTTGAATATATATAATGATATTTTTGTATTTCAATATCTAAAAAATTAAGTTGCACAAAAATTCTGAACTATTTTTTTTTCACATTCAAGCTGTATTGTTTTAGTGACCTGTAAACTTTAAATGCATAATCCCTCCGTCCCAACATATAACGCGTGCTATTTTTGTGCTCGTCTTTGATGCTCAACTTGGACCACTAATATATTTAAATTATATGGATTGAGAATGTATAAATTGTACTGTTGTTGTATTCTTATTGCAAAATTCGTTTATTTCTTATATCAGTTTACTAATTTGGTGGACATGTTATGAGTATAAATTATGGTCAAAGTTGTACGTTGTTGATCAACGAATTTTACACTACTAGAAAGCCCTTACAGTAGTCCTAGTATCACTCATGTTCTTTTTTTTTTGCGTGCCACTGATATTCGTGGCAAATTCGGGCTCGCCACTGCTTTTCGTCCACCAGCGGCGTGTGGATACGGAAGCCACGCGACTGGTACGCGGGATCCACGTGACCACCCGGTCGAAAAGTGTCGGTGGCGCGTGGTTTTTGTGACACGCCACTGCTTTGTTTATATCGGTGGCGCGTCCAGCCAACACGCCACAGGAAGGTGGCGCGCCACCGTGGATTCACTGGCGACCGGTCGCTATCAGACCTACCTTTTCTCGCAAACGCGCGGCACGACAGCGCAACTTTCAACGCGGGTGTTAATGTGTGCATCTACCCCCGCTCCCGTCACTAATGCACACACTCACCCGCGCACCCCTTAGAAACTGAGGAGCGTCGCGGCGGCCACTCCTCATTCCGATTCCTTTCTCTCCTCTCTGATGGCTACCCTCTTTCCTCAATGGCCCACGACGACGATGACCCGACGCCCAGGTTGTCAAGCTGTTGCCCTGGCTGTGGCTACGCTACCTCGGAGATGACGTCGCCGAGGAGCTTGCGAGGACTAGGCTCCTGGTCCCGCCTGGCTGTCGGCTATTGGTTGGCTGGGACATAAGAATGGACGATCAGGTTGTCCACCCGCTCCCCAACGCCGGCACCAAGGAAATGCTAGATCTTATCCTCGACAGGCGGAGTCGGCTACCCGACATCCTCAAATCCGATATGGCGTTCGCGCCGCACTACCAGTGCTGGCCGGGCGTCTTGGCGGCGGAGCAGGAGAAGCGGATCGAGCAGGGCGATGGAGATATTCGTCCTCGGGGCCCAAGAACCGTGACCACAGGTGACGCTTCTGGGCGGGGCGGACGATCAAGGAAGTCCTCGAGGAATGTCGGGCCGTACGGGCCGTGGCCAGTTGATTCAACTGCCCGGGCCACGCCTACGCGCGCCGCCTTCCGCGCCGGACGCCCGCCACCTGTTGACTCTCCAAGAGGCGCACTTTTTAGGGAGGCAAAACATCCCACTATCGGACGACTGCAGGGTGCCGGAACAATTGGCGCCAAGCATTGTAGGCAGGGAATGCCATGGGAGCTCCATGTCGGCACCCTATTGGGGCGAAGGCGTGAAGTTGGAGTACGAGGAATGTCGTGGTAGCTCCGTCGACCACCTCGGCCTTCGCTCGCCGCCTAGCTAGCCTGAAGAGGAGGAAGTGGGTGGGACAAGAGCGCCGGGCATGGCATGCAACTGGCCGCTGAGACGTCGTTGGTGAAGCTTCAGTAGCCGCCGCAGCCACCACTAAACCGCCGCTTAGATCTTAGATTAGGATAATATTGGGGTTTAATTTTGGTGACTTTGTAAGTTTGATCTATAATGAATGAAAGAAATGTATCTTAGGTAACTTCATAATCCCGCCATTATTTAAACCTATATCGGCTCCCGTATTATTGAATCTGTCCGTACCGGCCATCCCCGACGACGAATTTTTGTTTCACCAGTGGCGTGATCGTCATTGGTGGCGTGTATTGGGAACGCCACAGATAACTCGTACCGGTGGCATGCGAAGTTACACGCGTCACCGACTACTACTTACCAATACCACGCGCCACCAATAGCACTTAGTGGCGCATAATTAGTGGCGCGCCGAAAACGGGCCACTAAGGGCGAAATCGGCACGCCACTGCTAGGTTAGTTCCTACTAGTGTAAGGGCGTCTTATAGTTTGAGTCAGAGGGAGTATGTTGTATTGTTTGGAGATACAAAAGTAAAAATCGAAAAAGTGTGGGGGTGTAGGGCGCATGTGGTTCAATCAAAACTTTCCCTTAATCCATCTTTCTTCTCATTTTGTTTTGTTCATTAGTTCTCTTAAAGAGACTGCTGAGACATCCTCAAGTGGTTGGTTTTGTACATATATGTATGCGATGTGGTTGTGCATATACAGTACATTTAACATTCATATATCATGTAATAAACCACCATCCTTGATGTCACATTTTTGAATTATTAAACCCACTATAACTGTTTAAATCCAAAGTGACATGTTCTCGAAGGAGTATTTTTGCCTCTTCTATTTTTATCTTTCATTTTGGATGATGTAGTTTGTTTTGTTGAAATTTGTAACTTTCTGTCTCAGTTTTGTGCAGTTTCATAAGTACTGAATTGTAATCCAAGGCTCTTTCGAAAAAAAACTATGTTTTGTGGTACTAAATTTACTTAATTACTATTATCTGGTCTGATACACTTACAACTCTTTAGGTATCTGGAAAAGTGTCAGAGTTGAAGGCAACAATCGAAATGGGTTTAGCTCATCGTGACAGCATACTTAAAAATATAGCTTCTGAGTTTGAACAATGGAACAAACTGGTAAGTATGTAATATTTACTATCATACAAATCAGAAGTAAGTGCTATTTGAACAACCATTGATAAGTATCGTATTAATTTCCTTGCATTCAAGTTTAATTCTGATTGAAATACAAATGCTTCAGTTGAAGAAGGAAAAAGCTATTTACCACACGTTAAACATGTTCAGTCTTGATGTGACAAAGAAATGCTTAGTTGCTGAGGGGTGGAGTCCAGTTTTTGCTACAAGTGAGGTATCCATATGTACTCTCATTCTTCCTGTCATTGGTCAATGATGTTTTTTGCGTGCTTTCTAGTTTCCGTTGCTCTTCTTTTGTCCATAAGGTTTAGAGTTTGTTTTACCCATTGCAGGTCCAAGATGCACTTCGTCGTGCTACTACTGATAGCAACTCTCAAGTTGGTTCCATTTTCCAAATTCTTAACACACAAGAATCTCCTCCAACGTATTTCCAGACAAATAAATTTACTTCTTCCTTCCAGGACATTGTGGATGCATATGGGTAAGTTCTAAAACTAAAAAACATTGCTGGAGTGGACTAGGTAGCAGCACCGCATGCATGACATCAACAAGATTCTTTTGGTTTTGAATTTTCTGAAACTTCATATTTCAAACCGTGTACCGAAAACTTTTATCTCGAGAACTTTTTAATTAGTAGTTGTCACATTATATTCAGTTTGTTACCAGGTTATAGTAACTTGGTTACCATGTTACTAAACTTTACTACTTTTATGGTGTGCTACCATCTCTTGTTGACAACACTTGAATACTCACTCTCTAGCTCTTGCATAATGTTGCAATGCCTCAAACGTATAAATTATATATTGTAACTATCACTATTATCATGGCAACTATACGTTGTTAACATGACAATCACAATACTATAACATGGTAACTGTTGACAATGGTATTTTTTTTCTTATGCACTAACTTCACATTAAACATATGTTGCAGTATTGCGAAGTATCAGGAAGCAAATCCTGGTTTATTTACTATTGTAACATTTCCCTTCTTATTTGCTGTCATGTTTGGAGATTGGGGTCATGGAATTTGTATACTGTTTAGCGCATTGTACCTCATAATCCGAGAGAAGAAGCTAGCTTCACAGGTTTTCTCATGACCCTTCTCTTATTTCATTCTCTAGATATATGTTTTCCAACGATATTAGTACTAACTATCTTTTATTCTTTGCTCGCAGAAACTAGATGACATAGTGGAGATCATGTTTGGTGGTCGCTATGTGATTTTGATGATGTCCTTTTTTTCAATTTACACTGGGTTAATATATAATGAGTTCTTCTCGGTTCCATTTGAGCTCTTTGGTAAATCTGCCTATGCATGCCGTGACCCTTCATGTGGGTAAGGAACCTAAAGCACTGAATTCCTGCTCCTACTTTGATGTTTTATTAAAACATTATTTGAGTTTACATTTTTCCTCGTTTTATTTATAGGGATGCTACAACTGAAGGATTACTTAAGGTGAGGCAGGCGTACCCATTTGGTGTCGATCCTGTGTGGCATGGAAGCCGTAGTGAACTGCCATTTCTCAACTCCCTAAAGATGAAGATGTCAATTCTTCTTGGAGTTGCACAAATGAACCTTGGAATCATATTGAGTTTCTTTAATGCAAAGTTTTTCAAAAATAATGTTAACATTTGGTAAGTTGATATCATCGCAGAAAGTCATGTGGCCTCGTTTTTACTACTATCTGAGAATTTCCTTAAAACAGTAGACTATACTCAACAGGTACCAGTTTGTTCCTCAGCTGATCTTCCTGAACAGCTTGTTTGGTTATCTGTCAGTCCTCATCATTATTAAGTGGTGCACAGGCTCAAAGGCTGATCTATACCATGTGATGATATATATGTTCCTCAGTCCAACAGATGATATTGGGGAGAACCAGCTATTTCCTGGACAGAAAATTGTGCAGGTTTGGTGATATTCATTGCTGCTGCTATGTTTTGATTCTGTGAATTACGCATAACGTTTCTTGTTTTCTTACAGCTTGTTCTACTTCTACTTGCTCTGGTGTCTGTGCCTTGGATGCTGATTCCGAAACCATTGTTCTTGAAGAAGCAACATGAGCAGGTTGCAGACTTTGGCGGAATCCTTAACTGACTTCCCACTGTAATTTATATACCCACTTTGTAACTTGTTGATGGTATCATTTTGCTCCATCAGAGGCACCAAGGCCAACACTACACCATGCTTCAGGCCACGGAGGAATCCGTGGCGCAATTGGGAGGACATCATGAAAACCCAAACCACCATGAGGAGTTTGAATTCAGTGAAGTTTTTGTTCACCAGATGATCCACACGATCGAGTTTGTGCTTGGTGCGGTCTCAAATACCGCCTCATATCTTCGTCTTTGGGCTCTCAGGTACCACTGTACTTGATATGATACATCACACCCAAATATGCCAACTTTGTCCTCACTGCGTAGGCATCGCCAATTAAACCAATGTTTTTGTTTGTGTAGTCTTGCGCACTCGGAGCTCTCCAGTGTCTTCTATGATAAAGTTCTTCTAGCATGGGGGTATGATGCACACTATTAGATCTTTTGCATGCTACAGTGGCCATACTAATCCGTATTATGCTCTCTTCGCAGATACGACAACATTATCATCCTTGTTGTTGGAGTGATCGTCTTTCTCTCGCCACTATTGTGTCTTGCTCTCGATGGAGACCCTAAGTGCATTTCTGCACGCCTTGAGGCTCCACTGGGTTGAGTTCCAGAACAAGTTTTACGAGGGCGATGGGTACAAGTTTGCACCATTCGCATTCTCATCGATCATCGAGGAGGAAGACTGAACCCCAACCGTTGTATGTAAATATGTAATGTATATCAGTATATGATGTAAGACCTTTAGAGGTGTTCCAATATGTGAATAGCCACTGTTTATCACCATTATAGGAAGATTCAGAAAACTCACGTTCCTTGGCCGGAGCAAGGTTCGTGGAATCATCATTTTGCAATTACTATTTGCCATACCTGGTTATTCTGCAGTAAATTATGATGTGTTATAACCATCATGGGTAGCAGCTGATTCGCAAAGTCAGCATTGCATCACTACATTTTTGGTGGTGCCATGTTTGATTATTTTGCAACTCATATCTGACATCATCAATCTCTATCTTTGTAATTTGTACTACGATTATGTAAATAAATAAGATCTTTGTTTTGAGTTTCTTTCATTATAGGTCTTGTCATTCATCGATAATGAAGCATATAAGTTCTAGATAGGGCATGAATCTATCAACACCCTCTGCGTCTATTGCACAGAATCAGACTTGGATACCTTAAAATAATTCTGAACAATTTTAGGAGTAAACTACGAAAACAATTGCAGTTCAAATGTGAATTAATTTTAAAAAATCTGCAGAAATCATTGAAATATGCGAAAGTAGTTAGAAATTGAGAAAAAAGTAATACTTAGATATTTTCCATCCAATATGTTACTATGTGTGGAAATTGGAGAGGTGTCATTTCGCACCATATTCTTTGCACTTGCTTCAAAAAAAAACCATTTGTTATAACTTAAAAATGCAAAAAAAAACAATTAGCTAAAAGTGGAAATTCCTTTTGGCACTATTGTTTGGCATGCCAAATATGGTCACATTATAATTGAATATGCTATGGATATGGCCATGATGCATGATAGTCCGTTTTGTGAAGTTTTTTAATAAAAGATGCGAAAAACCATGTTATTTTTTTCCTCACAACTATTACACATAAAGGGACTCCATAACAAAGGATTGCATTTTGTAGAAATTTCTTTATTTTCTTTGAATTTTTTAAAAAAGGGATCAAAATTATCAGTGAAATTATTTAGAGCTAGGGCCTAATTAATTCCACACCCTATTTTTTTTACTTGTTCAACACCCTGTTTTTCCATTGGCTAGAATTATACTTGGGTAACTTAAAATGAATTTGGAATTTGTTAGGAGCAAGCACGAACATACTTGTAGTTTAAATTTGAATTACTTTCAGTCAAAATTCATTTTAAATGGGCGAAAGTGGTTAGAAATTGAGAAAATTCTTAATACTTTAGAATTGCCCATTCAATAGGGTATATTTTGTGTGAAAACTGGAAATGTTTCATTTTGCACCATTTTTTGGCACTTTCTTCACATAAAAACACACCTTTTGCACTTAAAACTGAAAAAGGCGCATTAACATGAAGCAAGTGCCATTTTAAAATTAATGATTTTGCTCTACAAATTCCAAATATGAATGTGCATATCATTTTATTTTAGTTGTTTGCAAAGTTGTTTTCATCCTATGTCTGCCGTTCTGTCATTAAGTGCAGTTAAAATGGACACTTCTCCATCGTGTGTACCGAGGTGTTTTTGTTTGCCGAGTAAACACTTAGAAAACCATGAGTATGCCGAGTGTTTCATCTCGGCACTCGACAAAGTCACATGTTTATCAAGTGCCCGATAAAAAGCACTTGGCAAATCTAGCGGCACCCGGCATTGTTGTTGTTCCCGAGTTGCATCATACTATGTTACCTATGATGAAACTGTTCGAATTCATAACGTGCATGTTAATTTTCTGCGAGTACGTAACTTTGAGAAATCTATTGTGTAGAGAATGATATTGTTAGGAACTCCAGCCCCACGAAGAAAGTAGTTGTCCGTCTCAGCGCAATCACTACAGGAAAGCCACAAGACGCCGACGGCCGATTTATACGCCGACGGCCCCATTTGGCCGTCGGCGTACAAGGCGAGCTAGGGAAGCCGCGAACGCGGCCGTCGGCGTAGCCCGACATAGGCCGACGGCTGCCGTCGGCGTCTACAATGCCGTCGGCGTACAAGGCCCGCCGTGACGGCACGCAGACGGGGCTTTACGGCATTGATACACCGACGGCGGCCGCCGTCGGCGTCTACTTTTTTCTATTTTCCATTTAATATGAAATAATTCATATCTTTAAATCCGTAAATCGAAATTTAACAAATTAAATGTCTAAATCGATTAGAAAAATGAGAGGAATCCAAATATGACATCCATAAAATCTTTTTCATCATGCACATGACATTTTGTAACATATGTTTGTTACTTGCTTAATTAAAAAGTCATTTTTGACACTTAAAAAATGGAAAATGATATTTACGAAAATATTTTGGAAATTGTTTTTGGCAACAATGTTTTCCATACCAAGACACCCCTATGTGTCAAGTATGGACACATTATCACAAACTATGGCATGGGGATGGCCATAACTTGGTCATTTGACGCGAAAACTATACATGTCAATAGATGATAGACCTTTTTGTGAAGCATTTTTTCGAAATATTTGTCAAAACTCAAGTTTATCATTTTTGCTAGCAACTAGTACACATAAAAGGACTCCATGTCAAAGGAATTCATTTTTTGAGTATTTTCTCAATTTATTTTATTTTTGTGAAAAAAGGTCAAAATGACCGTCGTGCCTATTCATTGAAAGGGGTCACATTTTTCAAAACTATCGATATTTCTATGATAAAGTCACAATTTGTGTACCTAAAAATGATTTTTGTAAAAAACTAGACCAAACTATCGCACACTTGTAGTTCAAATTTCAATTACTTTTGGAAAATCGGCATAAAGTCATTTAAATAGGAATAATTAGGTAAAAATCGAGAAAATTACTAATACTTGGATATTATCCATAAAATATGTAATACCCTTTGTGACAATAAGATGGGTGCCTTTTGCAACATATTTTTGGTATTTCCTCCATAACAAAAGTCATTTTTTGCACTTAAAAAATGGAAAATGATATTTATGAAAATAATTTGGAAATTGTTTTTGGTAACAATGTTTGCCATACCAAGGCACACATATGTTTCAAATATGGACACATTATCACAAACTGAAACCTATACATGTCTATAGATGATAGACCTTTTTGTGAAGCATTTTTTTGAACAATTTATAAAAAAAGAAGTTTATCATTTTTAATAGCAACTAGTACACATAAAATAACTCAATGCCAGAGAATACCTTTTTTCAGGGTTTTTTTCACTTTATTTGATTTTTTTCAAAAAGAGTCAAAATGGCCAACATGACTATTCATCGAAAGAGATCAATTTTCTAAAACCATCGATGTTTATACAACGCAAAGGATGATATGGATGTCATATTTGAATTCCTCTCATTTTTCTAATTGGCATAGACATTTTATTTTTCAAATTTCGATTAACGGAATTAAAGATATGAATTATTCCATATTAAATGTAAAAAGGAAATAAAAGTAAAATTAATTTTATTGTCATGTATTCAAAATATACTATTACATAATCATTGTTACTTATTCAAATGAATTTTTTAAATTTAAACAATGAAAAAGTGTAACATCATAACTCAGGAGTTAATATGATTGATATGATGCAAGTATCAGTAAGTTCTCATTTCTCATTTGGAAGCTAATCTTGAAGGAACTCAAAAGTTAATCGTGCTTGGGCTGGAGCAATTTGAGGATGGGTGACCGAACATGAACTTTGACCAGCGTAATTAATTTGACCTATGATTAAGTGTGTAATTAGAGATTTAGTATGTAGCTGAGTTAGAAATTTCGAAATAGAAAAAAATAAAAAAGTTTAAAAAAATTCAAAAAAATTCAAAAAAAATTGCATGCAAAGGCCGACGGCATTGCCGTCGGCGTATGAGGAGCTGACAAAACGGCGGAACGCAAAGGCCGACGGCATTGCCGTCTGCGTATGAGGGCTGACGGAACGGCCGGATGCCGTCTTTTGGGGCCCACCACAATGTACGCCGACGGGGTCCTCATTTGCCGACGGCCGGTTGGGTACGCCGACGGTCGCAAACGCCGACGGCGAGACGCCGACGGCCGTAGGGTATACGCCGACGGCTTCCGGCCGTCGGCGTCTTGACGGATTCCTGTAGTGAATCTACCGGCCTAGTGTGCCGTTTGATATTGACCGTCGGATGGCGATCGATGTGACGATCCACATTCATCCTCCACGTACACGGCGAGCCGTCCATCTCGCCTGATCTCGACTCACCATGACCAGTAGAGCGCGAGTCTCGTCTCCACTCTCCAAGCACAAGCAGCGGACGCAAAGCCTCACGCTGCTCATGCATGCATGAACGTTCTGATCTCACGGCGCGGCGCATGACAGCGTCCAAAAACAAATCCTTTCTGTCCTCGTCACCACTCACGGACACGAACAGAAACACAGAAGCAAAAGGCGGGAGCGGTGGCTTTGCTTCCACGGAAAAACCATCTCGCCTTGGAAGCGTTCCAACCCCCCACACGAGGAGGCCGCGCGCCCTCCCTCCCTCCCGCTCCTCCTAGATCCCTCACTCCACACCACAGACCACGCCACTGCTCGGCCTCTCCCTCCCAACCCCCGGTCAAATCCATCCATCCTTCGCAGCGAAGCCACGCTCGCCTTTTCCGCCCACGAAGCCACCGCCAAATCGCTTAATTCATCCCCTGATCGATCGATCTCGATCCATCCATCATCCATCGATCACACCTCCATTCTCCAAACCCCGGGCTCCTGTCGTCGTTGTTTCCGTCAGTGAAACGCCGGGTGGCAGAGGCATCGAACGGCCCGCCGGGCTGAGATGGGAGGGCCGGCGGCATGGTGGCGGGCTCTGCTTCTCGTGGCGCTGGCGCTCGAGGTGGCGGAGGGGCGGTTCGTGGTGGAGAAGAACAGCCTGCGGGTGACCTCCCCCGCGGCGCTCCGGGGCGTCTACGAGTGCGCCATCGGCAACTTCGGGATGCCGCAGTACGGGGGCACCATGCACGGGGTCGTCGTCTACCCCAAGGCCAACAGCAAGGCCTGCAAGCCCTTCACCGACTTCGGCCTCTCCTTCAACCCCAAGGCCGGCGGGCTCCCCGTCTTCCTCCTCGTCGATCGCGGCGGTGAGTTCTCTTCCTTCCTTCGTCGTGTGGACGGTTTTCTTGAATCTCCTTTCAATTTGTCAGTTGTCAGATCGGGTAATCTCGTTTTATCGGTACACGTGCGTTTCCTTTCGTCCGAGCGACTGGCCATTACGATTAGAACATGCATGAATAATTTAATGCACGTACTTTCTCGTTTATAAATAAAGCTCAAACCTACGGATGTTAAGAATACCCACGTTTCAAATCACAATCCGGCACTAGGATTTGGGACTTGGAAGTATGGGTTCTCTGTCTCTTTTCTTTATGTAAAAAAAATGGATTCAGTCTTGGTCATGTTCTTTGAGTGAATAGTTTCGTCAGCTTGAGATGGCGATCACGTGTTAGAAGCTATGTGTAAATTTTAACATGTTCGCCTGTTCAAATGGTTGGTATATATGTATGTTTTCCTCAGTTGGACATTCTGGTAGTATACAACTTGGTCCCGGTTCCTAATTAAATAGCACCTAACTGCGCATGCTCTTTGAGTGGAGAGGTTTTGTCAAACACTGTATACAGTAAGCACTGCGGGGTTAGTTAAAAAGAAAGCAGTTATTGTGCTTTAACATTTGAGTGCGTCAGGGGATAGGTCTTGCTAATTTGGATATCTGCCTCAAACTGTCAGTTTCCTGTCATATTTGGTAGGATTACTTTCTCTGTAGAAAAGATGTTCCCTATCTTGAAAAGTTGAAATTAACGTGCGTTTTAATCAATACACGTGCGTTCTACCGATTACGACTACTGCATGAATAATTTAAATACACGCAATTTCACATTTTCCCTACGTAGATGTTAAGAATCCAAACGTTTTAAACTGAAATCAGACACTAGTGTCTTGTACCGTCGGAAGCATGGGTTCTCTATCTCCTTCTGTTTAATTCTATAAAAAATGGATTCAGTTGTGGTCATGTTCTTTGAGTGAATACTTTCGTTGTGAGCTATGACATGTTAATATTTCACATGTTCAATGGTTTAGTTGGGATCTTCCATTCCACCAACATTCAGCTACGCAATTAATTTGGTCCTAATTCCCAATTAAGAACCTCTGATTGCTCATGTACTTTGAGTGGATAGGTTCAGACACATATGTACAACTGTATTTAGTTAACAATGCGGGGTTTGTTCAAACCCTAGTTAGGTATGTCGGAATTATTTATTTTGCTTTGGCCTTTTGAGTGAGTCAGGGTATAGAACTTGCTAATTTGGTTGTCTGCCTCAAACTCTTCAGTTTCATGTCATATTGGTACATCTCTTTGGAAAAGCAATTCCTACAACTGGTAATGTCCCAAGGAGTGGAATCTCTACTATGGTGCCATTAATTTTAGAAGGGTTTTCATTAGATTTGTCATAATACTATTCAGCCATAGTTGTTGAACAATGAAGATGTTTTTTTCCTAATGGGAAAATCCTCTTTCCATTAATAATGGAAATTCTTTTTTTCGGAATAGAGGAATGTCCCTGGCTCTGGATCGGTTGATGCACACAACCACATATTATTTATTATTAAATATTCAGATAAAGTAACGCAAAGTCGATCTCGGGAATTTCAACCTTAAAGCCCATCTTCCAGCCACCACCTTCAACAATGGCATGACGCAGACCTGTGTCGACATTGTTTGATCAGAGATCTTGTTTTCCACCAAAGTGTATGTGCATAATTGGTATCCATACAAAAAAGGCATTTTTATCCCATCCATGGTAAAAAGGTCTATTCAAATCCTCATTCTCCTAGGGAGCCCGAGAGTTTCGTAAGCATTCGAAAGAGTAGGAGAAATGTGCAACAAAATGCCAAGATTAGGACCAAAGAACTCCTTATAGTAAGCGGTAGCATAATCAAGCATTTTATTAATGGTTTCATTTCAAAAGGGGGAAAACCCACATTAAGAGATGCACAAACCCATATTTATTGCAAAATTTAAAGTTTAAAGTTGTGAATGCATGATATTTTCTTATCTATGAAAGAAGAAGTATTTTTATGATCATTGAGAGACATGAGAACTTTGTCAAAGTCTAAAAGGGGTGGGGTTATGATCGGAATAATAACATGGACAGGGGGGAAATATCTTCCTAATTTTGTCGAAGTAGGAGACATGAGAATCTTGTCAATGTTTCTACAGAAGGAGAGCTTTGTTTAATAGACCAAGTATAAATCTGTTATACTTGTTATCATCTTAAATCTTCTTTCTCCTCTTAACTATGTTAATCTCACTAACTACTTTTCTAGATCATTAAGCAACAACCTAGGTGTTATCAAGGCACACTTCTTGATATCTACAATGAGTAAAACCTTTATTCCTTTAACAATCAACTTGAGACCATGCGAGTTGCGGTGAAAGCGAAACATGAATATATCACCCTTTTGTATATTTTGCCGCACTACCATATCCATCCACTCAAATGTCATCAAGGCACACTTTACTTCGCCCATCTTGATTCAGACATCATCACATATCTTAGAATTGTAGTAGACTCATACAACTGTTGGGTTGGCAAGATATTATTGAGGTAGGCCTTTCTGAAGTTTTTGTGAAGTACTTGAATAGTCATTGTGCATACATAACAACAGAGAGAAAAATATGGATCAATGTGCGGACATATAATGGTATTGCTGGTTTCTTAACAACAATTATACCCCTCAGAAGATCAACTTGAGCATGATCCAATGCAACGCGGATGGGAACACGCAATACAGGTAATACGTGTCAGATCCCGAAATATTGGGACCAACATGCAAGGAACTACATAAGCAACTATAATATCCCCATATCGAACAATAAAATGTATGGAAAGTACTCACGAATGATCAAAAATTTATGAACTATTTTAGCCCGCCTAGGAGAAGCAACACAAGTCCTGGAACTAGATTCACTCTCTTCTGAATAACTAATTTTGATGTCGTCTACATTCTGTACCATTATGACCTAATTGGATGGTTTACTCAGAAATCCCAAGGCATGACATTTGTACTAAACTTTTTTACCTTTTTATAATTGATATTCATTCTCTCGCATAATTTTAAAGAAATATGAGTTTTTATTATACTTAGAAGAATTAAATACGTAATAATGTGGAAAATTAATATAAATCATAAGTTTATATAGAATAATGTCCACCATATAAAATAAATTTGAATTTATTTAAAGTACACATTGCAAGGATAGTGATGTTAGTTCTTTCTTTTCAACACAATTCTCCTTAATATATTTGGTTAAACCATATTCTTCTAGATTATACTAAAATAAAAATAAAACCCTCCATGCACAATATTAGGCTACTTGGATGAATTGCAAATATATGTAGTATGTGTGAGTGCCTATTTTTGTCACTTCAATATTATGTGTAACATCTCTAAAGCGAACAGAGGTTTCTAGGTGCATGGTTATGTCTTTTGGAAGTAAGAAAATATAATGGATAATTACCAATATTCTAAATAGAAATATCTAGAACGTAAAAATAAGAGATTTTTTCCTTGAATCATTGCATGGCTTATCTGCTGGCTCTTTACTGGAGAAATGTTTCCTTTTTGCTCCTTGGTTGATCGCATGGATACTTTATACTTTGTCTTGAGAGAGCATCATTGAGATCAGCTTGACTCAGACGTTTCTGCATTGTGGTATGCATTAAAAGGCTAATGAAATTGCTAAAGTAGTATCAACCGCAATTGACATGTAAGAAATTGTGTGCACTACATTTTTTAGTTGGTTAATCTACAACAAGCAGTGTGACCAGCTATAGTTGACCCTCGTGTTTGTGCGGCTAGATTTACTACGTGTTTTATATTGTGTACAATTTCTTTGCAAGATATTTAATCTTGTTGCCAACTTTTTTTAAATAATCAAAATTGTATGCCTATGGAAACACGATTTGCACCATGTTAGGTACGTATTTCTGTTATTTATATTGTGCTGTTGGTAAACACCGGTAGGAGTCCGATAGAAATGGGGATTTCAACTTGCTGTGTAAACCGTGGATTGGCAAAGTGTCTTTTATGTATTTGACATAAGTTTAATTTTCTTGCAACTTTATTGGTAAGAAACCTCTCTTAATTACTCCCCTAAGAGTATTTTCATAATCGTGTCTTTATTGTTTTGCCTTTTTCCCTTGCTCATAGATAGCAAAATAACTGTTAGTTAGTGCATAAGTAATTGCGGAGGAGATAATCTCACAGTGTGGGTCAAGTCCTTGTAGACAACAGAAATACTGATTGAATTTTCTATAAGCCTCTTACTCAGTACTACCCGGCCCCTCCGTTACATTACAGATTTATAGGTGTATTCTCTGTTCCGTCTCAGTGTATCCGTTTTATCCTGCTGCTACATATACTTATTCAGTAAAATGAAAATGTATAATTGAGATTATTTGTTACTTGTAAACTGTTATACCATAGCCACACTGCTGTTTTGCTTCTTTTATGAAGTAAGATACATCGCTTGCACACGTGCACGCTGAAACCGGTCCTCATATTATCCTTACGAAATGTCGTGCATTCATGGCACCCAGTCTTCCCATATACATATACACTTTGATTCGTTCTAGCTAGATGTCGTGATCTTTCTTAGTCATTGTTGACTCGAGCATACGTCTGTCTTTGTTCTTACCCAAAAAAATGGTGTTTTAATTCTCTGTGACATGCAGACTGCTACTTCACAACCAAGGGATGGAACGCGCAAATAGCCGGAGCTGCGGCGGTCGTCGTCGCCGACGACAGAGCAGAGCCTCTGATCACGATGGACACCCCAGAATCCGCCGGCAAGGAGCACCTGGAGAACATCACCGTCCCTTCGGCGCTCGTGCCCAAGCGGTTCGGGGACGACCTGAAGACCGCGCTGGAGAACGGAGACATGGTGAACGTCCTCCTCGACTGGCGGGAGTCCCTCCCGCACCCGGACGAGCGGGTGGAGTACGAGTTCTGGACGAACAGCAACGACGAGTGCGGTGCCAAGTGCGACATGCAGATGGAGTTCGTCAGGAGCTTCAGGGGCGTCGCGCAGGTGCTCGAGCAGAGGGGCTACACCCAGTTCGCGCCGCACTACATCACCTGGTACTGCCCCGAGGCCTTCGTCCTGAGCAAGCAGTGCAGGTCGCAGTGCATCAACCATGGCAGATACTGCGCCCCGGACCCGGAGCAGGACTTCACCACCGGGTACGACGGGAAGGACGTCGTGGTGCAGAACCTCATCCAGATCTGCCTGTTCAAGGTCGCTAATGAGAGCCGGAAGCCTTGGCTGTGGTGGGACTATGTGCATGACTTCGCGATCAGGTGCCCGATGAAGGAGAAGAAGTACACGCGGGATTGCGCGAATGGTGTTATCAAGTCACTTGGTGGGTCAAGTTTAAATTTACTCATTATAGTTACGTCATTGTTTGCAGTGATGATTTCTTAAGAAATCTTGGCTTTTTATTTAACTGTCAATTGTTTTACAGGAATGGACATTGACAAGATTAACAAGTGCGTGGGAGACCCTGACGCCGATGAGGACAATCCAGTGCTCAAAGCGGAACAAGATGCTCAAGTGGGACTCTTGATAAAAGCGTCCTTTATCGAAGAAATGTTAATGACAGACTGATGTTTATACCTTTTATTATCTTTCAGATTGGTCATGGTTCTCGAGGGGATGTTACTATACTACCGACTTTTGTTGTCAATAACAGACAATACAGAGGTGCGTCCAGTGTCCTATTGTACATTCCTTTTTAGTACAATGACATTCATGTTTATGTCTGTTCAGGGAAGCTGGATAAAAGAGCTGTTCTAAGAGCAATATGCTCAGGATTTGAGGAGACGACTGAACCTGATATTTGTCTGACTCAAGGTTTGTGGATTTTTTACCCATTCTGATAAATAAAAGTACCTGCACTTTTCCGTCATTAATTTGATTATTTATTTTTGCTTCATCTATTGTGCACAGATATCCAAACAAATCAATGTTTGGAGAACAATGGAGGTTGCTGGCTGGACAATAATAGTAATAATTTTACTGCATGCAAGGTACGTCTTCATTAGGGAATGCTGCTGAAATTATTTACCTCTGGCTTATTCTGTATACATTTCTAATTTTATTGGTGATATGTTATAGGATACCTTCCGTGGGCGAGTTTGTGAATGCCCAATTGTAAATGGTGTAAAGTTTGTTGGTGATGGGTACACCCACTGTGAAGGTATATACTTTTTCAAATTACTTGGTGAACTTGTGCTGGTAGCAACTCCATAAGGCATGACTTCATTGAAGCAAAATGGTTCTCATAGGACCCTTTCTACACATTTTCATGCTTATGCCCGAAATGTTTTGGTTGCGCAGCTTCTGGTGTAGGTAGATGTCAAATCAACAACGGCGGCTGCTGGAAGGAAACCAGGAACGGGAGGTCATTCTCTGCCTGCTCAGTAAGATCATTTCTCACAGATGTCTTGTTTGCTGCTTTCTTGTGGCTGCGGTGTGTAGTACAGAATTGATACTTGGAATTCTGCAGAACGAGGAAGCTAAAGGCTGCAAATGTCCACCAGGTTTCAAGGGTGATGGCATGCACAGTTGTGAAGGTATTTGTTTGATGAATAGATTTGTTCTGCATCCTTGTGGGCAATACTACTGCATATTTACATATGTTGCAAGATTTTGCGTTCAAACATATATATATACGTCATATCACTTGTCATGTGTGCATTAGAAATTCATCCTATAACCTAGTGTTGGCTAACCTAGAACAGTGGCTCAAGTAATGAACTTTTTGTGTTTCTATACATGTAATATCTCTCTGGACGACCCTTGCAGATATTGATGAATGCAAAGAGAGACTTTTCTGCCAGTGCAAGGACTGCAGCTGTGAGAATACATGGGGAAGCTATGAGTGTGGTTGTGGTGGTAACAACATGCTGTACATGAGAGAGCACGACACTTGTATCAGTGAGTTCCCTAAACTGAACTTTGTTGTAGCCTTACTACATGGTTCAGTCAGCTATGGCCGTAGTTTCAGTTTTCCATTCCAAATTGTTTGAAACATCACTCTGAATGTCTGCGTCAAGGAAGTTTCCACTTCAAACAGTACTGTTTTGTCTTGGACGCACTAATCTGACGCCTTTTCTCCATTGCTATGCAGGCAAAGTTGCCAGTTCATCGGTGGACTGGGGCTTCCTGTGGGTTATTTTCTTTGGCCTCGGTTTCGCGGCAGTTGGGGCATATGCTGTTTACAAATATCGGCTACGGGTAAACATTTCCTCATCCTTGTGTTTAACCTAGGAATGACAAATTGTTTTGCTACTTTGTCCTACAAAGACTTGTGTGCTAATTTATGGGCGACTTATACTTTGTGTCATGGATAATGACATGCCAGAGTTACATGGATTCGGAGATCCGCGCGATCATGGCGCAGTACATGCCTCTGGAGAACCAAGATACCTCGAGCCGTCAACGGCCAGTGGAGCACGCCGACATCTGAAGCATCAAGGGTTTAGTCGGATCGAGCATCATATTTTATGATCAGAAGATTGGTTAGCTTATGATTCTGAAAGACAAAACAGCTGCTGCACAACCCTCTTTTTTTGTTGCGTTCTGAAACTTGAAGAACAGGTTTAGGATCTCACAGGAGTATAATTAGCCCTCCTTGGCCCCTTGTCGTCATAATTTTGAGCTTCTGGTCTCCTTCTCCGTCCTGCACATTCCTGCAAGGTAGCATCGTGTAAATACCCTTGTCCAGACTAATCCGTCGCTACTGTCGTAATGTCGTTAATAAAGAGACCAGAAGAACATCTAGCCAAATTGTTCTCTTATCCAGCTGTTGCGGATTCCCAGTAAAATAAGTACTGTACTTACTAGTCGTAATTTGTGTATGATCTTCACTGTGACCTCTTCTAGTTTGCAATCAAGTGAGGGTAGGGCTCTGGCGGGTTACAGCCTTACAGGCTGGCGGGTGCAGCAAAGAATAATCATGATGTGCCATGCCCATGCGTGTATGGAATAAAACGGGCAGAATTATACGAGGAGTAGACTGGATTCGATCGATTGCCGCATTCGGTAGCGCTCTAGTGGTAGACCAGGAGGAGGAGGGGATCCATTATTTGCTCCCTAAGGGCAACTCCAAGTCAACGACCCAAATGGACTGGGTTTTTTTGTCTTTTTATCTGTTTGGGTCGCTAAACGGACACGGTCCGGCCCACGTCAGACATTTTCTAGTCACTGCACCCAACGGGGCGACCCATTTGGTCCGCCCTGGCCTTTTTTTTCTCATACAACCACATTACACACAATTAACAAATTCATGCAAATATGGTAGGAAATCATGCAAAATAAACTTGTCATGCCGGCAACAAATAGTTAGCAAGTTCAGCAAAATCATGCCATGCCGTGCCGGCATACGAATAGTGTACCCAAAATATTACACGAGGCCACATCCATGTCCCGGCCATAGTTCTAGTTTCACAAATCACTTACCACAAATGAGATGATCAATCATCTCGCTCCATGAACCACTTTCGCTTTGGCTGCAGCCTCGGTGACGGCAAGTCTGGCAGCCTCTGCGACGGCGGCGGTGGCGGCGGCCGCCTCCGCGGCTAGGGCTTGGGTCTTCACGTTCTTCCTCCAATTGCTCCGCTCCAGCGTCTTCGCCGTCCTCTACTCCGGGTTGTGCTCCTTCTTCGACTTCAACAGGGTTGTGCCGGCCCTGGTTCGCCTAGTAGTGGTGGCGGCGGCTGGTTCGTCGGCCATGGGGTTTTCGCGGGTGGGAGCTGGGAGGGAGGCGGCAGAGGAAAGGGCAGAATTTGGGATTTCTGTGGCTGGAGGGCGGGCCAGGGGAGGACAAGGCGAGGACGCCCCGCGCGTCCGCGCGTGTACACGCCGACGCAAAGTCGTCTCAAATTTGGGTCAAAATTGGGTCCGCGCGGACAGAAAAATGGACCACAATCGATATGGCGTTGGGTCGTTGTTTTTCGCAAAACGGACAGAATCAGACAAAAACGGAACAAATGGGTCGTTGCGTTGGACCTTATAACCAAAAGAGCAGGCTTGGCTTTGGCCGGACCATTGGTTCGTGATCGTGGAGAAATAACAGCACCGGCCCGCCGATAACCGTATGCATACAACTGTCGGCCGGTATCGGTTGCTGCAATTCCGGCCTGAAAGTGGCAGGCAGGCAGGCAGGCAGGCAAATGTCTGGCCCGGTCTTTCCGGGAGAATCATGGCAATCTGTTGTCGCGCGGGGCTCCACGGTGATCTCATCGCCGGGGACAGCGTATATTCCCTCGATTCAGGCCCAAACGAGCCAGCTCGCTGGGACGTGTGGAAGAACCACCGTGGTGGCCGAGCCCTATGAGTCTTGCGCCCGGCGAGGCGGCGAGCCGGCTACGTTCCACGACGGGGTGGAGAGTAACGTCCGGTCGTTTCGAACAAGGGCGTTGCATGCTCGCGTGGCCACACACTACTACTCATAGTACGCTTTTTACAAGCTTTGCCGTGGAATTGAAGCGCTCTGGATTAGACAGCACCACGACACGATTTTTTACGGATCGATCGTCTGCTCTGCGTCTGTCACGATCGGCCCGACGCACAAAAGTAGTGGATTCTCTAGCATTGTCTTTGGCGATCCAAATCCCAACGTGGATCTTCCAACCACATTGCCTTGTTTACGACGGTACTAAGAGCATCTCCATCCGGGGCCTCCAAATCGGTGTCCGGCACCTACAATTGAGGCCCAACGGGGTGTCGGACATGTGTCCGGCCAATTGGGGGGTGTCGCCCACAGTAGTGCACTCCAAAGGCCAATTGCAAAAAAAACAAATCATCAACACATCGGCGGTGGTTTTTTTGCATTTCAGTACGAATTAAAGATAGAAAATGTAATAATTATTATAGGACAAGTTCAAATTCGAATGCAAAGTTTAAATATGAATTCAAGTTTAAAACATGTCATATCAAACAGCCGTCGGCTGACTCGCTTTGATAGCCCACAGGTGCGCCACGAGGTCATTGTGCAGCTGCAGATGCATTGTTCCATCACGAATTTCCCGGTGCATGGCAAGAAAGTCTGCATACTACGTCGGCACGCCCGGCTGTGGATGGCCCATAGGCCCCTAGAAATCATACACATCGCTGACCATTTGCCTCCTCGTATCACGCTCGCTCTCAATGATCATGTTGTGCATGATCACACAAGCACTCATGATCTCACACATTTTATCTAGCGATCATGAAATACAAGGGTAGCGGATGACGACAAACCTGGCCTGAAGCACTCCAAATGCCCGCTCCACATCTTTGCGAACAGACTCTTGCCTCTTTGTAAAATGGCAATCTGCCTCACCGACAGAGTTGCGGATAGTCCTCACAAATGTTGACCAAGTGGGATAAATGCCGTCAGCAAGGTAGTACCCCTTGGCGTACTCATGGCGATTGATCACATAGTTGCATGGTGGAGTTAGGCCATCACAAAGTTTCTTAAACACCGGGAGCGTTGGAGCACATTGATGTCATTGGCGGCACCGGCGGTGCCGAAATACGCATGCCAAATCCAAAGATCATAGTCTGCCACAGCCTCAAGTATAACACTGCACTTTCCGTGATGCCTTGACTTGTACATCCCTTGCCAAGCGAACGGGCAGTTCTTCCAGTTCCAATGCATGCAATCGATACTTCCAAGCATCCCTATAAATCCTCTTGCTTGGCCTTGTGTCAAGAGACGAGCCGTGTCTGCCTCATTTGGTGTTCTCAGATATTCGTCTCCAAACACCTTCACAACTACCTTACAAAATCTGTAGGTGGCTTTGACGGCGGTGGACTCAGACATGCGGAGATAGTCATTCAACGCATCGGCGGGAAGCCCGTAAGCAAGGCACCGTATGGGCGCCGTGCATTTCTGAAGAGATGAAAACCCAAGGAGGCCGGTGCAGTCTCTCTTCAGCTCAAAGTAGTCGTCGTATTCCCGAACGCCATGCACGATATTCCTGAACACGTCCCTGCTCATCCTAAAGCGCCGGCAAAATTCATGAGGTAAGTTCGCCGGATTCGTGGCAAAGTAGTCGTTGTACAAGAGCATGTGCCCAGTTGCTCTGTTACGTTCCTTGTTGGCCCCCCGCCCCTTCACTGATCCTCCAAACTTCGGCGCCGCGTCTGCCTCGACCGTGGCATCTAGAAGTGCGGCCACGACCATCTCATTCTCCTCGTCGTCGGCTGCAAGGGCGGCATCCTCCGCCATCATTTCAAAAAACATGATATCGTAGTTGTTGTCCATTGCCTATTGGACGAAACAAAGCAATGAAACAAGTCCACAAATGACCAATCAATAAAATGGTCGAGCAGGTTGCGGGCGGGGCGGGAGGGAAGAAGAGGCGTACCCGGGCTGAACTAGTTGCGCCGGCGCTAGACGAGGTCGGAGACCGGCGGGGAGCGTCGGCACGCAAGCGTGTGTTAGCGTTGCGGCTTGATCCCCGAGGTGCGAATCAAGCAGGCGGCGACGAGAGTGGCGACGATGGTGCGAATCGCCGGTAAGAGGAAAAGGAAGGAGGGCGTGGGAGCGAATGAATCAGGTCACACCGGCGCTGTGTGTATGACGGGCGGGCCAGCCCTGTCAGAGGGCATGTCCGCCCCATGTTCGGCACCCCCGAGGGGGCCTCCAAACTTGGAGGCCCTTTCGGGGGTGCCGGACACGATTTCGTTCGGCCCGACCCTTTGGGGGGTGCCGCTGGTGGGCGATTTTGCCGTCCGGACCCCCATTGGGCCTTTAGGGGGTCATTTGGAGGCCCCCGGTGGAGATGCTCTAACCTCTCTCTATGTATATACATACACCTGCATCTGCATGGCATGTGCACATCTAAAAAACTTTCCTAAGGAACGAAAATTGTTTTTAGAGAAAAGGGTTGTCCCTCAATTTCGTTAAGGAACCATATTAGTACAAAGCATCACCAAAATACAACCAGCTCTAGTATACATGGCATTCCAGCAGGGAGGAAGAATCAGGGATACATGGGAGCAGATTACAAATCTAGCAACCGAAGTAAGGGCCCGTTTGGGAGCATCGTTTTTCGAAGTATTCTGAGAATATTTTGACGTGTTTGGATGCAATGAATACTGTGGTTTTAAAAACTGAAGTATCCTCCAAAACTACATTTTTTGCTTAAATGGAAACTTTAGTCCCGGCCTATTTTTTCCTGAACTGAAGTATTCGCTAGCCCAGCGATGAAATATTTTAGTATTAAAATACTCTAATTTCGAAAATACTGAGTTGCCAAACTAAGCCTAGATCTCTATTTCCCACAACCGCAGTGTCCAGCTCCTCCTCGCGTTGAAGATGTCTATGACCACTCGCTCCAGCACCTTAGTGCAATGTTGCCATGTGTCCGAGTCCGATGTCACATGCATCGAGCTCCATGTTTGAATCCAATGACAAATACTGAAAATGATTGAGATAGGCTAAAAAACAAGAAGAATTTCTACTTCTCCAAATTCCCCATAAAATCGTTGCAACAAAAACCGTTACCGAATTCATTTTCCTTTTTTCCTACCATCTTAGCCAGACATTGATGGATCGATCAATGTTCGTGAACTGATAGTTAACATCGAACGCACAACTCAACACGTTCCACACCTACCTACCTATCTAAGGAACAGTGTAAGAACATATGAGCAATGGTTTTATAATTTCCACAAAAGAGGCATTGTTTTTCACAACGGCCTCCTCTATGCAGGAGAACTTCACGAGTTAGAATGCTTTTCTTCAAAACTAGACAGATGGAAGTTTTCACACGATAAGGAATCCCGACCTTCCAAAGGAATTTATAGGGAATAGTTTGCCAAAATTGCATTGCAAGATAGCAGGAACGAAAACTGTATACACTCAGAATTACGGGTATAGCCTGAGAGGAGCGGAAGGAAGAAGGGGAAAACATAGAAACATAAGTCACTACCGGATCATTATTTGTTGATTTATGAGATGTATTATTCAATGCAATTTATTGCTCTGTTTGATTGTGAAATATTTATAGATGCATACTTACTCTGTTCCTGAACCAACGATCGACCACTTCTAGGTATTGTAAAACTTTAATGTGAGCACGGTCAAAGTCGTTGCGTCGTTTTGGTGTATAAGGTCCACATGAAAATCCTTCTTCAAAACCCAATGACCTACTCCTTTGATCTCGCTAAGGTGCTTATTAATGGGCAAACCGATAGAGTTTTTTCGACGTCTAGATAATTCGTGCAAAACAAGATACACTCCTTGGGCAGAAATCTCTGGACGATGCTTCCATCTAGATAGGAGCTTTGACGAACGTATGCCTTGACGATCCCATTCATCTATTTGAACGGCATCATGTTGTGCGTGAAAAGGGGTCCGAGATCTAAAATCCAAGGACAATATGGACCATGAACACTGATCGACTTTCGAGAGATAACGTCGAAAACATAATAGAGGTCAAGAAGTGTGTCACGGATGTGCTTCTCCATTATCGCTCTAAGTGCAATCAGAAGTATTTGTTTTATCATCACGTAACATTCACGAGACTTTATCCCGTTTAACCTTTATTTTTTCTAGATATTTGCGTATGCTCCCTTAGTAACCGTAACTAACTTTAATACCTACAAGTAACTTGAAACCTTGATTGAGTTTCTTTGTATCTAGAGTGAAGGAAGACGGAAGGCAATAATGTATGCACTTCTTAGCCGACTCCATGTTGAACCGAGTCAACACCTTATCAATGTATGCACTTTGACTCAAACCTATGAGTCGTCTCAATCTATCTCTATAGATCTCGATTCGCAGAATATATATTGCTTCTCCCAAGTCCTTCATCCGGAAACTCCTTTCCAATAGTTTCTTGGTAGACTGAAGTAGCTGAACTTCACTTTCCAGCAATATCTCATCCACATAGAAGATTACAAATGCTAGCAAGTAACCGCTGCACTTTTTGTATAAACAAGACATATCTTCACTCTTGATGAAGCCAAATGATTTGATCACCTCATCAAAACGAATGTTCCGGCTCCGAGATACTTGCTTCAGTGATGTGTTTCTCAAGTTTGTGTTAAAATATAAAGACTGGCGTTTTCCATCAGTTTGGACTTTTCGGATAATTGGCTAGTGCATCAGTTCAATATGGTATCAGAGTTGGTACATAAGAATCTTCACAATATGGGGATCGATCTTCTTCTGGCGATGGCTTTCAATAAACTTCCTAAGGTCAGAGTCTAGGTACTAAAAAATGAGGCACCTTATGGTTTTGCCAAAACTGTTAATACCCTTGAGGTGCTTCAAGAGGCGCACGACATGAAGCCTCAGTGGGTTGGATAACATCTTCAGGATGGAAATCTCCCGAATCTGATCATGTGGAACTCCGTCAGCACCGTCAGGTTTCTTAAGCTTCTTCAGCGCCACGATCTCCCATGTTGCCTTCTCCCGTGCAAGATAAACAATCCCGAAAGAACCCTCTCCAAGCACCGCTAGGCGGTCATACTGATCTAAGGGATTGCCACTCGCCGCCGCCACCACCATCTGGTTGCTGGTATGCTAGACTATAAAGAACCTCACAACACTCCTGGAGAACTAGCTGGTCCTTCTCACCAGGATAAATCATAGACAGGTAGGTCTTGAGAGTGCGTGCAATCCTTATCAACCTTGTATGGTCATCTTCATACTGACTTGTTAGCTTTCTTTAGATCGGCAAAACCCTATGAGAGCCTATAATGTGGCTAACTTCTCTTTCAATAGCTGCAAATACAAGTTAATATCGTTACATGGTTGTGACCCCTTAATTAGCATAATCATGTGTATGTATTTTCTCTTCATGCATAACCAAGCAGGGTCGTTCCAATTAGTTTTTGGCCCCAGAGTGAGTTAAATAAATATAATTACACTTGATTTGTATAGTTATCTAGTTATTTTTCACCATATTTTGGTTTTAACAAATATATGTTGTATACTTAGTTAGCATCGTTAACTATGAAATATAATTTTGTTTGTTTTCCATTATATAGTTGTAATGTATATCAATCAATATATATCTGAGTTATGAAAAAGGTTTTTTCCTTTGTGAGATATTATTCTTAAAAAGATAGAAATTCATCTAAAACATGAAAACAAACAAACCTTGAAAAACTCACGGCTCCTTAATGTTCTTACAATTGATTAATTATATAGCGTATATGTATATTGTTGTGTGGATGTTCTTCTGTAATTTTAGAATTAAATATTTTGGTAGAGATTTCAATGCATGCAACCTAGCAAATATCTAGAGAGGCGTGCGTAATGTATGGTTATGTAAGAAAATATATAGAAACTTCTAAAATACAAATTGAACTGTTGACATGAACTTTTTTTACTTGCTCAAATGTGTCTTACCACTTACCATGGGTTTAGTTACGGTTGATAATATGCTGATGATGTATACTATTACTGCAATAGCATTACTTATAGTAATTACCAACGAACATTATTGCACATACAAAATTCAATCATTATATATACTCACTGCAACGTGTTTCTATGTACAATTTGTTTATGTTAGTTTTTCAAATAAGAAGTTATGCATGAAATTAAACATTGGAAATATATTAAGCAAAACATTTAATATAGCATGTTTAAGGCATTCATGGGAAACTAGCAGCCAACTTAAATTTACCACCGCTGATTTAATTGGTTTGTCCTTATGTGGTACATTATTGGTCTGTTGTGTGCAATTGTTAATGTAAACTAAGGTCGACTTTCTGTTAGTTATAGGTAGATAATAGTCTCTTATATATGATAAATAAATAACAATATCATATTTATAGACATCCTTCAGTATTTGGGGCCCTCCTCCTCTCGGGGTCTATGGTGATAACCCTGTTTTCCCGGCCTATGTACCAGACCTGTAACCAAGGGGGGCAATTGTATATCCATATAATGACGGGTCAGGTATTATGTGTGCTACTCTAGTTGCCAAACAAATATAGTCCATCCGTACTCATACCCACTAGTACAGAACGACACTATGGCAATGGGGGCAAACCTTCTATGGCAACGGAGAAAGCATCCGTTGCCCCGCTTCCGATACTGATGTGAAGCGAGTTATCAGCAACGGTTATTTTGCCCGTTTCCATTGTTGATCGCATATATTAAAAAAAAATGGCAGGCCACCGGCCAGCACCGGTAGCGGAAGCAATCAGTTGACAATTCATATTACTTTACTCTTTCACAAGGCACATATAAATTATATTCTTGCGTGAGACATATGGGTAAAATACAGAAGACACAATTCATGACACACAGGTGTTGCCCTCTCCAAGAAAATAAAAAACCACTACGATTTCAACATGTCGTGCTTCTGGTAGATCTGAAGTCTTGATATAATTGCTATGTTCTTCAGACAACACCTGTGGATAAAACATGATAAAAAGAAACTGCAGTCAAACAAATTGAAGGAATATTGACAACATGAGCTTAGAATCACCTGTTGCGCACATCGTAATAAAAGGTAGACAATAGTAGTACACTTAATTAAATCTCACACACAACACGAGCTTAGAATCATCAGCTGTTATACAACCGCACAGACGAGAAAGTTAATCCAGATCTAAAGCAGAATAAAGTATATAAATAATCGGCCGATGAACACACAAACTTTAAGATTGGGAAGAACACAGAAGCAAGTCATCGACTTGTTCATTCAGATTGTATTTCGAAGTTAAATTAGGTACATCAAAGAGGGAACTGATAGGATCGGTGCTCCATGTGAAACATTCATGCATGAAAAGTACTAGCTGCTCATGATCTTATGGGCTGTACGTACCTGGATGACTATGAAGGGATCCAGCGAGGACTCGAGGATGGGATCGAAGCTGGTGGCGTTGAGGTCCACGGAGGCATCCTCATGATATCCACAAGAATAGCTGCTTCTCTACGAAGCTCCGGCGTCGCGGCCGCCGCCACCGGCGCTCCTAAGACGCATGCATGCAGAGAACAAATCCGATCTGAGATGCCATGAAACCACCAGATCCGGACGAGGCAAAAGAAGTGTGAATCCCAGTGGAGAAAGAACCAAGAAAAAGAGATCCGGGCGAGGCAGAAAAAGAGAATCGGGCGACGATCCAGATCCGGGCTAACCTCTAGATGATGCTCTAGATCCGCCGCTTGGCTCTGCGCGAAGATCCAGCGCGCCGCCGTCGCTCCATCAACAGCTCCGGCGCCCTTCTTGGAGCCGATCTCGTCGGGGAGAGTTCCCTCGTCACCGGAGGCGGCCGGCAGCACCGAGATATGTGAGAGGAAGGAGGTAAAGGATAAGGAGTGTGTGTGGCTGCGGGAGAGGATTGGGTGCAGCCGCGCATGCGTGCGAGGGCGACTAAGGAGTAGGGTTAGAAGTATTTATATGGGCCGAGTTTAATTGCATACCGATAGAAAATTTCACCCGTTTCTAATATATTGGATACGGTTAGATATATTTGTCCGTTGCCGATGTGTCGCGAATTCGCTCGTGGATAGCCTCGCATTTTTTTTAACCGTTGCCTTCGTGAGCGCTGACTGTTGTCTTTATTCTGCCGTTTCCATAGAGGGGTATCTTTTGTGTCGTTCTGTACTAGTGACCCAACCTGAGATTTCTTGATTCCATAGCGAATTCTTCATCTTCAATGTTATTTCCTTTCCACTTACTACCATTTGCTGGGTGTCTCAGCACACAGTCATTTGCTTCTGCATGATTCTTATCTTCGTACAAATTCATGAGCTTTGCTTCTTTCTGTCTGATGCTGCCTACGGGAATGAGCTGGAAGTACCATATGATCTTTTGAGGATTTTTCTTTCCAGACTTACATCGCGGTGCCTTGCACACTGGACACTATATTTTTCTCCGCGTCCTCGTTCTGATAATGATGCAATCGTTGATGCACGCATGGTATTTTGTGTACGGAAAATCAGGAGAGCACATGATTTTCTTGGCATCATCGATACTACTCCATTTGTAGTACGAGGCAACATGTACCCTTCTGGTAAAAGTGTATAGTTACTTACTCCCTCCGTATTAAAATATAAGACTTTGTAGGTATTCCACACACATGTATCTAGACATATTTTAATGAAAGGTTCATGTGAATCTTGAACTAAAACATGTCTAGATACATGTGTGTGTGGAATAGCTAGAAAGTCTTATATTTTGATAAAGAGGGAGTAGAATTTATAACGAGACTTGCGTCGTTGCTTTAGTTTTTTACCTTGATGTCTAGCAGTTTGAGCGATACATTCAGACGATTGCGCGCAGGATGGCAACCAGGATATAATGGAGTTTTGAGTCCAGCTCCATTTGCGCCAACTAGGCATCTTGTCTGAAAGCGGCTCTTTCGTGAGTTGTCTTGTTTCGAAGGAGCTCAAGAACATAAGGATTCTGCAGCACTGAAGCCATCAACGCTGGGTCCAGCGTAGTGTCATTGTCTTCTTGATCATGTACGACCTCTTCTTCAGATCCGTCCTCTTGATCGAAATGCTCTTCAGCGTTATTGTTGGCACCTTCATCATCTGCCCCCTCTGGTACATAACCATCTATGAAACCACGTCAGATCAAGTGCGCCTTCACACTACCAGTAAAGGGGTCCCACAATTTCAGGTTTTCGCAATCACGACACAGACAAAATAATTTCGAGCGAGCATTTTGATACATCTTTTGCACCGCAGACTAGAACATAGTCCTAATTATTTCATCCATGATAAATGCCTACGAGATATAAGTAATAAAATTAGAACCAACAAGATGTCATGTAATTTTTTGGCATGAGCTATGTTAAAAATCTAACATATTGAGTGTCAGAATTTGATGAAGCTGATTTTTTTCTTAATTTGTACGTATATGGTGAAATGAGTGAGTCAACACGCTAATACGTCTAGATACGTCCATATACATACGATTGGAACGGCGGGAGTACAAAACAGACTGTGGTAAGCACTGATCTGAACAAAAAGAGAGCTCCATAACCTCAATTAATTAAATAAGAGCAGACGTACAATCTTGAGCGACTACTTGCTCAAGTTGCCATATGACATGAAGTTAACAATATCTTAATGAAGTGATGCAGACACTCGTAATATATGTGGTGCATGCACGGCAGTCTCTTCCTGCGTCTGCGTGCATACCACAAGTATATTTGTGTAGTTGCACTTGTCTATTTTACGACAGCATGCTGTACATGTTTTTGCGTAAGCACCGTTCTGCTCCTTTTTTCCTCCCCCCCAATCCCATCTGCAAGGATTCCGCAATTAACAACGTGAGAGCAGTAGGACGAAGCAGCCCGGCCGTGATTGCGCTAAGACTAGTCACAATGAGAGTAACTTAGCTAGTAACATCACACATCTCAAGACCATTTTGCTTATGTGGCATGTAGTTAATGAGGAGAGAGGTGTTTGGAGTAACTTAGCTAGTTACCGTAACATCACACTTATCAAGACAAAATGAGTCTATAGTGTAATAAATAAGATCTTATATGACACCACAATGATGTTTCTCCCCACTGTGAAGGTGGTAACATAGACTAGTAACATCACCATGTTACTACTCTATGTTACTCCCCATTGTGACTAGTCTAATGAATAACAGCAGGTTGCGTAATTAAGAATCACCCGTATAATTTCCAGGATCCCACGACGGGATTGAAGAAGTCATTCTTATCCGTTCGTTTTCTTGCTACTCCGGAGAGCTGCATTTTGCACTAAGTCTCCCCGTCTCCGCCAGATCGTTTGTTTAACCATCGCTTTTATTGTACGTACTTAGGTGTCAGTGTGGATTTTCACGTCGGTGGAGTGGAGATTCCAAAACGACTGCGACACGTTTGTGGCGTGTCGATGCCATGCATATCGCCATGCCCCATGCTCCATGCTCATACTATCATGGTCTCACTGTCGCAGTGCTGCGGGCTCCACGTGACAGAAGCAAAAGCCATGGGTTTCCACGTCTGCAGAGCCGGGGGGTAAAGCATGAGGCTGGCGCCACGGACGAACGAACGAGACAGGATGCTTTTCTCCTCCTACAGAAACAAACAGTGCCCTTGCTGGCTGAATTGGGCGTCACCGCCGACGTATGGCACGGCGTCCCGGTGGCCGGCCGATCTCCCTTGGAACCAGGCCAGATAGAGCTGCGTGCGCGGGGCCCACCAACTGGCACGGCGCGACATCACCTCACCTGCTTCTCGCACGCTACAAGTCCTCGTAGCTTTTGCTAGGAGGAAAGCCGCGACGTTGCCGCGCCCAACACGTGTGAATAACATGTACTCCATGCGTGTGAATAACTTCGTTATCTATAAGCGAATTTGTTTCTGTTTTATCATCTTTATTATCTAGCAATGGTTTTCTTGTTGTCACAAACCAAATTCAATTCACACAAAGCATTAAAGGCACACAAAACATTAGAAAAGATAACAAATTCATGACGCCATAAGAGAATCATTCATCACTGACATTAAGAAATACGCGTGCACACACACACATTCAACTATCTTATATATGAAATGTCGCTTAATACAATTGAAGGAACCATTTCTGAACCAAAAAAAGATTATAAAAAAACAACTATTACTTTGAGAAATTCTAATGTCATTCCCAAAATTTTGAAGAAGATATTGTCAGACCATAGAGATAATTACCTTAATGGATCACCACCAAGCTGTGAAACAAACCAAAAAACTGCATGGTATTTCTATGAGAATGTTTTTTAAGAAAATCAATAATAGATTGAGAATTAGTAAAACCATTAAGAAATAGTGGACATGTGTCCAAAAATAATAGATTGAGAATTAGCAAAACCTTGTATAAGACATCGTTGCTGCAACGCTCGTCCCCTCTCAAAATCCCTAGATCCAGATCTCCCATATCGGACAATGGTGGTACACGGCGCCAGCAGGAGCAGTGACGACGTATCGTGTCGTGGTGGAGTCGACGGCATGCCTGCCAAGGTCAACGCATCGATCTCTCCTGAAAATGGGTAGGCAGAATAAGGAGGTAGCGACTTTTAGAGCGTACGCACAGACTGTGCGCACTGAGAGTTTATTGGACCGGTTTATGTCCTTGGCTCGTCGTGGGTGAGTTTCGTGGGGCCTGTGGCTTAGAACCACCCCATTGTCATTTTTAGGTGTTGCAACAGATATTGCTAGAAAGATGGCTTTGATCAATTGATGTATTTATTTTGTCAGACTTTGTTGAATATTATAATAAAAATTCATATGCTCATTTTCATGCCTGCAAATTCATGTTAGGAGCAAAACCTATCTCTAGTATTCACAACACGAATGGATGGTAACAATAGGGTGCACGGCTAAGTTCATGTTAAAAATCTCTCTCTATGTGACATGTCACACAGCTGCCAAGCGTCCCAAAAATTATTATTTTTATAACCTGAAACGTGGGGAGCTCTCTATTTTAGCGATTTTTTCACAACCTGATAAGTAGGACCGCAATTAAGTAAAGATCTTTATTTTTAGGAAGGTTAAACGTAGGGCCACAAACATCAAGAGCTCTCTATTTTTAAGGTTTTTTTTTCACAACCTGAAATCTATTAAAAATGAATGTATTTTAAACGTGCGTGTATTGTAATAACATGAACTTGCCTCACACCAGATGCCTGAAACGTGGGGCGCTCTCTATTTTTAGCGATTTTTTTCATAGCCTGATAAGTAGGACCGCAATTAAGTAAAGATCTTTATTTCTAGGAAGGTTACACTTGGAGCCACAAACACCAAGGGCTCTCTATTTTTAAGGGTTTTTTTTCACAACCTGAAAATCTGTTAAAAATGAATTTATATTAAACTTGTGTACCATAATAAGACGAACTTGCCTCAAACCATAGCTAGCACAATCCTGATGCATTTGTGTGCAACCAAAGGTCTCAAGTTCGAGTCATGCTCCATGTAATTAATTTTTTCTTGCACTGAAAATAATATTCAGTCACCACATGACACACGGATGCTCCATAGCGCTGTAGGGATATGTTTACGTATCCCCCATGTCACGTTGGTTCCTTCCCGATGCCGATGCTTGCTCATCATTCGTCACCTCTCCAGTCTCCACTCGTCCCCTCACGTCACTTTCACGCGGGGCCCAGCCCATCCCAGCGCCCGTGTGACTGTGGCGTCGCTGTCGAGGATGTGCGCCATGTCGGGTGCACGTAAACCTCACCTCGTCCCGTCTCGCCACGCAGACGCTGGCACGTAGAGTACATGTTCCTGTGTAGCACTGTCCTGCTCTTTTTTTTTCCCATCCCATCTGCAAGGATTACACTAGCTTTTTTTTGCGAGAAGGATTAATTACGCAGTTTACGACGTGAGAGCTAGCAGTATGAAAAAGTAGTCCGGCCGTAATTGCGTGAGTAACAGCAGGTTTTGCGTAAGAATGATCCGATTAATTTAGCCCACGATACGACTGAAGAAGCCATTAATTATTATCCGTTCATTTCCTTTCTACTCCAGGCGAGATGCATCTTGCAGTAAGTCTTCCCGTCTCCGTCAGATCATCGATTGTTTAGACTAGTTATAGTGGGGAGTAACATTGAGTGGTAACATACTTTATGTTACTACCTATTGTTGCTATCTCTATAGTGGGTAGTAACTTATTTGTGGTGTCATGCATGATAGCATTTATTAGGTTGTAGACTCATTTTGCCTTGGGGTGTGTGATGTTCCGGTAACTAGCTATGTTACTCCAACCTCCTCTCTCCTCATTAATTACGTGCCACATCATTTTTTTTGTCTACGTGGTATTGAAGTTACTAGCAATGTTCCTCCCACTATGACTAGTCTTAACCATCGCTTTTTATTGTAGGTATCGGCGTGGATTTGCGTATCGGTGGAGTGGAGATTCTAAAACGACAGCTAGCGACGCCATGTGTGTGTTGCCCACCATATTTTAACCCAGCCGATGGATCACCCAACCGCTGCAAGACCGAACCCAATCCAGTGCGATGCGGGGCCCCCCAACTGCGACGGCGCGACGTCACCTGCTTCTTCTCCCAACACGCACACCCACGAGTAGCCTGCTAGGGGGGAATATGTGTACGTATCCCCCATGTCACTCACGTTCGTCCCTTCCCATCCGTCCCTCACGTCCACTCGTCCCACCGACGACACGACACCCTCCGTCTCCATCTCCATCTCCATCAAAGAAAATCACTCCCCATCCCTCCCTCACGTCACTTCCATGCGAGGCCCAGCCCAGCGCCCGTGTGAGCTGTGGCGTCGCTGTCGAGGATGTGCGCCATGTCGGACGGGTGCACGTAAACCTCACCTCGTGGCCGCGGAAAGAGATCTCCCACGCAAACGCTGCTACAACCTACAGTACGTGCTCGTGGTACTATTCGTCCACACTTGGCAAGTTGCGTTGGCACATCGTTTTCACGCACACCCGACGTTGACTCGTGGGCCCCGTAGACCGCGGGACCCACGCGTCAGTGGGACTGGGAGGAGGCCGGCGACGCCAGCATGCGTGCGTGCGGACGCAAGCAACAGTGGCAACAACGTGCGAGGAGGGATGGGCTCACGTGCGGAACCCCACCGGTTGCGCTGTCCACGTCCCGCGGCCAGCCACGTCGGTCTCCAAGACAACGACGGCCGGCCACCGCGCTCCGGTCCTGGCTGCCTGCCGACGCCTTCAATACTTTTCCTTGCCTTGTTTCGCTCGTTACGAGGTGGGCTGTACTCGTACCTACAGTACCAGGACGTCCCCAGCGTGCGTGCGTGTGCCGCGCCGGAGCACGTTCTGCGCTGTACTGGACGTGGAAGTGAGCGCGCGTGGCGTCAGCTCTCGGGCTCGCCCCACCTGATGGCGACGGCACACGCGGGATCGGGGCGGCGCCGGCGCCGGGCCGGTGAGCATTGAAGGGCCTAGAACTCGAAGGCCGCCGGCCACGCACTGGCTGGCATTCTTCCAACTCAAATTTCCATCCTCATTCAATGCTGTGCGTGCAGAGTTCGCAGAGGCAGGCAGCACAGACACGCATGCAGCCCGTCGTCTACTTTTTGTTTTCTTCCCACAGAACAATCATCCCTGATTATTAAACTGAAACAAACTGATCTCACGCATGCGCCGCAAAAGTGGCACTATGCGCTAATGTAAAAGCAGCGTCGTGCTACTACTCCTTGCTCCTCCTTGTCTCGGCAACATCCGCCGGCGGCACGCTGTAATAAGCCTGACAACTGATCACTGATTGGCATTTGTGCCCATGATGACTCCATCAACGGCAGGCAAGTACCGCGGCGCCTGCATCGATCTGCAACGGCCAGAGAGCCAGCGCCGTCGTGCATGCACGCACAGCACAGCACAGCCCAGGAACAAAACAAAAAGCTTTACCATCATCCCCAACTCGTCGTCGCTTTCGAGATCTCTCTCACTCTCACAAAAAATGAAAAATAAGTCGTCGCTTTCGGTTTTTTTTCTAACAGAGAAAATCAAATCGAGAGGAAACAAAAAAAATATTCTTTCTCCATTCCATCGAGTAGTAGCAGCACTACTGCTCCAACGGGTACACGCCTGCCTGCATCGCGGCTTCCCCCATCTCGTTTTCCTTCCCTTCCCCGCATCCCATGCACCAATCGCCAGCGGCAGCGATCGATCGTCCCGTTCCGTTCCTGGTGCGTTGGTTGCTCACTCCACATCCACCGGAAAGCTACGCCTCCCCCACCCTCCTAGGCTCCTACTCTCCTCCGTATCTGGCTGGCGGGGTGCGCGATGCGGTGAGGTGGACTGGGCTTTCCTCTTCTGGTCTGGTGGGGGAGCTTGATCGGAGTCGGCGCGCGGCCATGGCGGGGATGACCACTCCGGCGGCGGCGGCGAAGAGGTGCATGAACGCGGCGTGCGGCGCGCCGGCCCCGGGGGCGGGGGAGTGGAGGAAGGGCTGGCCGCTGCGATCCGGCGCCGGCTTCGCTCTCCTCTGCCACAAGTGCGGGTACGAACGCCCACTCTGACTCTGCCACATCCTCCTCCCCGCTCGCTGCTGCTGCGTCGGGTTTCGCTTCGTGTGCTCCGGATGCAATGACTGGGCGGATGAATCGATTCGTTTCCATGTTTTACGGTGGGCAATCTATGGATTTTTATTATTTTTTCGTTTTATTCCCCTCTTTCCAGCGGCTTCATATTCGAACCCCAACTGGTAATCTGATTTGTGCGCAAACTCTGCCAAGTGGGAACAGTAGCAGATTTTAGAAAGTAGAGTTGACTAACTCGATCCCTCCGCTGATGCTTGCGGTTACTACCGGTGAGATAGTAGAGCTCATGCTGAATTCAGATTTTATGAAACGCTCACTTACTTTAGAGCAGGCATGAAGATTGGTTGCTACTAGTTGCTACTGCTTTTAGTTGTGGAAATTGATCCTATGTGTTGACCGGATTGGTGTCCCTGACGAACCTGTCTCCTGCTTGGCAGCAGCCTGGTCTCTGGTGGTCATATATCTGTATGTAGTACCGTTGACTCGGAATCGCTGCCTGGTAAAATTTCGGTGTTGTGACACCGGACGGTTTGTTGGGGTTGGTTTCCGATGATGGTTTGTCGAATAATTGAAGACTGTTTTCCTGTGGTATAGGAGGCGGTTACTGTTTGCTCGGTCACAGTTTTGCAGTTCAATTTTCTGGACTCAGTCGAATTCTTACATATCTTTTCTTCTCTACTTAGGTCGGCATACGAGCAGCTTGTATTCTGTGATATATTTCACCAAAAGGAGTCTGGATGGAGGGACTGCTCATTTTGTGGGAAGGTGAGATTGGTGACACATGTTGTCAATTATATGCCCCTAAATTGCTTCGCGGCAACGATTCTAAGGACCTCTGTTATTTCAGCATCTCCATTGCGGATGTGTTGCTTCAAAGTACTCCTTCGATCTACTTGATAGCGGAGGAGTTCAATGTGTGAACTGCATAAAAAATTCTGGCTCTCAATCTGTAAGTATCTCTGTCGCATGATCTTCCTTTTGTTTTTCCAAAATGTGATTGTAATTTCCGCAGGTTCCGTGTCAAGCGTCTCCGAAGCTTTTCTTGTCTCAAAGTAACCAGAGACTCTTTGGTAAAAGCGATGAATTATTGCCAGGTAGACCGTTGGAGTCGCCTTCCCTAATGCTTGACTCCCGAAATGATGATGTTGCTATTATTTCCAAGAGCCATCACCCATTCATGGTTAAAAACATAGAACCTGGGCAAAGCAGTAACATTTTGAGGCAAAAAGAAATTGAAAATGGCGCAAGGCAGATTAAGTGGGAACAACCAACCCTCAGTATTGGGGACATGGGAAGGATGCCTTTCTTAATGAGGGCTCAAAGTGCACTAGAGTCTCCCCAGTCCCAATCTACTCGAAGAGATGATAATAGAGATCCAACAGCAGATAGCACAACGAGTGAATCAATTTCTGAGGCATGTCTCAGCATGAGCTTGGGCATTGCTAATAACGGAAACAAGATGGAGGCTACTTCAACAATGGAAAGACCTATGCCATCACCAACGACACCGTTTTCGGAAGGAAGAGAACTTGCCACTACATTATCTCCATTTCAGCATGCACAAAGAGCTCGGCATTTTCTGACCAGACCACCAAGGGTGGCCGAAGGTGCTGCTTTTGATCCATTGAGAGATGGCTTTCCGCATCTTCGCGTTGCGAGACCACCTGCTGAAGGAAGGGGCCGCAATCAGTTACTTCCTCGGTATTGGCCAAGAATTACAGACCAAGAGCTGCAGCAAATATCTGGAGAGTATCCTTAATATTTTTTCTTCAACTCCTTGGTAACACTGATATTGAAATCATTGACTTGCAAATTACATGATCCATAATTGATCAACTAGGACAGGAATGTCTTCAATATGCTGTGTACTTTATTTTTGTTGTGTATATTGTGTTGTCTTCCTTGACTGTATTTTGCTTCAAGTTCAAATTCAACCATTGTCCCACTGTTTGAGAAGGTTTTAAGCGCTAGCGATGCAGGCCGCATAGGACGCCTTGTCCTTCCAAAAGCCTGTGCTGAGGTGATTTTTTTCTTCTTTAGCAAGCCTTGTGCTTCCTCTTCATTATATTAGTATGCTCTTGCCACACATTACTGATTTACCTTTGCCATATAAATATAAACCTTCATGCAAAGGAGCACACTGAAGCTCCCCAGTTTGGGGAATCAGAGTTGCCTGAGTTCAACAGATTGATTGTAAAGTAAATTAGCGTTGTGGAAAACCTAGAAGGAATTACATGTAACACACACAATCAGTCAATCCAATACCTGGTTTAAGTCCTTGACCCTTGCTGTTCTACCTAGGCTATATGCATTCTATCAGTAAAATATGGTGGTAGCATTTTGAGGATACTTGTATTCTTAGGCTCCTAAGAGGCCATCCATACTCCTTTCTAACGGATAAGGTTAAACATGTTTCATGGCTATGATATTTTGCTTACAAAGTGCCATTCACAAAGCCGTGGGATGATGGAATAGATAAGTTTTTCTTATTTGTTTTTCCTGCCATTCTGAGTTGCCGAGATACTCTATGTAGGCATATTTCCCCCCAATCTCTCAGCCAGAAGGTCGTCCCTTGACAATTCAAGATGCAAAAGGCAAAGAATGGCATTTTCAGTTTAGATTCTGGCCTAATAACAACAGCAGAATGTATGTCTTGGAGGGTGTTACACCATGCATACAGTCCTTACAGTTACAAGCTGGTGATACAGGTGATTTGCAACTTACTTCTTGGATATGATTATAAGCAGCACTTGCTCTATTGCATCATGCTCATGACTTATTTCATGGTTTAAGCTTGATTTTGCATATCCCTAAAAAAATGGGAGGATTCTATTCCTTAGTAAGTTTTTTCCTACAAAGCTTATTTGCTTTGTTGGATTGGATTGAAAACCTTGGAACCATAGCAATTTTTCCTACAGACTACTTTTGCGTTATTTGCTGTCAAGTGGAACCAATTTGGAACCAATTTTCATTAAGTCCAACCTCATGCAGATTTTCTATTGTATCTGATGACTATGGCGAACATCTAACTATTCAAAAAGTTCCTGTTTTTTCTTGTGGTGCGACCAAACAACTATCCAATCCTATGTTTTTTTGTTATTTTATTTCTAGAATCCCTCAAATTAAAGAGGGCATGTGCTTTTATGGTACTTAAGTTTGCATTTGTGTTTATAGTGGGAGGTAAATCATGAATTTCCTTAAGTACCTCCATCTTTCTAAATAGATGCATTGCCAGTTACTATGGACCAGACAAGTTCAAGTGGTATGTATGACATGATTGTTATGTCCAGTGTCGGCTCTTACATGATTAAGTAACCTTTGTCATTTCCTACGTAGTTTCCTCGCTTCATAAAATATGTTAAATTTGCTACACAGAATTATTATGACATGATTGTATGACATGATTTTTATGTCCAGTGTCGGCTCTTACAAGATTAAGTAACCTTTGTCATTTCCTACGTAGTTTCCTCAACAACAACAACAACAACAAAGCTTTTTTTCCCAAACAAGTTGGGGTAGGCTAGAGTTGAAACCCATAAGATCTCGAAACCAGGCCATGGTTCTGGCACATGGATAGCTAACTTCCACGCAGCCCTATCCATGGCTAGTTCTTTGGTGATATTCCAATCCTTCAGATCTCTCTTAACAGACTCCTCCCATGTCAAGTTTGGCCTACCACGACCCCTCTTAACATTCTCATCCCGCTTTATCCGTCCGGTATGCAATGGCGCTTCCGGAGGCCTACGTTCTATATGACCAAACCATCTTAGACGGTGTTGGACAACCTTCTCTTCAATTGGTGCTACCCCAACTCTCTCACGTATATCATCATTCCTAACCCGGTCCTTTCTTGTGTGGCCACATATCCATCTCAACATGCGCATCTCCTCACGTATATCATCATTCCTACGTAGTTTCCTCGCTTCATAAAATATGTTAAATTTGCTACACAGAATTATCGGCTGGATACCATTTTCTGTGTATTTAATTTTACTGTGAAGGTTCTTATACGTCCTGCTGTTCTTTGTCTACAGTGACTTTCAGTCGGATAGAACCAGGGGGGAAACTTGTTATGGGCTTCCGGAAGGCCACAAACACTGTCAATTTGCCAGTAAGTTCGAATTTCACAGCAATCTTGCTATAAATATATTGTTCCTTTAAATGTTTGTTCCGCTTATTTATCCCCTTACCTCTGTCCTCCAGCTTTACTTAAATGTATTTATGTTACTCCACAGGACTCACAGATTACAGCTATTGCAACTGGTTCTCTTCTCAGTGATTCATTCTTCTCTAGTACAAATGAGAATCTATCAATAGTAAATGGCTATTCAGGATTTCTTCAATCGATGAAGGGAGCTGCAGATCTTCAGCCAAGTTCTCTATTTGATCATCATGCGAACTCAGCTGACGGAGATATTAGTTGGCTTAAGACGGATAGATTTGGCGGCAGGCCAGACGACGGGTCTTTGCAGTTTTTGCAAAAAAGAAGCCGCAATATTGGTTCTAAAAGCAGGAGGCTTTTAATTGATGCTGAAGATGCCTTAGAACTCAAGCTTTCGTGGGAAGAGGCTCAGGAGTTGTTGCGTCCTGCTCCATCTGCAAAACCAACAGTTGTGATGATCGAGGACTATGAATTTGAAGAATATGATGTAAGCTTGCTAGCCATTCATTCTTCACGTTTCAGCGCATCAGGGAACCCTTTATTGGAAGCACAAAAAGACAACCGTCCATTCTCAGGAATGGACTTCAATATTTAACCTATTCTAACTTAACTACATTAATGCAGGAACCTCCTGTCTTTGCAAAGAGATCGATTTTTACTGTACGTTCTACAGGGTAAGAAACTTTGAGTTACCATTCATTGTCATGGTTGGTCCTTGCATAGTGGACACAGAGGTGTTCTTAGTATTAATTGTACCAATTTTGGCAAATACCTGATATATTTATTTAGGGAACAAGATCAATGGATTCAGTGTGATGATTGCTCAAAATGGCGCCGGTTGCCTCTTAATGTTATTATTGCCTCCAAGTGGACATGTGCTGACAACACATGGGATCCAAAGAGGTATACTATTTCACACCTGTGATAAAATCTATCAGTTCTTAATCCGCGAAAGGAAATACCGATCAATTATGATTTTACCAGTATGGTGTGCCATGATAAATTCTGCTTTCATTTATCCACGATCTTACTCCACCAAGAATGTTCGTTAATTACACATCCTTTTTTATTATCTGAAAGGATTTGAAAAGATATGAGCCTTTTTACTCTACTGTATACTATTGTATATGATCTATTGATAATGTCTATGAAAAACTTAGTAGCATCAAGCATCTATTAGTGTCCAGTCTCATAAGTGATAAGTTTCTAATTGTCTAATACTCTCAAAACATATTGTGATGTTATGTAGAATATTGTTTTCTATTAGGTCTTGATTCTTCAAACAATATGTAGTCTTGCAGTCATCGCAACTGTCCTAGTTTGAGCTCAGTTTAGTGAAAATGTGTTATTTTGTAATTGCAAGAATGTTCTCTTTGTTACAGTTTCATATTATTTTGATTCCATACTGCTTTCACATTCTCTTTAGCTGCTTAGGCTTATATCTTTTTCTGCTTATATGCAGCTGTTCCTGCTCTGCACCTGAAGAATTAGCCCAGAAGGAGTTGCAAAGTATTCTCCAGCAGTACGAAGGTATGCTGCCATTAGATTAACTGGCGATAAAGTAGGAATTTGGTATAGCTTGATCTCATGAAAAAACAAAATCAAAATAGAAAGAGGAAATTTTTGTACAAGACACCGCGAGTGACAATCTTGTAAGTGAACATAATTCAAATCGCTGACTATCGCCGCAGATATCAGGAGGCGGAAGAGCAGCTATTTTCTGAAGCAGAACATCCCTGAAATGGATGCGTCGAGCCTTGATGCCTTGGCCAGTGCCGCAGTCTTTGGTGAGGTCGGGAACCAAGGTGCTGCTTCGGTTGCGACGACTACCAAGCACCCGCGGCACCGCCCTGGCTGCACTTGCATAGTGTGTATCCAGCCACCTAGCGGCAAGGGCCCAAAGCACAATCCGTCGTGCACCTGCAACGTCTGCATGACCGTCAGGCGCCGTTTCAAGACGCTGATGATGAGGAAGAAGCAACGACAGTCAGAACGAGAGGAAGCTGAGGCGAGCAAGAAGATCGCCTGGGTGAGCAGAGATGACCCCGAGGGAAGCAACCTGTCGCGGTCCCCCCAGACGGTGGACACCACACGGGATGGCGACGTGATCATGTTCGACAAGGCTGACACGAGCAAGAGTCACATAGACCTCAACTTCCACCCCGCCAGCCGGGACGAGGAGCAGCGGCACGGTGGCGGACAGCCTCGGGTGAGCATGATCAGCCTTCTCGAGGTCGCGAACCGCCCCCTTGAGAGCTACATGAAGCAGAACGGCCTCGTGAGCCTGGCGGTGGAGCAAGGGAACCCCGGCACGTCTCCCCTTCCTCCTCAACCTGCTCCGATGGAGAGTGAAGGGCGACCCTCCGATGAGGGGCACACCGCGTCGGTGGAGAGGGAGAGAGATCCTCCAGACAACATGGCCATCGACGAGGCAGCTGATGAGAACCAGGGTAACATTGCCAGTGCCGGTGACAACCCTGCTGCCTGAGCTTGAGCTTGCTGACCGTGCGCTCGTATTAACTAGTGGGTGGGTGTTGTGTCTGACTGGCTTACCCTTTTTTTCAAGGAAGAGCTGGTGAGTTTTAATGTGAAAATCTCAATAGAAAATCATAGGGTTTCATCGTGACTCTTGTGTAACATACGTGTACAGGGCTGTGCAATCCCTTTTGTACGTCGTAACCTCGATGCTGTGTATGAAAAGCGGCTTTGGTGTGGTTGAATGGTTTGTGTTGTATGCCTGAGTTGTATCTAACCCTTAAGCATTCGATAAATGGCATTTGCATTCGTTCTACTGCTTCTATTGCACCGAATCTTGATCCCAAAACCATATTCATCATATATCAATAGAGTCAAGCCTTCATACCTTTTTTGTCAACGGCCCCTCAGGCTACAAAACAAAAGAAAGCATAAGAGAGCTACCAGAGCTTAAGCATTCTTACGCCAGCACCCAGCTCAGACGCAAGGCATGCCACCAGGGACTGCATGCCACTAATACCAGCGAACAATTCCTCCTACCCCAAATTATAGCACCAGCCAGGATAATTTCCTTATCGCCATCTTTCTATAAACCTGCCCATATTTCATAAAAGCACAAGCATAACAAGTTATTCCTGCTGGTGATTTTATCACCTTTTTTTTTTCCAAGGCAAGCCCCGTTTCTCAATTTCCAAAGTGCCCAACATAAAGCACCCAGACCAACCACATGGACATCCAAGCAAAAAACTGGGTAAAGTTCTCAGGTCTATCTTGGGCACCATTTGTCAAACTTACACCACTCCACATATATTTGGCTGCAAGGCATATAAAAAATAAGTGATGGTTTGTTTCAGCGTCCTCACAGACATTTCAAATTTCATCGTCACAGGAAGTAAGAAAGAGGAATTGGAATTCTTAACGGATACATTGCCTACTCTACTAAGTTTCAACATAATTTCTTTACTAAATATTCAGGGAGAAGCCACTTGAAATATGAGATGAGATCTCATAATGAGATGGTAGTTCTCCAGATGAAACAAATGAGTGAAGACAATCAACAACTGAACTATCTGGAGTACAAGGTGGTTAAGACAGAGTAGAGAAACCATTTGTGTTACTACCTCTTGGTATGAGGAAGAGGCAATGACGATTGCTTAAAGGCTACACTAGTGTCTGTGAACACACATATCACCTTGTGTTTATTTCTATATACTCTGCAGGAGAAAATTTTCCATGATCAGATAGAAAACATTCACAGGGCCACGTAGGGCAAGGAAAGTGAGAGCCTGTGACAGCAGTAACTCAAATCAGTATACAAGTTGTCGCCTACACAGCTCTTTACACTATGTGATGCCAAAACTGGATCCATCAGCTCTTTACAGACTAGTAGCCCCAAGAAGCATACGTTGCTCAACGTTTTACAGCATTCCTCCTCCTATCTGTTTACTTACTACTCATCTAAATAGGTGTCATCAAACCGCTGCTCACCTTCCTCAGTTGGCGGTGACCTTCTCCTCAGCAAAAACTGGACTAGCGAGACGGCCGCGACCAGAGCGATTTCCACGTGGTCCGACGTGCTGGCCTTGAGGCAAAGGTGGCCTAGGTTTCTGCTGTTTATGTTAGTGCCGATGGATAGTTTCGACCCACGGCCCACTCGCAAGACTGACTGGAGATTGGCACCGACAACGGTCTCTTTCTCGAACGACACACAGTGGCTGCCATGGTGGTGCTCCCTTCTCTCACAGGGTAGTCTTTTCCCCTTACTGTTACTTCCAGGCCGCCTCCATCCGCCACTTGGCCGCCGCCAAACATCTCCCGGCATTGGCTACCAACTCGACCCGTTTACCAATCGTGACAGAATCCTCCAATTTGGCTCCACAAAAATACTTGCTACCAAATTTAGTAACAGAAATACCTCCTCCAGCGGTGTTCCAAGCCAAATTTCGGTACTTGGCATCCCCATGAACAGTACAAACCAAATCCTTACTTGCTGTTTGCATATTCATGCCCCCGTCAAGGAGTAGTCTCTCTGATCAGTATAGCTTACTGAACATTCTGATTGGATATACATGTCTTCTTTGTCCTTTCTCATCTGTCCTGCGATTGATACAGATATGCTCTTCTTAAAATCTTGACATGATTCGAAATTGATCCCGTCAAACCCAATATCATGGTCCCATCCTTGGGGATCCAAAACTGGTCTAAACAATTGGTCATCAGTTATAAGGTGACGGTAGCGGTGCGCTGGATAATCGGAGTCAAAACTCAATGGGATTTCCATGTCTGACATGTGCACAGTCTCTGGGGACGTGCTGCTCTCTTCGTAATCATCAGCAACTGCAGATGACACTTCACTGTTTTGAGCTTCAGCAAGCTTCTGCCTCCTGATTCCTTCCTTCCACTGCTGTTTTAGGTATGAAGTCTCACGGTAGTCCAGTTCATCAAGATATGCAGTTCTCTGTTCTTTGGTCAGTTTCTCGAATTCAGATCTTTTGAGAACACGGAATGGTGGTAGCTGATCATAGTCATCCTCCTCATCTGATCTTCAGTCATCTCGCTGTCAACACCGTCAGAACTCGATGGCGAATAAGGCTTAAGGAGTGACGAAAGAAGATGAGGCAGTGAAGGTAGCCTGGTATTTGCTTGTGACAGTAGAAAACTATCTTGAAACTTGAGTAACGAATTTGCTTCTGCCAACAACTTGGTCGCCCCACACAAAGCAAAGTTCTGATACCCATACCTGCCCATTTGGCAGAACCCTTTCACCTCTGGTATTCCGTCTGCACATTGGATGATTGTCAACCAGAACAATAGGGTTCTCCAGCTGTGTGTTAGAAGCTGCTACCTGGACATGACGCTGCACGATATTCTTACAGTAACGGGTGTACACATCATATTCCAAAGGATAACCATCTGGTCCTTCAGGAGGTGACGATGAACAGTGAGTCATTACAAGGACAGTGTTGAACCACATTGAAGAGCCCAATATATCAGTCATAAGCTTCAGCAAAGGGTAATCACTGTATCTGCTGTTAATATGGTCAAGTCGCTCAAAGTACAATACGATATCAGGCGGGGACCTTTTAATGAAACGCTTCACACATGCAAAATCTTCCTGTTCCTCCGTTGGCTGTGGTAATGAGGCGACAGACCTGGTGTGTCAATAACTGTAACCCTTACTCCTTTGATAGTTCCATCAACCCTCTTTATCCTACTAGTACCAGGAAAAAGTGCATTAGTATCAACCTTCATTTCATCAAAAATGGAATTAACTGTGGCACTCTTCCCCACACCAGTCTTTCCCAGAAGCAGAATTCGCAAGGGAGGTCCAAATCTGGTCCACCGGTGCTTCTTGTTCTGCTGCTATAACTCTGGCTTTGTTGATAGCGAGGTTGGTTCTTTTGGCATCTGATTCACCAGCCTTGATCAAGTTGGCAAGCTGCAGTCTGTACAGTACCTGTGCCACTACATTAGTACTGGGAGGCACTCCAGTCCTGTGTACCAGCCGCAAAAACTTAATCTGAAGTGCCTCAACTTGCTTTAGTGGATCTGGCTTCCTGCTATCATGATCTGGCTGAAGATGACCAAACGAAACTGTACCATCATGTGGGCTGGACATGGCCTCTGATGCATGGCTATCACTGGAAGGAAATCTGTTGGCAGATACTGTGTCTACAAACTCACTCTGAGTTGTGCCTGAAACAGGAAAATCGATACGCGACGCATTCAATTTAGTATCAACATTTAACAGGAGGATCAAATTATAGCGTAACTTTCCCAAATCCAATGAACGCAAGAAATGTCTCTACATGATGGAATACAGAACAAACAATTAGCAGCAGGACCTTCAGCTAAATGAATTCAAGGCATGGCCTACAGACAAAAGGGATACACAATTGCATCACAGCAAGTGAACATCCCCAAAAGCTACAAATTTTCGTCAGGACCATATATAGGACAGCAGGAAATTGAACTCACGAAAAATGAAACAACATGTCATTAATCCCCCTAAATCATCCTAACACGCGCCAAGGGCCTAATATCATCAACAATTCGATCCGACCGACCGGACGACAACCTGAATGAAAAAAAGGGATTATAGTGCTCATAAGGTAAACTAGGTAAGGAGAGTGCCCTCACCGTGGCCCTCGGAGGCGCCGTGGTCGGCCCCGGAGATGGCGAACGGCCTCGCCGACACCAGGGACGACCCGAGCCGGTAGGAGATCCAGTCCCTGAAGTTCAACATCATCCTTTCACCTGCACAGAGGCGGGAGCATCCAAATCAGCGATTCTTCCTCCCGTCACCCACTCACCCCCAACCCGTAAGGTATCAAGGCAAGGAAAAACTTCGCCGCAACGGTACCTTGTCGGTCGGTCGGTCGGCCGGCCGGCGGCCGGCGGCTTGGGTGGTCTTGGGATGAGGCGATAGATGTCGTTGCTGGAGATGTGCTTATTTTTTTTCGTGTGGCGTCAGAAAGAGGGGCGGAGAGGTGAGTGCAGCCTTCTAACCGGACAGCAAACAGAGCTAGGTTTTGTCACGTCTGCGAGGAGTTTTTTTTTTTTAGAACTCCGTCTCCGAGGAGATGAGAGGGAGCGGCAGATGGCTCTCTGGTAGGTGGGCCCTAGTGTTCGGTGTTCGTGGAATTCCACGGACGAATTCCACACCTACGGCCCCGCTGGTTCACGCCTTCACGGTATACTAGGTAAGATGGCGCGGCGGCACGCCGCACCCGTGTGGTTTTATTGATGTAGTTCATTTTAATTTTCTGTAATTTTTGTAAGTGTGAATTTGATATAAAAAGAGGTAGGATTTATTTTTTTTAAACATATATGTTCAACATATTTTCCCCATGTACAGTGTCATATACATTTGAATATTCTGTAGCTAGTAGAAGTGTGGAATATACTTATATAAGTTTGAATTCTTCAAAAAAATAAACACATTGTGAATTAGGGGAAGTTTCGGCATTTTAATTATAGTTAAAAATTGTTTAATTTTGTTATGTCAAATAATCATGGTTAATTTTTCCGAGCATTCGTGAAATCGATATGAAAAGAGGTAGGATTTTTTTTAAACATATATGTTCAACTTATTTTCCCCGTGGACAATGAATTAGTTATGAATTTATTGGAAATTAATCTAAAATTATGCGGTATCACTATTATTTTTCGTTGGTGATTTAGTTTTATGTAATTTGTGTAAGTATGGAAAATAGTCATATGTATTTGAATATTCTATGGCTGGTAGAAGTGTGGAATATATTTATATACGTTTGAATTCTCCAAAAAAAAAATACATTGTGAATTAGGGGGAAGTTTTGGCATTGTAAGTATGGTTAAGAGTTGTTTAATTCTGCTATGTCAAATAACCATGGTTAATTTTTCTGAGCATTCGTGAATTCGATATAAATAAGTAGGATTTATTTTTTTAAAACACATTGTGAATTAGGGAAAAGTTTTGGCATTTTAATTATAGTTAAAAATTGTTTAATTTTGTTATGTCAAATAACCATGGTTAATTTTTCCGATCATTCGTGAATTCGATATGAAAAGAGGTAGGTTTTTTTTTAAACATATATGTTCAACTTATTTTCCCCGTGGACAATGAATTAGTTATGAATTTATTAGAAATTAATCTAAAATTATGCAGTATCACTATTATTTTTCGTTGATGATTTAGTTTTATGTAATTTGTGTAAGTATGGAAAATAGTCATATGTATTTGAATATTCTATGGCTGGTAGAAGTGTGGAATATATTTATATACGTTTGAATTCTCCAAAAAAAAATATTGTGAATTAGAGGGAAGTTTTGGCATTGTAAGTATGGTTAAGAGTTGTTTAATTCTGTTATGTCAAATAACCATGGTTAATTTTTCTGAGCATTCGTGAATTTGATATAAATAAGTAGGATTTATTTTTTAAAAACATTTTGGTATGTTCAATATATTTTCCCCATGGACAATGAATTAGTTATGATTTTTTTGGAAATTAATGTTAAATTCTGCGGTATTACTATTATTTTTCGTTGGTGAATTAGTTTTTTTTTTTGCAGAAAGTCTTATTCCGAGAGCTGATTTATAATTTTTGGAAAACGCGTGGGCTGTAATGCAAAAAAAACACGTGGGGACTTTTCTTCAAAAAGTTGTTTGGAAGGGTGATATCCATCTACTCGTGAAACGAAAATTCAAACGGGTGACCGAGGGCGACGAATTTGACAAAACTCGCCAAATGTTTGTGCGAATCTGGATCTGAAATTCAGGAGGTAGAGTCGACCAAACTCGAAACCCTTAACGGGAATGGAACATACTCGTCGACGCGCAAAATTTTCGTATACATTTTTTCTGGCGGTTTTGAAAAACAAAACGATTACTATAGCATGCTACAGTAGCACTGTACTACTGTAGCTACTGCTTCAAGCTATTATATATAGTAGTGATATATAGGCAAGACCGGCGTAAACTTTCCCTCCCGTCGGAGAACCAGAACAGAAATCTCGTGTTTGATTTTGATTTTCAGAGCATATCCACTCGCGACGTCCGAATGGGCGCCCAAAGGCCGTCCGGATAGGTCCGTTGGGCGCCGTTCGGACTACCTTGTCCATTTGGGCGCCCTCGCTCCCCACTCGCGACGCCCAAATCTTATTCAAATATGAAATTTTGATACGAAAATGCATATATTTCATTGAAATTTCATTCAAACTAACATAATTCATTCAAATTTAAATCTAGACCTAGACTAGATCTAGTAAGTAGGGTGGCACGCCGGGCACCGGCAGTTGGGGCAGGCGCCGACCCTTGCGGCGCGAGCACAGGACCCCGGCGGCAGCTCGAGCAGAGGCAGTAGAGGTAGCCGGTGGTGGAGGTGGTGGCGGCGGAGCTGGAGGTGGTGGCGGCGGAGGCGGTGGCGGCGGCGGTGGCAGCGGCAGAGGCTATGTCGGCCTCGATGGCGAGCTGCATGTGGCTGGGATCCCACACCGGCGTCGGCTGCCAGTCCTCGAAGCCGTCATCATCACCGTCAACCTCCTCCGCCTCTTGTTGAGGTTGCGGCGGAGGAGGTTGCACGCGGCCTCGTTCCGATCTTGCGCGACGAGCCTGCTCCACCGCCTTGTAGCGAACCCTCTCCCGTTCCATGCCCGCTGCGAAGTCCTCGTCGGTGGTGTTGGTGAGGCCGTCGTCGTCGGAGTCGGAGTCGGAATCTTCGAGCCTAGGTTCGAGCCGAACTCGGCGTACGAGCCTGCCTCCTGCGATGGCCAGCCGCGGCGAGCCATGGCGCTCTGCCAAACCTGGCTGTCACGGCGGCGACGACGGGCCTCCGTCTGCGGCTCTGCGCTCGTCTCTCTTCCTCCGTGGCGCGCCGGGGAGAGGCCATGGCTAGGTGTGAGATGGCTGTGTGAGATGGTGGAGACGGCTGTGTGAGATGGTGGAGACGGCGAGAAACCCGCTCTATATAGCGGCTGGGGAGGCGAACGGATGAGGTCGCCTTAACTCCGGCCGTCCAACGGCTCGCCTGCCACACCATTAACGGCTCGCCTGCATTGACGCCGCCGTGGCGCAGACGCTTCCTCGCTGCGCCCGGCTGGGAAACCGAGACGCCACCCGTCATTAATGCAGCCTCTTGTCTCACTGCCAGGCGTGGCCCGCGCGTCGTAGGCCGACGTTGCGTCGCGTTTCCTTCCGTCCGGGGCCGCCCCAAGCCTCCCCAAGTTGAGGGCGTGGGCTGGGCGTGCCGGACACAAAACTGGGCCGCGCCGGACCGAAATCGCCTTTGGGCGCCGCGAGTGGGCGCGATTTTGTGTCCGGCACACCCCAAACGTCTTTGGGCGGCCGTTTGGGCGCCCCGACTGGAGATGCTCTCAGTACAAATATCAGATAATCTTTTTTCCGGATGCTTCCCACTGTATTCAGCCTGAATGTTCCGGCTTGACCTCAACCACTCGTACCGACTCGTCGGCACTGCAGAGAGGTAGACGGTGATCAAATCAGCGGGAGCGGCCGCAAATGCCTCTTTGGCATGCCGAACGATGGTGCTGGCACAAGCGATGGGCCTGGAGGCTACGAGTTCAACGGAATGCGCGACGACGACAACACATTATGAAATCGGCATTGTCATAGATTTACGTTTGTGCTTGTAAGTTTTCGTGATTATAGATTGTGTTCGACATGTGTCGATTATGGTTGCAAATAGCTTGAAACTTCAGCCATCTTGTCTGAAATGTTCTAATATGGTAGTTGTTCTGGTGTTACCGTCGAGACCGCCATTCCGAAAGCAGAATAAGACAAGAAAGAGCAGGGTGAAGAGGTGGAGGTGCAAGACACAGGAGAGCACGTCAACCATTTGATTTACATGCATGCATACTTGATGTTGCTTGATGTTTGTAATATATGATCGCTCGGACATGGTGATCGCTTTTGTGCTTAAATATTATAACTTGACCGTCCATTTTGTATATTTTAATAAAAAAGCCATTATGACTGTCATCTGAGAGGCATTGGTGGATAGCCGAGCCCAATAAATGGCAACGTGTGCCGAGCTTCCCATTTAGAGCATCTTCACTCGCGGTGTTCATATCATGTCCGGCTGCAGCGCCGAATGGAGCTATGCTATTGGCGCAGTCCGGACGCGCTGCCACATAATGGGGACACCTCTCCCCGCTCGCGCCGCCGACACATAATTTTCAAACAAGATTTGATCATGGAAATAGATAGATTTCATTCAAAATTTGACATAATTCGTTCAAACTACTAAACTAAACCTAATTAAGTAGAGCGGTAGGTGGCCACCTGCAGTACGGGCAGGAGCTCGCTCGTGCAGGTAAAGGTGCCCAATGTCAGTCAGCGTAGCTGCAGTCGACGTAGAAGCCGCCGCCATGAACAACGATGCAGGTGCTGGTATTGGCGGTGCAGGGGCCGGACGTCGTGCCGGCGGAGCCAATGACGCCTCGATTGCGAGCTGCATGCCCTTCCACTCGGGTTCAGGCCACTCCTCGTCATCATCATCATCATCCTTCTCCTTCGTCTGCCGAGGTGCCGGCAGTCCATGGGCCACTGCCGCGCGCTGCTCTCCCCGCGGACCCAACTGCCTCCACAACCTCGTACGCCGCGCACTCCATGTCTATCCCCGTGGCGAAGTCCTTATCGGAGGTGTTGGTGAGGAGTTCGTCGTTGGAGGCGAACCACTCCTAGGGTGGCGATCCACTCGCGGAGGTGGAGAAGTTGTGGAGACGCCCCTAGTACTCCACCTTGATCTGCTCATCCCAGTACGACGCCGTGGGAGCGTAGCGATAGTCGTCCACCAGCTCCGGCGATATTTTGCACACTGGTTGAAGTCATCATTATCTACATCTAGGATTGTTTTCAGAATTTTTTGAAACTTAAAAGTGTCATTTTCAAAATTTTCAACCTACAGAACGCCTCACTCGGCGAAAATGCATTGTCTCCCGACCCGAACACCGGAACCGGAATACTCTCACACGGTCAGAGTCTCGGCGACAGGAACACGCACGCACCTGCGCTGCCAGCGCAATGGCGATGCCGCCGAAGCCCCCGCCGGGGCGCAGCGCCAACCTCAACCTCCCCTGCCCGCTACCGCCCATCCCAGGCGGGGCTCATCCAGGCCATCCACCCGCGGCGGCGCCGGCGCGGTCTCACCACCGCCGCGCTAGATCTGAGGTGGCCTTCCGCTTCCCGGACGCCGACGGCGGAGGCTTCGACGAGATCGGCTCAGAGGACGACCTCTTCTCCACGTTCATGGACATGGAGAAGATCGCTGGCAACGGCGCCGGCGCCGGCGCCGACCGTGACCGCGCCGCGGAGACGTCCTCCTCGCCGCCGCGCCCCACCAAGCACCGCCACAGCGCGTCGTTCGACGGGTTCGCCATGGGGTGCGTCGGCGGCGGCCCCGGGAAGCACCAGGATGGCAGCGGGGGCGGAGGGCTGTTCGCAGATGTGCTGGAGGCTAAGAAGGCCATGTCTTCCGAGCAGCTCTCTGAGCTCGCCTCCGTCGACCCCAAGCGTGCCAAAAGGTGTCCCCCCTTTCTTTGGCATCCATCGCATTCTCAAGCTACTTTGGATTCGAGTTGGTGGTCGGTTGGTAGGATTCTAGGATTACATGCAGCTCTTACTTTTGAAATTTTGATAACCAATTGATGGAGTGCGGTTAAGGACCAATGAGAATTGTGGTCTAGGTAGGCGTGGCTCGCTTTGATTCTGCAAGCAAAGAAACATGGTAGCCAAATTGCAGGGCCTAGGCTATTACGTAGTCAAGTCACGGCACATTGTTGCTGTTAGTGGTCTTGAATCTGGATGGACAGTGACAGGCAGCTCGTAGGACAGGACTGGAGCAAGCTGGCCAACTTGTCTCCTTCTGACATTTCTCGCTTAAGTAGGTTTCTTTTTGAAATACAAGCAGCCATAGAAGTGGTTCAAATGCTAATTTTGTTGTTTTCTAAGTTGCTGTCATTGTTCGAAAAGATGCTTCACGCCATTTAGTTCATAAATATGCGAAGAGCGTGGGATGAAAAGGGCGGGAGATGGCAACGGTTGCTGCATGCACCTTATTATGGTATATTCTCTCCATTGGCTATGGCTTCTTTGCACCATTTTCTTTGGGTCTCCAACTTAATTCAATGAAGCTTTTGCGGCATATCCTTGAATTTATAATTCTCCTGTTTCAAATTAACCACTTTCCCCTTTTTACGTACATTAAATTGGTTATTTGATGCAATAGTGTTTTGTTTCTTATGTTGCTGGCTTAGTCTGAAAAGCTTCTTAGTGCCATTTAGTTCTTACATAGACTCTTAAATACACAAAGCATGTGGTGGAAGAGGCGGGAGATGGCGATTTATTGCATGTTGCTTAGGCCTACACTTGGCACACTTTCAAGGCCATTGTTATTTCATGCCCTGGGCCTGCAAAATGTTCAATGAAGTTGCTGTGATCGACTTTTTAATTTGCTCTTTTATTTTGAAATAACTGGCTGAAATATAATTATTTCCTGTTTTGTATACATTAAGTAACATTATAGTTAAATAAATACCTACATTTCTAATGTAGGTTTCATTTGTCCAGCAGCAAAATTTTCCCCATTGCAATCCTCACATTCACATTGATAATAGTTCCTAGACCGTGCTGTTTTCTAGTATAAGGTGATGTTCATCGTAACACTGAAACTTTACTGATTAGGACCACTTTTGCTTAGGCAATCAAATTTGTCACAGCTGTGGACAGCTGATGTAGCGCCTTGAGATCTGATTCTTTCCATCTCTACAAGATAATAGGTTTTTCTTTTAAAGCTATGCTCTACTTACAATCCTTCTGCTGTGCGATGGTTATTCGCCAGTGGCATTGTGTTAGCTGGCTGCATTGAGTAAAGGCCAATTAAATTGCTGAGCTTTCTTTGTTTCAGAATTCTAGCGAACAGACAGTCTGCAGCTCGGTCAAAGGAAAGAAAGGCTAGATATATAACAGAATTAGAGCGGAAGGTTCAAACTCTTCAAACCGAGGCTACTACTCTTTCGGCACAACTGACACTATTTCAGGTAACAGTACATCGATCTGTTTGCTTCATGGATTGCACTATTCACTATTATGTTTCTCAGTGCAGAAAAAAGTACTAGTAAGTTCATGTTATTGACAATAGAAAACAGATCCCAATAGAGTATGGTGAGACTGCAATTACCAATCCAAACATCACTCCAGAATCTAATTCTAACACCATTACCAACCTCCCCCTGTACCCCATTTTTGCAGCATTTGCCGCCCACATGACCCCTTTCCAAAAAGAGGAACAAGGGTTGGGTGAAGCACACATGATATTAGGAGAGAGATCATATTTGAAACCAACAATTTTCCTCCAAATCCTGTTACTATCTAGGTGCTATCTTTTAATCCAGGAAGCAAGCAAACACAAGTTAATCTCCCTCAGATTTTGAATGCCTAAGCCACCAAAATCTTTTTTAAGACATACCAGATCCCAATTGGCTAAATGATATTTTTTCTTATCTTCAGTCACTCCACAAGAAGTGAGACATCTGAGAATTAATAACTTTTATAGCTCATTTGGGAAACTTTATTACAGATAGTAGATACATTGGAATGCTAGCAGTACAAGATTGTAGCAAAACTATTCTACTTTTATAATTCAGGAGCTTACCCTCCAACCAGCAAACCTTTTAAAAAATTTATCCACAATGGGTTGGAGGTCCTCTCTTTTAAGTTTCGAAAAATGTAGAGGCACACCCAAATATTTACAAGGGAACGAGGCAATTTTGCAGCAGAAAATCTGGGCAAGCACCTTAGCATTAGCTTCATCCACATTAATAACCATAAGGTCAGATTTATGGTAATTGATCCTCATACCAGACATACCCTCAAAACAGGATAAGAGCCACCTAAGGTTTCTGGCATACTCAACGTCATTTTCAAGGAAAATGATGGTGTCATCAGCATATTGCAAGCTGATGACACCCCCAGGAACTACGTGAGGTAAAAGACCACGAATTAAGCCAAGTCTAGCAGCTTTAAAACGAATTTTGGAAAAAAACATCAGCAACCAGATTGAAGAGGATAGGGGAACTAGGATCCCCTTGTTTAAGACCTCTCCCAGCTTTAAAATAAGGGCCATTTACTTCATTGAGTCTCACACAAAACGAACCACCAAAAGCTTTTGATCCAGTTTCTAAACACTGAACCAAAACCTCTAGAAGCAAGCATTTCGTCCAGAAAGGACCAACATACCTCGCGTTGTATCGTCGAACAACATTGCTCTCAGTCGCAGATATTCTCTCTGTTCCACAATAAGTCTTGTGGTTTTAGTTCAAATTTGAACTAAAAAGAGAGGATCTCCAACCAATTGTGTAAAGGGCTCCTAATTAAAGGCTCCTAATAAGTCTTGTGGTTTTAGTTCAAATTTGAACTAAAAAGAGAGGACCTCCAACCAATTGTGTAAAGGGCTCCTAATTAAAGGCTCCTAATTAACATGATGCATAAGTTTTTGAACTTATCGATTGCGCGTGATAGTTTTTGAACTTTGTGCACGACCACGACCACGCTGCATAGGGCATGGGTTCAGCAAGCCGGGTTCACCTAGTCGCCGTCGGTATGAAACGAGATTGCCTATGGTCACCGGACCGATTGGTGGTGACCACCATACTGGCGGCGCTATGACTCTCAACAGGGCACGGAGAAGATGGAAAATACAACGGGGGCTTGTCGTAGTGTCAAAAAATGTGAGGACGGAAAATACAGCGGGAGCTCGCCCTAGTGTTGAAAATGCGCTCATTCAAGGCCGGAGGATATGACTAAGTCAACAGTTACAACCGGCTACAGTGGAGGAAGACGAGAATCATGGCGTTGATTCGGTGCATACCGACTTGATTCCATTGGAGGAAAGGAGGGGCGCAACAAAGCGGAGGTGATGGTGCTCGGCCGGTCTTGGGAACGACGATGGGGGTTGTGATGCTAGTGCCAAAGAAAATCAAGCCTCCGAGGGATTAGAGGGTCAGCGAACATAGTTAAGAGGGTGATAAGTTTGAGTTGTTTTAAATCTGTTTTACACCGTAAACAGCGTGATTTAAGTGGGACACATCACATCCCATGAAAGTGAGCTAGCCTTTTCTTCTTCATCTGCAACATAAGAGCATGAACCCATGTGGGTTTCATTAATTCGAAGATGGAATAGCGCCCTTGTTGTCCTCTTAAACCCACGCTGCAGCGCTACACTAATGCGTGCATGATCGAAGGGACCACTGGATTTCGAGTTGTAATTCTTAGCACTAGGGCGTGTTAGCGTGTGGTGTACTATGCAACAACACACAATATTTGACCCTTGTTTCAACATGTAAGCGGCTATTTTTTTGTTTGTAGAAATGTTATCCTCACTTTTATATATGTAAAAAAAATGCTTTGTACACTCCTCAACATCCATGAAGCTGACTAAAATAGAGCCTCAAGAGTGAAAATTGCCACACTTTTTTTTTGACACAAAGACGGTAGGGAAAGACTCCCTACTGTGTCATTTTCTATTTATAAAATGGGAGTATTTACATGGTACATGAATCTAACATCCTGTGAAAGCTCATAAAGTATCTAGCCATGACTGCATGCCTTCCTTGAGACTAGGTTTAGCCCTATGCATGGATAAAGATAAAAAAAGCTTTAAATCTCACAATGCATCTTAGAACAGATGGAGCATTTCCATTGAATATAGCATCATTTCTTTGGTCCCATATACTCCAACATCCAGCTTTAAATCTAACAATGCATCTTAGAACAGATGTAGGTCATGGGGATAGCAGTTGCAGCGACATTGGTTGCTGCATCCTACTTTAGCCAAGTAACGACAATCGACAATGCAATTACCACGTGTAGAATTGCAATTCATCCAGCGTTTTGGTTCATGGTTAGTTTATTATCCCCAAGAAATCATTAATCCAGGCCTTTAGCCAAGAACTAACACTGGAACTTCTGCCACCAACCATGTGCTAATAACCTCAATAGATATACAGAAGATCCATGTGTATAATACATGTGAGTAAAAAATAGTTAGTGCTTACCACTAACAACTACTCCCTCCGTTCTAAATTAGATGACTTACATTTGTCCAAATGTGGATGTATCTATACTTGTAACATGTCTAGATACATCCACATGTGGCTAAATGGAAGTCATCTAAATTGGAACGGAGGGAGTATTAATCGCCATATATTTTGGATATGCTAACTGACTAACACCGTATACACCCCTCAATTAAATCTCTCTCTCTAAACATGGAATCCATTTCCACCATTGACTCCTCAAATCTTTTGGCAATCCATATCTTGGCACCAATTAAATGACATATATAAAACCCATGAATTAAATACGGATCACCTCCCCTATATAAAGGTGCACAGGCCGTGGAGGGCATAGACAATTCCATCCTATTCGTAGGACACACACAATACAAACCTCAGTGCCTCTCCCGACGATGGCGGCCACGATACATTCTTCAAACCGAGGCCACTACTCTTTCGACACAACTGACACTATTTCAGATAACAGTACATCGATCTGTTTGCTTCATGGATTGCACTATTCACTATTATGTTTCTCAGTGCACCAAAAAGCACAGTACCGCTTAAAGAAAGACACCATGCATAGTAAACTAGTAATTATCCCTTTAAACCGTGTCAACCAAGCTGCAACTGCTCTACACTCGGTGAATCACCAATCAGCATGCTATTTTCTTTGCACCGATGCATATGCCATCAGAACTATGGTGCATGTTAGGATAAGTTATCTGGTTATTGTTGACTAATGCATATGTAGTGGTAGCGCCAATCCATCCCAAGTGATGATTCTATGTGGTTTTATTAACAATGTAGAGAGCTGAATGGCGATGCCCTGCAACATGAGACGATAAAAGCTGTAACTCTGTTTACCAGAACGCCACAACTGTTAGGTTTCTGTTATCTGAGATGCTTGTATGTTGAAGTCTGTTGAATTTTGACCAGGATTGTGAATTTAGACATGTTCTTTTGTATAAATAATGTTGTTTGCATAGACTTGCTGGATATCCTTTAAGCAGTTATATTTTGCTGGGCAGAGAGACACAACAGGACTTTCTGCAGAAAACACAGAGCTCAAAATAAGGTTGCAGGCCATGGAGCAACAAGCTCAACTGCGTGATGGTGAGTTTCTTATTATCTTAACTAGTATATTCATGTCAACTCGAATGGAGATTTCTGGCTCCCGGCCTCCAGTAATCCCAATGTTCAAAACTAAATAATAATAATAATATCTACAAGTTTTTAAAAATGTGAAAAATAATTCCCACAAACGTGCAAAATCTCAAATTGAAATACTTTATATTCAGAGGTACACAAAAATGACAAATGTGTGGATCTGAGTATACGCACTTCCAAGTCTTCAAAATTTACAAGATTTTGTCATTTTTGTGTAGCCATAATATAAAGAATTACCCATTGTGAGTTTGCATGCTTATATGATGCATCATTGACTATATATAGATTTTTTTAGACTTTTTAAAACTTGTAAATACAGTTTTTGTATTTTTATAAATAAAGGGATCGCTGGAGCTTGGGAGCCAAAGTGACTTTTCGTGTCAATTTTTGGTTTTCATTGTTTCCAATAAGTTCATGCAGCAACCAGCAAGGTGCTTTATTGTTGCTCTATAGACTTACATAGAACAAAAAACTTCTTTCAGCTAATGTCTATGCTTATTAATATGGGCAAGTTTTCTATGTAAAGACATTATCATCTTATGATAGGACACTTGGGTATCTTAATGCTCTTTTTTTGTTGGCTTTGCTTAATGTGCATTTGCTATGTTCATCATGCACTTACCCCTAAAATCAGTGGTTACTTTATGCAATTCTTTTCACGAAATGTAGGCTCATTTCCTGGAAATGTTACTGCTCTGTTTGCTCTTGATTGCATACTTTATGTTTCTGTGTCTGGTTGAATGAGTATTGGAGCAGCTAGTTTATATTGCTGTGTTAAGTACCATGCTCGATTGTTAGGCATAGACATATACTGAAAGCTGGCACATTGTTTCTGAAATTATATCATGTGAGGTCAGTCACATTTGTCGTGCTAAATAGTTTTGACATGTTTTAACAATCCGTAAACATCTAAACTAGAGATGACTTGTTGTCTTAACAGATATACCTTGTGTTTTCAGCTCTGAATGATGCACTGAAGCAGGAAGTGGAGAGGCTTAAGATCGCTACAGGTGATACGACAAAGTCTGACGAAGCATATAATACGGGAATGCATCATGTCCCATACAGCCCGTCTTTCTTCCAACTCTCCAAGCAACACCCAGCTCAGCATCACGCAAGTGTTCATCAGCTTCCACCCCAATTCGAATCACCTCATCCCAATGTCCTAAGCCACCAGATGCTATCCCACCCCAATACCTTCTCGGATATGATGCAGCAAGACTCGCTTGGGCGGCTCCAGGGGCTGGACATTGGCAAAGGATCAGTGGCTGTGAAGTTGGAGGCCGAGGTTGCCGTGAAGTCAGATGGCAGCACCATATCTGCAGGTTAAAGCAATAGCACCTTCTCATTATAGACCTACCTGCAAACAAGTACTTCTTTCATTTAGTTTTATTTGTTCATAGTCTGACATCCTTGAACTGCTCCCCTCGCCCCTGTAGACATAATTTTTTCCCCAATTATTTCTATTTACTTGCATTGATTGGTTGTAAGACCATGATATGTTTGTTTTGGGTCCATTTCCTGTATGTTGTGTGTTGTTGCAAAGTTAGGGGAACTGGACGATCAGCTAGTTCTTTTTTCCCCTTGCCTTATAGGCTTATCAATCATGGGTTTTCAGTTTGGATATCTGTATATTTTTCTGTTGATATGCTGATTCTTAATGATCACATCCTGGGAATCTAGATATATCAGATTGCTGGAGAACTGTGTTGTTTTTAGACATCTGAACTTAGAGAAATGTTTTACACACTTTTATATGAAAAATGGTTTACACACATCTACAACTGTTTGGGCGATTAGATTTCCAGTTGTAATTCTTAGCACTAGGGCGTGAAAGCGTGTTGTGTGTACTATGCAACAACACACTATATTTGACCCTTGTTTCAACATGTAAGCGGTTATTTTTCGTTTGCAGAAATGTTATCCTGACTTCTATATATGTAAAAATGCTTTTGTACGCTCCACAACATCCATGAAGCTGACTAAAATAGAGCCTCAAGAGTGCCAATTGCCACACCATCTTTTTGTTTTTGACACAAAGACAGTAGGGAAAGTCCTCCCTACCGTGTCATTTTCTATTTTATAAAATGGGAGTATTTACATGGCTCATAAAGTATCTAGCCATGACTGTATGCCTTCCTTGAGACTAGGTTTAGCCCTATGCATGGATAAAGATAAAAAACTTTAAATCTAACAATGCATCTTAGAACATGTCACAACCTAGATTGCGTAGGGGGTAGTCGTGAGAGGTGGGAGGCCTGGGGCTGGTTTAGGTTTGGGCGCCGTGATGCCCTAGGGTAGATCGGTTCTGGAGGGAAACCTCCCCTTTTCTCTGTTTATTTCTGTGATACCTATTACACGAGTACTACTTGGCTTTGTATAGGAGCCAGCCATCTAGAGATAGAAACCTAATTCAACTAGGGCTACTCGTGTGGCTGGTTTCATTGAGAAATGGAACTGGGGCTCCCCCGTTAAGGGACCCTCTTGATCTAAAAAAAATCAACTAGGGCTCCTGATTCTAGATAACGACCATTACTTTTGGAAATAAAGAAAGATAACAAATCCTAAGATAGGAAAGTTTAGGTATGGCTGTTTCGCTTGCCCTGCATGACAGAACAGATGGAGCATTTTCTGTTGAATATAGCATCATTTCTTTGGTCCCATACACTCCAACATCCAGCGATCAGGATCTCCATTAGAAAGCTGATTGAATATCTTCCTTTTGCCTCCTGAATCATAGTATTGATGTCATAATCAGAATTCCATTCAAAATCCAATTGCCCACCAAAAGCTTTGACTGAAGCTACATTCAAAGAATAAATGGACGAGGGTTTTTTCAGGGCAAGTATCGCATAATATGCAATCTGGAAACTCCACATAAAAATACTTTTTTTCTTCACCATGTCCTTTGTATTTAGTCTGCCATGGAGTAACCAGGCAAACAATTTTTTTTGAAACGTGGGGCAAAAGCTTTGCCCCTTATATTAATTAAGGAGGAGTTGCAAGAATGCAATTTGGTACGGACCCGTTATTACAGAGGAATAACTACTCTCGCGGCATCAAGTTGCCCAAATGTTTGGCACCCGCTAGAACCCACAACCGGGCCTCAATCTTAATTCTATCAAGCATCACAAAAGGCGGCGTAGACTTGTGTTGGAAAACTCTTGCGTTCCTCTCATTCCAAACCTCCCAAGTTGTTAGGAGAGTAATCGAAGCAACCGCCCTCCGATGAGGGGAGACATCCGCCATCTTTAGCCACCACTCATTGAAGGAGAGGCTCGCCCAAGAATCCGGGACAGTGGTGTTGATCCCTAGCCAATCCTTTATCATACCCCATAGCCTACGTGTGAGGCGGCAATGGACGAAGAGGTGTGCCACCGACTCCGTGGTTTGCTTGCAAAAGGGACATAGGCCACAATTAGGCCACCCTCTCCTCGCCAAACGGTCCGCCGTCCACACCCTATTTTGGTTGGCAAGCCAAGCAAAAAACTTTGTCTTCGGCGGCGCCCAAGCCTTCCAAATTGTCTTCTCCATGGAGGAGAAGATGGAGCCCATGAATTGCAACTCATAGGCGGACTTTGTCGTGTACTCACCATTCTCCGTAAGCTTCCAACGAATCTCATCACAAGTGTTTGGGTTAAGTTGAATGTTGAGGAGTAGCGCCCAAAGACCCATGAATTGAGAGAAATGTGCACCGGTAAAATCCTCATCGAGGCGCACCTTGCTCACCCAACCCGCTCCAACCAAGGCCTCACGAATGGTGTCTCCCTTCTTGCTTGAGGAAGCAAAGATGAGGGGGCAATGTCCTTCGGCTTCCTTCCCTCCAACCATGGCGCATGCCAAAATGAGGCCTTCGCACCATTGCCGATCGTGATTGTAGTGGCGGAGTAGAAAATGTCCATGTCTTCGTTAGTGCACGGGTTGCCGGATCCCACCCAAATTTTGTTGGGGTCTTTCCATTCTAACCATGGACACCGAAAACGCAAGGCCGTAGCAAATTTGGCCAAGTGAAGGATACCAAGCCCTCCAAGTTTTTTAGGACGGCAAACCAACTCCCAATTCACCTTGCATTTGGCACCCGTGGTTGTATCTTTGGCCGACCATAGGAAAGCACGTTGAATATTGTTCAAAAAAGTCATCGTGCCCGGTGGGATGACAAGAGGAGTCAAGTAATAGATGGCTTGAGAAGCGATGACCGACTTGACAAGAGAAGCCCGGCCGGCCGTGGCTATGTACTTGCCATTCCAAGTAGGGAGCTTGTTCGCGCACTTGTCCTCAAGGTGTTGAAAATCCCCCCTACGAAGGCGCCAAACCGAGAGGGGTAGGCCAAGGTAGCGTAGGGGAAAAGAAGCCCGTGTAGCCGGGATGCCCTCAAGAACTTCATCAAGATTGATTTGCCCACATCTAATGGGCACCATGGAACTTTTGTCAAAATTTGTGCAAAGCCCGGTAACTTCCCCAAAAGCTTGTAGGATGGAAGCAAAATTTCCTACATCTTCCTTGATAGGTGCCAAGAAAACCGCCGCATCATCCGCATAAAGAGAAGTCCGAAGTATAGTCCCTCTTCCCCTCAACTTGTGAAGGAGCCCCTCCGACGTTGTATTTTCCAAAATTTGTGTGAGGGGGTCGATGGCGATCACGAAAAGTAGAGGGGAGAGCGGGTCGCCTTGGCGAAGCCCATGGCCATGAATGATGGGTGGGCCGGCAATACCGTTGAGTAGCGCGCGAGAGGTGGCGGTGGAAAACAACGCGGCAAGCCAATTCCGGAAGCGGCTAGGGAACCCACGGCGTTGGAGGAGACCAGGCAAACAAATTATGCCTAGGAATACTGCAAGTATCAAGTATGGATTGTGGTGTCTCGTGCTGACCTATCAGGGCCGTGTACATTTTCTTTGTGGAATATAATGAGTCAGTACCATTGATTTTCCATATATCATGATCATCATTGTAATTTAGAGAAATCATTTCCTCTCTGAGACTATACATCTCCTCATGTGCAGTAGATGAGAGGGGTAGCTGGAACAATTCATAGATATAGTATGTGGATAAAATATTCAGAGCCTTCTCCATGGACAGATTTCATCTTTAGCAAATGAGTGAAAGTGAGGGTATTTATCCTCCCTGATTTCCTTGTTCCATTTATACTTCGATTGGAAGATGGTTTACCATCATTGACATCACAAGTAGTAAGCTTACCAGATAAAATTAACCCATGGAATATCCTGATGATTGTAGAATTTCTGGACATTTTATGTCAGCCGGACTTTATTGTAGAATTGCCACGCCATCTGATGTGATATGGCACCGGTTTCTCCCAAGTATTTATGATATCGTAAGTTTATAGATTTCTCAAAGCCTTTTCATCTCAACACGAGATTCTCCGGACCCTTGCTTCTTTCCTCGGGTAAATGCAAGCATTCTGCCTCGATTAGAAGGGAAGCACATTATTTACAGGGGCCTCGAAAGAGGTCCGAAAAGATAGACAAAAAACAAAGGAGAAAAGACAGAAGCTATCCGTGGTCTCCCAGGCATAGGCCCGCTGCTATCTCGCCATGTAGTCTTACCACATCGAGCAAAGGGAGCGCCACATTGTGAAAACCTGGCTATTTCTCTCCTTCCAAACCTAGAAGAAGGGTCTTGTTGTAATTTTGTAGTTCTTCTGGGTCTTTCTATAAGTTCGATGGTGTAAGATTACCTTCATTCCCCGCAAAAAAAAAAACCCCTAGATGATGTAGGTGATGATCCCATTGGTGGTTCTCTTCTTCCCTTTTGGGAAAACGGAAATGTACTCAAGCTTAATAATTATAAGACAATATCAAAGGATGATGTATTTCCTTGAAGACTTGTTGCAAGCAGCTTCAGAGGATGCACAAACTATTGTTTCTGGCATGCACCTTCCTTGTCTCTCGTTAACCGCTTATATAAGAAATATCAAATTATGGAGAACCTTATGCTGTTCCAACAATACCTTAAATTCTAACAAAATGTGCTACTCATTTTAAAAGGTTTCTGCCACCGCAGCACTAGTAACGACAATCGACAATACGATTACCACGTGTAAGAATTTGCGATTCCTCGACTGTTTTAGTTCATGGTTAGTTTATTATCACCAAGAAATCGCTTATCTAGGCCTTTAGCCAAGAACTAACACTGGGACTTCTGCACCAACCATCTACTAGTAACCTCATAATAGATATACAGAAGATCCATGTGTATAATACATGTGAGGACAGAATAGTTAGTGCTTACCACTAACAATTATTAACCGCAATATATTTTGGATATGCTAACTTACTCCTCAAATCTTTTGGCAATCCATATCTTGGCTAAATTAATGACATAAAACCCATGAATTAAATTCGGATCACCTCCCCTAGATAAAGGTGCACGGGCCGTACGTGGAGGGCATAGACAATTTATCCTATTTGTGTAGGACACACAATACAAACCTCAGTGCCTCTCTGGACCGATGGCCGCTATGTCGTCCTCTGCCGTTCAGCAGCCGCTCCCCGCGACAACCCTTGCTCGTACGTACATGCTCGCGCGCGCGCGCTCTCTCTCACCCGCACATATTACTAGTTAACAATCCTGCTGATTAGCCAATCTGTACGCACCGCCCGTTCGGAAATTTGCACTCGCTCGCGGAAAAAATTCAGCGCCAGAGGGGATCGAATCATATAGAAGGTTACACTATTTAACCATTCTACTTTATGTTTTTTATTAAAATTACGCTAAATCTAATCAGCAGGATTAGCGGAAGTCGACGTGACTCACACTCCTCCGCGCACGTGCAGCCACCCTCCAGCTCCGGCCGGCGCCTCCTTCCTGCCTCCTCCCTCTCTGCCGGCGGCCGCCCCTCGTCTCGCTCCTCTCCCTCTCCACCCCATCGCTGGCTCCCCTCTCCACCGCGTCGCCCCCCTTCCCCAGCCGCTTCCAACCATGCCGCCATGGCCGCGCCCGCCGGTGCGCCTCCTCCATGCTTCCGCCCGCCGCCTCCTAGATCCTCTGCTCCGGCCGACGGCGCTGCCCTCGACGACCTCCACCACCGCGCTGCTCCTGGCCCAGCTCGCCTCCCTGCTCGGTCGTGCTTGCGCGCCCGCCCTCCTCCGCCACGGCCAGAGGACGGCACCGCTGTCCTCGACGCCTCCAGCTCCGGCCACCTCGCCGACCTCGACGCCATGCCCTCCTGCTCGACCTCGCCGAGCTCGCCTTGCCCGCCTCCTGCATCTCCGGCCAGGGCGCCGCCAAGCTCTGCCCCGGCGACCAGCACCTCCACGTCGACCTCCAGCCCGTCGTCCTCCACCAGGTCGTCGTCCTTGCGCCGTCTCCCTCCTCTGGTGCCTTCCCCGGCCTTGCTTCGTCCCCGGTGTGAGCTTCGTCATCAACGACCGCAAGGTGTTCGATGGAATGCTGCAAGGAATCCGGCACTACGCCTTCGTCCATGTTTGTCCACCTGTCGTGGTGCTGCTCCGTGTGCGCCATGCGAGTCTTTCCGGTGTCCGTGGTCGTGTCGCCATGTTCGTGCGCGTCCGTGAACCATCGCCAAGACCTGCCCGAGCTGAGCCCGTGAGTTTTACCGTGCCCGCTATCCGCCGCCAAGACCGTCACCGAGCCGGGAGACGTTGCCGAGCTGTGTACCTCGAACGTCGACAAGATCAGCTACCACGACGACCCGAGTACAACTACTTCGACTACGTCCACGACACCGACAAGATGATGATGTTGCGGTTCCGCATCGACTACTCCCTTGACATCGACAATATGACGATGAGACAACCGGAGGACACCCACCTAGTACTGATAAAGTTACCAGCCTATTTACTGATGGAGTTACCCACCCAGTACTGATAAAGTTAGCAACCTAATACTTATAAAGTTACCCACGCAGTACTGATTTAGTTACCCACCCAGTACTGATGAAGTTACCCACCCTGTAGTGATAAAGTTACCCACCCAGTACTGATGAAGTTATCAACCTAGTACTGATAAAGTTTCCCACCCAGTACTCTCGTCGTGGGGGCACGACACTGGCTGCGGTTGTACCGCGTGACGGCAGGAGTGCACTTGACTCCGCTGAAGGGGATCGTAGGCAGAAAACAATTTTTTTCCTAACAACGATAACCTTAATCTAGCCAAAATCTATACTATGCATATATAGTAATACGGAGGAGATCGATATACATACCCTTGTAGATCGAAAAGCGGGGATTACGCTCCCGCACAAGCGTTGTCGATGAAGCCGACCTCAAGGTCGTGTAGAGGAAGAAGACCTCCAAGCGCCACAAGTGTGGCACCTCGCAGGGAGTCGCACACGTACGACGAAGATGACAACCTCCGGACTCCGATCCAGGGACGGGCAGCGGAAGTAGAAGGACCAGAAGACCAGCAGCACGGCGGTGTGCGTATGGTGGAGAAACACTCTGATGGGGGGATAATAACCCGGTAGGCCCATGAAGAGGGAAGCGTGGCCCGCCAGGCAGAAGGCCCGGCCAGGACACCTAACCATCAGCATGGGCCGGGTTACGTCGATGGGCCAGCAAGCTTGTCGGTGACCCGGCTAGCAGAGGAAAGCTTCTAGAAGATCCGGAGGCGGTGCAAGACTTGGAGAACACGAAGGCTAGAAGACCTAGAGTAGGACTCCGAGTCTGGGTAGCACCCGGGCTTACCATGTATAGAACCAGGAGACCCGGCCATCTATATAAGCGGGCTCCTAGGTCATAGAAAGACAAGTTTGACAGAAGTTTGGACTAGCAAGAGAATCAGAGAGAGATCATCGCTACCAAGCGAACCTTGTAACCCTAATCGAGATCCGGCTCTGTTGTCGTAGCCGGGTTATCGAGATCGAGATCAATAATAGCATAGCAGGAAGTAGGTCTTTATCTCCAATGGAGAGGCCGAACCTGGGTAAATCCCTTGTCCACGCAGAGCTAAACAAACTCCCAGACACTAGTCTCGCCTTGCCCTACAACTCTAGTTACCCTATGGTAACATCTGCCGTGACAACCCCACGATAGTTGGCGCCCACCGTGGGGCCTGCGTCCAAAGGTGTCATCATCATGGGAGAAGCTATGCAAGGAATCAAGAACTTCGTTTTCGGCGAGGTTACCATCAACTCACAAGGAGAATCCATCGTTGACGATTCTGGCTGGGGGCCGGAATCGGATCTACTAGAATCAGGTGATGTTATTCCAATTGGCAAAATTAATGTTTTCGTTGGTATGGTACATGCAACTAGATCTGCTAGTGATGAGGAATATGAATCTGTGTCAGGAGCCGCCACCCTCGTTCAATCTGATGGGGAGGAATCAGTAGGCATGGTAGAAGTTGGGTTACCATTGGTCATGCACGAGGAACGGTCGGGAGAGCCGGCATGGATCCCGGGTGACGCGATGGAACATGAAGAGGACACAGAATCGATCTTGCCCCTGTTTGAAGGTCGGTACGGGTACGAGGCAGAAGAAGAGGATGAGGAGGAGCAAGAGTACAGCGCAAGCCCGGTTAGGAGGATGGCAGTTTATACAGCACCTTCGATCAACGCTGGAGCTAGGGGTGGGCGTTCGGTCTTTTCGGTTAGTTCGGTTTGGTCTTTTCGGTCTTTAACAATTTCGGTCATCCAGAAATGATACCCGTAATAAATTCGGTCTTTTCGGCTTTCTGTTCTTCGGTCTTCGGTCTATTCGGTTCGGTCTTCGGTCATGACCAAATAGACCAAAATATAGGGCGCGAGAAGGGGAATCGGCGCCCGGGACTGGGAAAGTGGGAAGCGATCGACTGGTCTCCCATGCACGAGAGAATCTACAGTACGCTGGGCTGAGATACCCAGTTGTTGAGCCTAGAGACTAGATGGTATGGTTGGTTTAGTAGTTGGACATATAGACTAGATGTACACATAAGCTGGGCTGACACACAAATTCGGCTGCTTCCGTACGTAATTCACTCAAAATAAAATAAAAATCGGTCTTTCGATCTATTCGGGTTATCTATAAGTGATACCTGAATTTCTGATCTAATTTCGGTCTTTTCTAATTTGCTACCCAAATTTCTAACGGTCTTTTCGGTCTCGGTCATTTCGGTTTCGGTCTCAGTCTTTTCGGTTTCGGTTTTCGGTCTTCGGTTTTTATGCCCACCCCTAGCTGGAGCATCACCATCGACTGTTGTTCCACCAGCTTCAAACCCGGATCAACAGCAGCAACAGTTACCACAAATTCTGGAGCTGGCGGGTCAGAGGATGGATGGAGACCCGGCTTCGTTGACGGATGAAAGTGAAGACACAGCTCGTTACAGAAACAACTTCGGTTTCCTCAATAACCGGACTCAGGGCGAAGAAAGAAATATCACGGCTAGTGCTCCTGCCTTGTTCAGTAACGGCCTGACCCTAGACCCAACAGCGCTTACGAGATTGGTTACACCAGAGAATGCAGCAGTGCGAGCTATGGAGTTAGATACAGCGCGCCGGGCTTTGGAACAAATGCGTAGAGATACAATGGCAGAAAAGCAGCAGATAGCAGCCAAACAAAAGCAAATTGAGGAGCAAGAGAATCGCCTCAATGACATGACCAGGGTTCACCAGAGAAGACACCAGAGCCGGTTGGCTCCAGGAGAAAATACCATAAACCCAGCAGTGTTATTCAGGACTCCAGTGGATCAACCCATTGGTGTGGTTCAAGAAAACCCGGTCATCAGGACACCCGTAGAACAAAACAGAGGAACTGCTGAGTCGGGGCCGCGTTGGTTGGGACACCGGGTTTGCTCGCCGGAGGAGCCGGGGGAAATCCGGGTCTGCCACCACGAACACCGAGATTCCACACGCCGGCGGGTCATTATTCCAATCCAGCGGATAACGTGTACGCCGCAACCTTAGCGCTCGACCGTATTCCCCTTGGAGACTCGCCAGCAGAGATTGAAGCCCGGCGTGCCATTGACATGTTACGCACCGCAGTAGTTCAGCAAGTCAGTATTCAAAGGAGAAAAGTGCACTTCATTCCACAACCTATCGTAGTAAGCATACCAAGAGCCCATGGTGAGACCCCGCCGTTGGCCGGGCCTGCCGTGGCGCAACAGCAGAATCCACCTCAACAGAACCAGAACAATCAGCAATACCAGCCCGCCCCTGCAGTTTCGGTGGCTCAGCAGATAGTTAATGGATCGCGAGCGAGAAGAGCGGCCAGCGTGAACCCGGCGGTACCTGTCGCAGCAGTGCCGCAAGGAGACCCGCGCCGCGGCAGCAGCGTCCATAAGCTCACCAGGTAACAATAATTTCTTAGCAAGTTCTTCTAACTTAGCCGGGCCAAAGTGTCTTTCAGATGCCATTAGAGCGGAGCCTTTCCCTGAGAAGTTCAAGGAGCCCAACAAGATATCCAATTACGAGCCTAGCATGGACCCGGCAAGCTGGTTGAGCAGTTATGAGATGGCAATGTGTATACGCAACGCCACGGAGAATGTTTGTGCAAAATATATGTACTTGATGATGAGTGATGGAGCAGCAAATTATGGTTCAAGAACTTACCAGAGAAATCCATCAAGTCATGGGACGAGCTAAAGACAGTTTTCATCAAGCACTTTCAAGGTACATGCAAGCGTTTGTTTTCTATTGAAGACCTTGATCGCTGTGTACAGAGGAAGGGCGAGTCAGCGCAGCATTGGATGAGACGGGTCACGGAGATCCTTCACTCCTCATCTGGTATTGAGCCCAAGGATGCGATTTCAACGATGGAAAAACATGCAAGTTTACTCCCCTGGTCCAGAAGCTGGGCCGTATGAAGGAGGGCCACCGGGTCAAGCCAGTCACCATGGCTGAGTTGATGGATGCTTGCAACAGGCACGCAGCCACGGACAAGACCCAGGATGATAATGAGGAAGAGAAAGGGAAAGGTCCTGTGAATAATGGAGGAAAGAACAACAATGGCAATGGAACAATAACAACAACAACCAGAATCAACACAAGCGTGGGCACAATGAGGGAAGTTCAGAGTTGGTGGCAAACACAAATGCCGGGTTTCAGAGGCAAAGGATGGAAGGAAATTTTCAGGACAATAGAGGGTATCAAGGAAATAATGGGAACTATAATGGTGGAAACAGTTATCAAATGTCACGCCCAACCAGCACTGAAGAGGCTTTCAGGATGCCGTGTCCTCGCCATAGCAGGAACGGTGACCCGCCAATCACTCGTTGGCCCAGTGTGTAGATTTAAACAGGTGGAAAAACAATGAGATACATAGAGCACTGCAAGGAGCAGGCAGAGGTGGAGGACCCGGCTACAGGTCTTTTAACTGGAGCAAATGCAGTACCCACCAACAATTCAGGAGCCGGTCAGAACACAGGCAATCAAGGCGGGTTTTCACAGCAGCCAAAGCAACTTGGCCAATATCACATATACACCAGTGGCACAACCAAGAGAGAGCGAAAGGTAGTCAAAAGGGCGGTTAATGCAGTTGCTGCAGGAGTCCCAAGATATTTAAAGTGGTCAGAGCATACGATCACGTGGAGTAGAGCGGATCACCCGGATGTTGTGGAGCACCCGGGTCTGCTAGCTTTGGTCGTGGCTCCTCAAGTGGTGGCTTTGAGTTGAAGAAAGTTCTGATGGATGGTGGAAGTAGTATCAACATCTTGTATTGGGAGACGTTTTTGCGTATGGGTCTAAAACATCACAGCTGCAAAAGACATCCACAGTTTTTCATGGCATAGTTCCAGGGAAGTCAGCGACACCAGAGGGAAAAATTTCGTTAGAGGTTGCTTTTGGCGAGTCCATTGACAACTTTAGATCGGAGTGGCTCGTTTTCGAAGTGTGAAGTTTCAGAGTCCTTATCATGCACTGTTTGGAAGGCCGGCTTATGCCAAGTTCATGGCAAGGCCGTGTTATGTGTACCTACAGTTGAAAATACCGGGTCCTAAGGGGATCATCACAGTTCATGGCAACAAAGAGATAGCAGCCAGTGTGATGAAGGAGATGCGGCCTTGGCAGAGAGTTTGTGCGAAAGAGGAGTTGAAAGCTTATAGGTCTAATCTTGACCCGAGGATAATACAGCACTAAAGAAACCAACAACAGAAGATGACAGGGCAAAGTTCAAGGCCGCCCAAGATACAAAGATGGTGGATTTTGTGCCTGGAGATTCCTCCAAGCAGTTCGCCATAGGGTCCAATCTTACTGATAAATAGGAAAGCGCGCTCATCGAGTTCATCCGTGAGAATCGGGATGTTTTTGCATGGACACCTAGTGACATGCCTGGCATTCCGACTGAACTCGCTGAGCACCGCTTACATGTTGATCCCAAAGCAAGGCCGGTAAAACAAGGTTTGAGGAAAATGAATGCAGAGAGAAGAAAGGCTATAGGAGAAGAGATAGCCCGGCTCCTAGCAGCTGGCTTTATCATGGAAGTTTTTCACCCAGAGTGGTTGGCTAACCCGGTTCTAGTTCTGAAGAAAAATAATGAGTGGAGGATGTGCATTGATTTTACAAGTCTGAATAAGCATTGTCCCAAGGACCCGTTTGCACTGCCGCGCATTGATCAAATCATTGACGCAGTTGCGGGCAGCGAGCTCTTGTGTTTTTTGGATGCATACTCAGGATATCATCAGATCAAGCTTAATAGCAAGATTGGGAAAAGACAGCGTTCATAACCCCGTTTGGTGCTTTTTGTTACAAGACCATGACGTTTGGATTGAAAAACGCAGGTGCCACGTACCAAAGGTGTATTCAGAAGTGTTTTCATGATCAGATTGGGCGCAATGTGCATGCTATGTGGATGATGTGGTGATCAAGACAGAGAAAGCCGGGTCATTCATTAATGACCTAAGAGAGACGTTTGTTAACTTGCGAAAGTACAAGATGAAGCTCAATCCTACAAAGTGTGTATTTGGTGTTCCAGCTGGGAAGCTTCTTGGTTTCATCGTATCAGAGAGAGAATTGAGGCAAACCCGGAAAAGATCAAGGCTATTCAAAGTTTGAAGAAACCTGAGGAATTGGCAGATGTTCAGAAGTTAACGGGTGTGTAGCTGCTAAGCCGGTTTATATCCCGGCTCGGAGAGAAGGCCATCCCTTTGTACAAATTACTGAAGAAAACGGACAACTTCGTGTGGAATCAAGAGGCAGATGAGGCATTTGAAGCTCTCAAGAAGCAGCTGTCAGAGCGCCAATACTTGCGGCGCCGGGTCCCAAAGAGCCCATGCTATTATACGTCGCCCCGGGCCTCAGGCTGTTAGCGCTGTGGTGGTGGTGAGCGTAAGGAGGTAGGCAAAGAAAACCCGGTCCAGAGGCCGGTCTATTACGTCAGTGAGGTATTATCAGAGGCAAAGCAGCGCTATCCACATTGGCAGAAATTAGTGTTTGGTGTTTTCATGGCGAGTAGAAAGTTGAAGCCTTATTTTCAGGAACATCCAATCACAGTGGTTAGTTCAATTCCATTGGCAGATATTATCAGAAACTCAGAAGCTACAGGAAGAGTTGCCAAGTGGGCAATAGAGATGGGGCCGTATCATATCAACTATGAGCCTCGTACAGCCATCAAGTCTCAAGCGTTGGCTGATTTTCTTAATGATTGGACACAGTTAAGTGCACCACCTCTTACACCAAGTATCAAATCTGGATCATGCATTTTGACGGGTCTAAGCAAGAGCAAGGTTCAGGAGCCGGAGTTGTGTTAACTTCTCCAAAAGGTGACAAGTTGAGTTATGTGTTGCAAATTCATTTTGATTGTTCCAATAATGTGGCAGAGTATGAGGCCTTGCTGCATGGTTTGCGCATGGCAAAGGAGATGAACATCAAGCGTATCAAGTGCTATGGAGATTCAGATCTTGTGGCACAGCAAGTTTCAGGAACATGGGATAGGAAGGATGCAACAATGGCGGCTTACAGAAGAGAAGTGGATAGGGTAGCCGGGTTCTTCTCAGGCTATCAGGTGGATCACATTGATCGCAGGAAAAATGATGCTGCAGATGCTTTATCAAGACTCGGCTCACGCAGAGAGCCGGTTCCACCTAATGTTTTCTTGATGAATTGTGGACTCCTTCAGTCAAGCTTCAAGATGAGGAAGAACTTGCATATCAAGATGACCCGGATTCACAGTTGGTAGCAGCAACTCATGAAATTCCAGAGTGGACAGAACCTTACTTGGCGTATCTTCTGCGAGGGGAGTTGCCACAGCAGGAAGTTGTGTCCCGGCAAATAGTACGCCGGGCTAAGGCTTACGTGGTTATTGATGGTGAGTTGTACAAAAGGAGCGTGTCAGGAGTATTTCAGAGATGTGTATCTGGAAAGGAAGGCCGGCAAATTTTGAAAGAGATCCATGAGGGAGATTGTGGTCATCATGCATCAACAAGATCTTTAGTAGCAAAAGCATTCAGACACGGTTTCTTTTGGCTCACGGCCCAGGCAGATGCAGAGCGCTTGGTGAGCAGATGTGATGGGTGTCAAAGATATGCAAGGCAAGTTCATGTGCCGGCTCAGGAATTGCGACAATACCTTTGACCTGGCCTTTTGCAGTTTGGGGGCTTGACATGGTGGGTCCCTTTCATATGTCCCCTTGCAAGAAAACCCACCTCTTAGTTGCCATTGATAAATTTACAAAGTGGGTTGAGGTGATGCCAGTTACAAATTGTGAAGCAGCTACAGCAGTTAAGTTTGTGAAAAAGATCATACATCGGTTTGGATATCCTCATAGCATCATCACAGATAATGGAACTAACATGTCACTTGGAGAGATGGCAAAGTTTTGTGGAAACAATGGTATACGTTTGGATGTGGCTTCAGTTGCTCATCCACAGGCCAATGGGCAAGTAGAAAGAGCAAATCAAGAATTACTCAGAGGTTTAAAACCACGTCTCCGGGTCCCGTGCATCAGAGCCGCCGGGGCGTGGGTTGAGGAGTTACCATCTGTCGTTTGGGGAATCAACACAACGCCAAATAGATCCACAAAGATGACGCCCTTCTTCATGGTGTATGGGGCAGAGGCAGTATTGCCAAGTGATATTATACATGACTCGCCTAGAGTGGCGGCTTATGTTGAAACTGAGAATGAGCAGACCCGGCAAGATTCTTTGGACTTGCTCGAGGAGAATAGAGAACAAGCATTGGAAAGATCTGCAATATATCAGCAAGATTTGAGGCGGTATCACAGTCCCGGGTTAGAACTCGCACTTTCCAGGAGGGTGACTTAGTGCTGCGGTGGACGCAATCCAAGGAAGGGATGCACAAGTTATCTCCTCCATGGGAGGGACCCTTTATCATAAGCAAGAATCTGCACAATGGTTCGTATTATCTGGTGGATGCTAGAGAGAAATCTGAGTACGTGAACGACACAACACATTCCACTTCTTCATTGGAGGAGCGCGAGCGGCCATGGAACATTGCCCAGCTGCGCCCATATTATACTTAGCATGAGATTGAGATCAGATGTAATACACGATGTAACAGGCAGCAGGTTTCAGACGCGCTCTTTTCCTTACCAGGGTACCTAAGGGGACTGGAAGGTTTTTAATGAGGCGGCTTGCTGACCTAACCTTTTCTATCAATAAAGTGAAGGTTGAACAGAAATTTGTGTTGTCTCAGTTTACATTTCAGTTTGTGTTTGAAAGCCGGTTATTCTCTAAAAGATTGAGATGTACCGTAGCACAGTTTGATGATAAGCCAGGTCTTGGGGGCTGGTCATTGAGGTGGCACAGTTTTTCATCCAAGACCCGGCTTTATGGTTATCCGGGTCCCAAAGTTCTTTGAGACCCGGCAAAGAGAGTTTGGGGTTATTATTATTGTTTTGTTCATTAGTATGCATGTTTAGTTTACAGTTTTAGTTCCTTATGTTTTCTGTTGTAGAACAAGTAATATAGTTGTGTTGCAATTTTTTATCATAGAAGATGCCCAAAGAGCGCGTCTCATCAGTATGTGGATCAATGGGGTAATGTTGCATAGTTAAGCCATTGCTTTATAAACATTGATCCAGGTCTTGGGGGCTCTCACTTGAATAGTTTGTAGCTGCAATCCCAAGACCCGGCTTTTGCGCCACCAGTTTTATTCTTGGTTATCTTGCTGTTGAGTTTGATGTGACTCGCAATTATATGGCCTGATTGCTCACCTGAAAATTCAATCAACCATGATGCCCAATGGGACTTGGTTTGACCCTGTTTTTATCAGAGAAGTTGCGACAGAGAATCCATGCGAAAGCCAACTCACAGTTAAAGAAATCAAAAGGGTCATCGAAACCAAAGACAGATATATATTTAAGGCAAAAGTTTCACATGATTCAAACGAGGTTTCAAAGGTGTATAGACACACCATCGCGCATGGGGTAAAAAGTGCTAAGTTATTACAATAACTGCCCAAAGGGCCGAATAAAAGTTTTTTGTCACAGCAAGCAGATATCTGCCTAAGTTTCAAGCATCGGCTTCAAGAGCCGGGTCACGAGGTGGAGAGCCGGCTGGGTTCCTCCGTGGTCTTGCCGGGTCATCTACCTTGGCAGCTGCCGGCTCAGCTTCTGTCGTCTCTTCTCCTTGGCCCGGGTCTTGGGGGCTCCATCTCCACGCCAGGTGACATGTTGAAGGGATTGGAAATAACCTTCATCATCGTCTTCAACTGCAGCTCGTGATGGAGGAGGAACACTTGGAGTAGATGAACTTGGAGCAGTGGAGGTACTGGGAGCAACTTTCTCTGGGTCAATGGAGTCCTTGTAGCTTTGGAGGAGGTCAATGCGTTGTGGTTCATCATCCATGATCTCTTCGTCGGCTTCGTTGTATCCATATTGCAGAGTAGGAGCTTCATCTTGCTAGCAATGACAGTGGCAGCGTGCCGGGTTTGCTTCACAACCCGGGAATAGCTTTCTTGTCAAACTGCGTGCCATCACTATTGAATTGTGGAAAGCCGTCCATAAGAGGAGCCGGGTTAAGTTGGGATGATAGGCCTTTGCCAAAGCAAGACCACGCATCACCCCGGCTCTGCAAGCAGATTTCTTCAGCAGATGGATCCATTGAGGCATCGTTGATAGATGGCCAAGCACCTCAGTGTAAGTGCTTGGCGGGTTCTCCCAGTTTCTTGCTGCCTTGATGACTTCAACTGCCAAAGTATAGCTGGCGTACCAGCGTATACATGCATTTGACCTTCTCCACAGCAGTTTTGCGAAGATTTCCATCGCGAGGACCTGAATAAGATAGATATAGTGGTGAGAATTGAAACCCGGTCTACTTGCTCAAAAGATTTCGCATTTAGAGGAATGATGCTTACCTACTAAGGAGGCAACCATGGAGGTGATCATCTTCTTCAACCGGGTCAGTTCATTGGTGACTGAATCCAACTGCTTTTGGAGATTGGCGTGCTGTTCTTTCCAATGATCTTCATGATCTTCTAGTTCTTTCTTAAGATCAGAGTTCTCTTGAGTCAGCTCAGTGACATTTTTCTCCAAAGCTTCAAGTTGTTCAGCACTTATGAGCCGGGCTTCAGATTCAGTTTTTATAATGCCTTTGAGCCGGCAATTTCTTCCTCGGCTTTGGCACGATCTTCCTGTTGAATACAAGAGAAAAAGTTTAAGTTAGTCCCAGGTTACCGCAGGCAAGTTAACCCGGAACTTGGGGGCTACAAGTTTGAAGCTTTTAAGCAGTACATAAGCAGCAATATAGACACATTAGTCCCAGGTTACTGTAGGAAAGATAACCCGGAACTTGGGGGCTACAGTGTTTAAATTTTGTACAGATAAAGTGGAGTCCCAGGTTGCTGCAGGCGTGCAACCCGGCACTTGGGGGCTACACGCGCAAAGTTTGAAATTTTCTATGTTTTAGTCCCAGGCTGCTGCAGGCAGGCAACCCGGCACTTGGGGGCTACAGTGTTTAAAGTTTGCTATGAAGGGTGAAGTTTTAAAAGATGAAGTTTTAGTCCCAGGTTGCTGTGAACAGACAACCGGCACTTGGGGGCTATAGGATTGAAGTTTTTATCTAAGGTTTCGTATTATAAGCACCAAGCTCATCAACAAGTGATAATCTTAGAGCTTGGGGGCTACTCAGGGTATAGTTATGCAAGAAAAAGTAAAGGCAAAAAAAGTGTACCTGTATCGCTTCTGAATCAGGACGACCAGCTCAGTTTCCAAGTTCTTGTGTTGAGCAAGACGAGAAAATATTCATCGCAAAGGGCTGGGACGGACATAGATTCCAGAGCCGGTGAATCAGGCAAAGGAACCGGGTCCTTGCCTTTGGCAGGAGACCCGGCTTAGCTCAGGAGTTGTCACCTTGGCCAGACTTCAGGAGCATCTTTTACTGGAACGTGCTGGGTTCCAGTGACCTGCACTTCATCTTCTTTGGTGCCAGATCCTAACCCGGGCGACTGAGCAGCTGGAGATGGTTCTGGTGCAGGGGTAGGAGGGCTTCTTGGCGATGCAGTCAAGTTCTCCGCAGGTTCGTCCCTTTGAGCCGGCTCCTCGGTGTGTGTCTCCATAGGGGAAGGCATTGCCGTAGTTGGAGGAGGAGACGTGGCTGGTGGAGAACCCGGCTCTTCATCCAGCATAGCTTTGGCGCTGAAATAAAAGTGAAAGTTGATTAGTTAAAATACATTATGGAGAGAAACAAAAGTATACTGGTAGTTGAATGTGTCTTACCCGGTGTTGATTTGGAAATCCTCGGGTGTGCTAACGCTGTCCGAGGATGAAGCTGACAAAGAATAGGATTTAGCGGCCCGGATTTTGCCAGCTAAAGGATGTGTCTTCTGGATGGATTTGGCCCAACTAGTTAAAGAACATGGAGGGATACCTGTGTTCAGAGAGCCCGGGTTTGCAGCAGACCGGGTTCGAGGTTTCTTGCTGGCTTCAGCTTCCTTCTCAAGTTCCTTTACCTGTATGTGTGCTTGGGATTGAGAGGTGTTCATTGCATAATTTGAAAGACGAGAATACGGCACCTTTGCAATAGCAGCTCGAGTCCTCTTGAGAGGAGGTCCAGCAGTTTGAGGACCCGGCAGTTCATCAGTAGCCGGGTCAGTGGGTCCTGGAACAAGAAACGCCGGGTTATCAGTCGAGGGGTCCTTAGTGGTGGCTTCGCTGTTAATCAAGTCGAGGAAGAGCCGGCCTGTTGGGTCTAGCTCACCTTCTTCTTCATCTTCATGACTTGTATCTGTGTCTTCGTCATCAGGAGAGGACACAGGGGCATAATCAGCTTCCCACCACTCCGGGTCCTGAGGTGAAGGAAGATGAACAGATAAATGTTTCATGCGAGAAAAACCGGGTTAGCAAAAGAGAAAGCAAAAGAGTTGGTTTTTTACCGTGGGTGGTTTGTTCTTAGCACTGAATGGGGCAAGCCCGGTCAGCGCGATGTCGTGTTTGGTCTCACCAAGCAGCTTCTTGGCGTTCTTCACTATCTGATCATCAGTAAGCATCACTTCGGAGTAACGCATGTTATCAGTTGTTTCTCCGGTATATTCATGGAATAGCCGGGTCCTGATGCTAAGAGGCTGGATGAACCAGCCAATCCAGCACTTGACTAAATCAGTGCCGCGGAGGCCATGAGCGAGCAGAGCTCTGGCCTGGACGCGGACAACTTCAACCAAGACCCGGTTCTCATCGCTGGCGTAGCTGTTCATCTTGGGATCAGAAATCTAGGGAGAGTTTCTGAAAGCCGTGAAACGAGCCTCGTATGACTCGGGAGAAGTGTCTTTGCAGTAGAAATAAGAGTTTTGCGCTAGGACAAGAGCTAGGAAATCACATTCCCTCCGGCGTTGGATGGAAACACCTCCATAAGGACCAAGAGGTTTGTTCTTGTGAGAGGGGTTGCAGTAAAAGATTTCTAAGAACAGCTCTAAGCTGGGGGCCATCTGGAGATAGTCTTCACAGAAAACTACGAAGTTCCTAATGTTGATAATGGAATTGGGGGCAACATCTAGTGTGGTGAGGCCATAGTATTTAAAAACTTGGCGAAAAAAGAGAGAGCCCGGAGGGCGGAGACCACGGGAAACATGATCGAGCAAGACAACGATTTCACCTTCCTTGGGGTTGGGACGCGTTTCTTCTCCAGGAGCGCGCCAGTGGATCTCGTTCTTGGGCGGAAGCTCGCCCCGGTTCACGAACGTCTGCAACGTCGTGTCAGTGGCGCTGGACCTAGTCCAGTTCACCGGAGCGGCTGCCACGACGACGCTGGAGCTGGATCCTTTCTTCGCGCTCTTCTTCGCGGCCTTGGGACCTCCAGTCTTCACCTTCTCCTTCCCCATTGATGCAGAACTGTGGTGGTGCCCAATCTCGGAGATGGAGATGAGCTAACCCTAGCAATGGAGGTGGGTGCGAGGAGAGGAAGATGCGGAGTGATTGCGGGCGCGATTGAGCTTGTAATCGAGGGCGCAGCACGGATGGATGAATATATGGTGATTGCGGAGGTTTCTATCGAGGTTTGGGAGCTCGATTTGAGATGCGTTTGCGGCGGCTGTGCGAGGAAGAAGACGAACATGCCAAGGAGGAAAATGGGTAAGTAACCGCACTGTTTACCCTAACCCTATACTTATAGGCACAGTAAAAAGCCCTAGGGGTGTTGCTGTAAAAAGACGAGGAGATAAGGATCTTTGACCAAAGGTCAACGACAAACAGAATGAGACAAACAAGGGATATTATCTGACGAGATCACGACTGAGATAGACTGGAGATTGATGTGCAGTTAAGGTAGCAGTTTTCACTAAGTGTTGGGCACGAAACTCGGAGGCGTATGAACCCGGTATGACTGAGCCGGGTTACGATATGGACCGCCAAGGAGAGCTGGCCTAGCTAAAGAGAAAAACAATGTAACCCGGAGCTTAAACTTGTTGTACATTATTTTTATGTTTCAGGTGGTTAAACCCGGCCAGCCAGGATGACAGCTCTAATCAAGAAAGCAAAGCTCGAGACTAGAAGAAGAGCATGCCAACCTGGAGACCCGGTTAACCTGCGGGCAACTGATGGGGGGATAATAACCCGGTAGGCCCATGAACACTAGTAGGGAAACCCTATATAGGTAGGTTGCCATTCTGTGGCGCACCCTTAATTGGTGCGCCACAGAATTATTTTTTGTGGCGCATTAAGCCCGGTGCGCCATAGAAAGTCACATTTCTGTGGCGCACTAAACCACATGCGCCACAGAAATTGGACATTCTGTGGCGCACCAAGCCTGGTGCGCCACAGAAAGACACATTTCTGTGGCGACATGGCCAGGTGCGCCACAGAAAGTTATCTGGGGGGCGGGTTAAAATTAAAAAAAAAATTCTGTGGCGCACCTGGCAGGTGCGCCACAGAAAGGTGACATTCTGTAGCGCACCAAGCTTGGTGCGCCACAGATTTTTTTTTTCAAATCCCACCCACCACCACCACCACCCCCATGGATCGCCTTTTTAATCTTGCAGGAAGTAAAAGAAAATAATAAAAATTTCAATAAATAGAATCCTTTGACATGTAGTTAGGTTTGAGTGTCTAGTAGGTATAGAAATTTTGAAATATGAATTTTGACCTTTTCTGCAACAAACAGGAAACAAAACTTGTAACGGCCATAACTTTTGCATACGACGTCGAAATAATGCAAAAAATATGTCAAAAAAAAACTAGAGAAAAATCCGAGTTCGAATCCACCCGGGTTTACCTGGTCCGCAATTCACAGATTGCTCTAATTCCAAAAGAAAAAAAGTTATTTCAAACAGACGATTTTTCGCAGCAAAATCAAAAAAAAGGAAAAATTTTTAAAAAAAATTAAAAATAAAAAATTCAAAAAGTCCAAAAAAGACACAGAAATGTATAACAAAGAAGATTGTTGAATTTTTTTGAAGTGTTTTGACTTTTTGAATTTTTTGGATTTTTTGAATTTTTTAAAGTTTTTTGAATTTTTTTGGATCTGTTGAAACTTTTGAATCTCCTTTTGAAACTTTAGAAGTTTTTGAAAAATCTGAAATTTAAAACACACATTTATAACACATACCACACATATACACATACAAGACTTAAGAGGGTTCATATGATATATATATCAATAAAAATTTGAGTAGCACATGGGTAGGTGAATTGGGTGGAATTTAGAAGTTAAGCGTGCTAGGGTTGGAGCAATTTGAGGATGGGTGACCTAGCAGGAAGGTATCAGTTCAAAAAATTCAAAAAATCTGAAAATAATTCCAATAATTAGGATTTTTCATATTATTTCATATTTTGATTTTTCTGATTTTTTTGAAACTTTATATATTTTTTTTTGCATTTTTTGAATTTTTTGAATTTTTTGAGAATTCTGTGGTGACAATTCTGTGGCGCACCAAGCCAGGTGCGCCACAGAAAAAAAATTAGTGGCGAGAATTCTGTGGCGCACCCAGCAAATCTGGGGGTGCGCCACAGAATCAAAAAGGGTGCGCCACTGATAGCCTTTTCTCTACTAGTGGAAGAGGGAAGCGTGACCCGCCAGGCAGAAGGCCCGGCCAGGACACCTAACCATCAGCATGGGCCGGGTTACGTCGATGGGCCAGCAAGCTTGTCGGTGACCCGGCTGGCAGAGGAAAGCTTCTAGAAGATCCGAAGGCGGTGCAAGACTTGGAGAACACGAAGGCTAGAAGACCTAGAGTAGGACTCCGAGTCTGGGTAGCACCCGGGCTTACCATGTATAGAACCAGGAGACCCGGCCATCTATATAAGCGGGCTCCTAGGTCATAGAAACACAAGTTTGACAGAAGTTTGGACTAGCAAGAGAATCAGAGAGAGATCATCGCTACCAAGCGAACCTTGTAACCCTAATCGAGATCCGGCTCTGTTGTCGTAGCCGGGTTATCGAGATCGAGATCAATAATAGCATAGCAGGAAGTAGGTCTTTATCTCCAATGGAGAGGCCGAACCTGGGTAAATCCCTTGTCCACGCAGAGCTAAACAAACTCCCAGACACTAGTTTCGCCTTTTCCTACAACTCTAGTTACCCTATGGTAACATCTGCCGTGACAACCCCACGACACACTCAACCCGTGCACGACCCCAGTTGCGGAATCACGACCAAACGGGAGAGAGAGGAATGGTGCATTTTTTCAAAGGCAAGGGGGCACCCATATATATAGGTGGAGGGAGGTTGCCACGCTCGCCGGCCAGGCGGTGTGGGACTAAACCCCACACCCGCCGGCCAAGCAAGGTGCGCCGGCCCTAGGTGGGCCCCATGTGGCCCACCTAGGACGGCTGGCCCTCCCCCTTTTTTTTCTTTTTCTTTTTAGGGATTTCCCCTAATGGGCCTCCAAGGCCCATGTAGGAAAACAACCTTTAAAAATTCGAAATTAATTAAATAAAAAATATATTGAACTATTAATTACACTAATTAATACTAATACATATTATCTAATTTATTCCAGCTCCGAAAACTATTTCGTTGCACTCCGATCTTCATCGGAACTCTCCCGGAACACTTCCGGTGCTCTTTTTTATTTTCTCTTTTATATCCAATCTTTTATACATGTCATCTCCCCTTAAGTGTGTTACCCGAGCGGTTCGAGATCTCGCCAGACATAATCGAGACACGCTCTCCGATTAATGACTAATCCGTGGACCTTGGATACCCAGGATTAATCCCTGTGAGATAACGAATAACTTTGTTGTTCGAACCTTGACATAATCTCATTGACATAATCTCACCGAGTGGGTCCAGAGTATCTATCCTGCTATGCGGATTGACAAATCCCGCTCTTGATCCCTCGTTTCAACATATTCCCTTCCGATACCCGAGAGGGACACCTTTATGGTCATACTTTTAAGACATGACGGTTGATGCAATCAAAGTATCTTTCAGCCAAAATAACATTTATTCAAAACCAAAATTAATCCCGATGCTAGATGTAGAGGGAGAGTGCCGACAGCCACCACGTCAACTTTTGATCCATTGCCGACGCGCATCATCACCTCATCCTTCGCCAGGCGCCATTTATTCCATAACTCCTCCTGAGAGTTACAAATGTGAATAACAGAACCGGTATCAAATACCCAGGTATTACTCCGGGCGCATGTAAGGTAAACATCAATAACATGTATATCGCATATACCTTTCTCTTTTTCGGCAATCTTGCCGGCCCTCTTGTCTTCCAGGTACTTGGGGCAGTTGCGCTTCCAGTGACCATCTCCCTTGCAGTAGAAGCATTCCACGCCAGGTTTGGGACCAGGTTTGTTAGCCTTGGATCAGGCAACAGGCTTGCCATCCTTCTTGGCCTTCCAGTTCCTTTTTCCCTTGCCGCCAGATTTCTTAAAATCGGCGGTCTTGTTGACCATCAACATCGTGTGCTCCTTCTTGATCTCCACCTCAGCAGTCTTCAACATCACGAACACCTCGGACAGACTCTTAGCCATGCCCTGCATGTTGTAGTTCATGACGAAGCGTTTGAAGCTAGGGGCAACGATTGCAGCACCCTATCAATCGCCAGCTCATCAGAAATCTTGCATTCCAGAGCGTTCAGGCGTTGAACGTAGCCAGACATCTTGACCACGTGCTCGCTCACACTGCTGTGCTCTTCCATCTTGGCTGAGAAGAAGAGCTCAGAAGCTTCATACCTCTCAGCCTTGGCCTACGGCTCAAAGACAGCCTTGAGATCAGAAATTATCTGAAAATCACTCATCTTCTCAAAGCGCTTTTGCAGGTCAGCTTCCATGGCGTAGAGCATGCCACTCTATACGAAGGCAGAATCATCCGTCTTGGTCAGATAGGCTTTCTTCTCTTCCTCAGAGGCGGTGATCGCAGGGGGATCTCCAATGGCAGCTTCCAGGACATAGGCCACCTTGTGGGGAGTGAGGAGGATTCTCAGGTTGCGGAACCAGGACATGAAGTTTGACCCATTGGTCTTAAGCTTTTCTTTCTCAAGGAACAGGCCTAGATTAAAGGTGGGGCGAGACATCTACAATGAAATTTGCAAAACATAAGACTTTGTTCATAAAATAATTGGGTTCAAATTTTAACAAAATAAAATTACCAGAACTCCCATTCAAAACGAATATCCCTTTAATCGCTTTAGTGATTACACGATCCTTATTCATTATGCAACCCCTCATCGTCAGAGCCGGCAACACAACTTCAAAGGTAGACATCGTAATGTCAATCACAACAACTCTGTGACTCATGCTTAACCTTTCGGTCACCGTGTTCCGAGGCCATGTCTGTACATGCTAGACTCGCCATAATAACCTTTAGCGTAAACGCTTGTGCAAACATGTCTTACACCCACTGTATGCGAACGACGATATGTCTGACACCCGATCGTCACGGCCTACCTCATAACGTAGAACTTTCTTGGTGGTGCACGCCAAAGGGAGAACACTAAAGGTATTTTGGAGGGATCATCTTATATTACTACCGCCGTGTATCTAATATATAACAATATATATGTATATACACAATATAAGATGCACTCAAAAATATCAAATGTAATGCGACATGATATGGTCTTGCGCCGATGGTCTCCTTCGCGCCCACAGTTTATAAACAATTTAATAAACATACCTTGACCATATCACATTGCCCCTGCAAAATAAAGTTAGACGCTTTCTACTTTATCTTTTGCATACTTTACGTGGCTTGGGGCTTTCGTAAATAGAACCGATTCATACCTACGAACCTATGACCACAACAACGATAAAATAGTCGACTATTTATGTATCCCTTTCGGGCCCTCCATTGAAAATGCAAATCCAACTAAAGAGAGAGAGACAGACACCCGCCAGCCACATATACGGTACAAGTCGTATGTCAGTTGTGGAACCAGTCTCGCGTAAGCGTACGCGTAAAGTCGGTCCGGGCCGCTTCATCAACTCAATGATGCCGGCAATAGCAAGTGCACGCGAGAGGGTAGCAACTAAAAGAACGATGCCCTCATAAACATGAGTTCTAAAACCGTATAGCTACATCTACACATAGATCGGCTCTGATACCACTGAAGGGGATCGTAGGCAGAAAACAAAATTTTTCCTAACAACGATAACCTTAATCTAGCCAGAATCTATACTATGCAGATATAGTAATACGGAGGAGATCCATATACATACCCTTGTAGACCGAAATGCGGGGATTACGCTCCCGCACAAGCGTTGTCGATGAAGCCGACGAAGCCGACCTCAATGTCGTGTAGAGGATGAAGACCTCCAAGCGCCACAAGCGTGGCACCTCGCAGGGAATCGCACACGTACGGCGAAGATGACAACCTCCGGGCTCCGATCCAGGGACAGGCAGCGGAAGTAGATGGACCGGAAGACCAGCAGCACAGCGGTGTGCGTATGGTGGAGAAACACTCAACCCGTGCACGACCCTAATTGCGGAATCACGACTAAACGGGAGAGAGAGAGAGGAATGGTGCATTTTTTCAAAGGCAAGGGGGCACCCATATATATAGGTGGAGGGAGGCTGCCACGCTCGCCGGCCAGGCGGTGTGGGACTAAGCCCCACACCCGCCGGCCAAGCAAGGTGCGCCGGCCCTAGCTAGGCCCCATGTGGCCCACCTAGGCCGGCTGGCCCTCCCCCCCCTTTTTTTTTCTTTTTGGGGATTTTCCCTAATGGGCCTCTAAGGCCCATGTAGGAAAACAGCCTTTAAAAATTCGAAATTAATTAAATATAAAAATATTTAACTATTAATTACACTAATTAATATTAAATACATATTATCTAATTTATTCCAGCTCCGAAAACTATTTCGTTGCTCTCCGATCTCCATCGGAACTCCCCCGAAACACTTCCGATGCTCTCTTTTATTTTCTCTTTTATATCCAATCTTTTATACATGTCATCTCCCCTTAAGTGTGTTACCCTAGCGGTTCGAGATCTCGCCAGACATAATCGAGACACGCTCTCCGATTAATGACTAATCCGTGGACCTTGGATACCCAGGATTAATCCCTGTGAGATAACGAATAACTTTGTTGTTCGAACCTTAGACGCCGAGTCTTAAACCTTTTGCCTGGCGATACTTAGCGTGTCTGAGAATCGATCTTAGATATCGTGATACCTAGCTTGATCTCGTTATCGACAACACTATTCTTTACTCGTCCGTGAATATTATGTCCTCGTGACCTAGTCACATGCTTGCAAGCTCATTGACATAATCTCACCGAGTGGGTCCAGAGTATCTATCCTGCTATGCGGATTGGCAAATCCCGCTCTTGATCCCTCGTTTCAACATATTCCCTTCCGATACCCGAGAGGGACACCTTTATGGTCATACTTTAAGACATGACGGTTGATGCAATCAAAGTATCTTTCAGGAATAGCAATCAGAGTTGATCTCACGGTCGAAGGCGTAATGACTACGTCCTACAAATATTGGGTATGTCCATCACATCGTTCTACCAACGATATGACTCCATTGTCAATTGACACCAATGTCACATGATCGGAAACTCGATCATCGTTTGCACAATGAACAAGTTAAATAGAGGCTACTAGGGACCTGGTTGTTTACGTATCACATGTGTATTAATGTTTCCACTTAATACAGTTATAGCATGATACAAAAACATATTATGAACAAATGAGATATGATAAATAAAAACACTTTATTAATTGCCTCTAGGGCATATCTCCTTCAGTCTCCCACTTGCACTAGAGTACAATTTATTCTAGATTACAACTTGGTAAAAGCTTAACACCCATAGCATTTGGTGTTTTACATGCTTGTCTAGTGGAAGAGGCTTCGTCAGAGGATCTGCCACATTCAGATCCGTATGCACTTTGCAAATCTTCACATCGCCTTCCTGTACATACTGTCGTATCACATGGAAGCGTCGGAGAATGTGTTTGGCGGTTGAGTGAGACCTTGGTTCCTTCGCGTTAGCAATAGCACCCGTGTTGTCGCAGTAGAGGGTCACAGGGTCTTGCGCGCTTGGGAACACTCCGAGCTCGATGATAACTTCCTCAGCCAGACAGCTTCATTCGCGGCTTCCGAAGCAGCGATGTACTCCGATTCCATTGTAGATTGGGCTACTATGGGTTGCTTCCCACTTCTCCAGCTCACAGCGCCCGTTCACCTTAAAAACATATCCTGTCTGTGACTTTGAGTCATCTGGATCTGTGCAGAAACTTGCATCAACGTAACCTGTTACGCCAAGTTCCTCTTCACAGCCTCCATACACAAGGAACATTTCCTTTGTCTTCTTGAGATGCTTAAGAATGTTCTTAACAGCTATCCAATGCTCCTTTCCAGGATTACTTTGGAACCGATCGTCAAACTAAGAGCCAATGCTACATCGGGTCGAGTACTTAACATGGCATACATGATCGAACCTATGGCTGAAGCATAGGGATGTTTAGCCATCTCGGCTTTATCATGTGCCGTCACCGGACACTGAGCCCTGCTCAATGTCTTATTCCTGACAACCGCAGAGAACCTTTCTTTGCCGTCTCCATACCGAACCTTTTCGATATCTTATCAAGATAAGTACTCTGACTTAACGCTAATAGACGCCTTGATCTATCACGATAGATTTTAATGCCTAATACGTATGCAGCTTCTCCTAAGTCCTTCATCGAAAATTTACTGTTTAAATATTTCTTCACGCTATTTAGAAGATCCACATTATCCCCAATCAGTAATATATCATCCACATATAGTACTAGGAACACAACTGAGCTCCCACTCATTTTCTTGTAAATGCAGGTCTCTTCCATATTTTGGACAAATCCAAAACCTTTGATCACCTCATCAAAGCGAAGATTCCAGCTCCGAGATGCTTGCTTCAGTCCATAAATGGAACGCTGAAGCTTTCATACCTTGCCAGCATTTTCTGGATCGACAAAACCTTCAGGTTGTACCATATACAACTCTTCTCAATGTTGCCATTTAGGAACGCTGTTTTGACATCCATCTGCCATATTTCATAATCATAATATGCAGCAATGCTAGCAAAACCCGAATAGACTTTAGCATCGCTACAGGTGAAAATGTTTCATCGTAGTCAATTCCATGAACTTGTCGGAAACCCTTTGCGACAAGCCGAGCTTTATAGACGGTCACATTACCATCAGCATCAGTCTTCTTCTTAAAGATCCATTTATTCTCGACGGCCTTGCGCCCTTCGGAATCTCCATCAAAGTCCATACTTTGTTGTCATACATGGATTCTATTTCGGATTTCATGGCCTTAAGCCATTTCTCGGACTCGGGCCCTGCCATAGCCTCTTTGTAGTTCGTAGGTTCGTCTTGTTCATCAACATGACGGTGCAAACAAGATTACCGTACCACTCAGGAGTCATACGGTTCTTCCAGACCTACGAGGTAGAATAGGTTCCTCGACATTTTCTCCCACTCCATCTGTTATGGTGACGGTTCAGGAACAGTTTCCGTTGCGCCACTCGGAATTTCGAGTTCAGGATCAACGATCTCGTCGAGGTCTATTTTCCTCCCACTTACTCCTTTGGCGAGAAACTCCTTCTCGAGAAAGGTGCCGTTCTTCGCGACAAACGTTTTGCCCTCGGCTTGATTGTAGAAGGTGTATCCTATGGTTTCCCCGATACCCTACAAAGACGACTTTCTCCGATTTCGGTTCGAGTTTGTCGGGCTGTAGTTTCTTAACGTACGCCTCACAACCCCAACCTTCAGGAACGACAACTTAGGTTTCTTGCCATGCCATATCTCATACGGTGTCGTTGCTACGGATTTGGATGGAGCCCTATTTAAAATGAATGCGGCTGTTTCTAACGCATATCCCCAAAACGATACGGGCAAGTCGGTAAGAGACATCATAGACCGGACGCTATCCAATAGGGTACGATTACGTCGCTCGGACACCGTTGCGTTGTGGTGTCCAGCCGGCGTAAGCTGCGGCACAATGCCACAGGCCTTCAGATGTGTGCCAAACTCAAAACTTAAATATTCGCCACCACGATCGGATCGAAGGTGCTTGATTTTCTTGTTGAGTTGATTTTCAACTTCACTCTGAAATTCTTTGAACTTTTCAAACGTTTCAGACTTGTGTTTCATTAAGTAGATATACCCGTATCTACTCAAGTCATCAGTGAAGGTGACAAAGTAACGATAACCATTGCGTGTCGACACACTCATTGGCCCACACATCTGTATGTATGACTCCCAATAAGTCGACGCCCGTTCCATAAATCCGTTGAACGGTGTCTTGGTCATCTTGCCCATGAGGCATGGTTCGCAAGTGTCAAGGGATCCAAAATCCAATGAGTCTAAAAGTCCATCTGTATGGAGTTTCTTCATGCGCTTTATACCAATATGACCGAGACGGCAATGCCACATATACATGGCGGTATCGCTACTAAGTTTAATCCTCTTGGCATCAATGTTATGGATGTGAGTACTACGATCGAGATTCAACAGGAATAAACCATTACTCTCAGGAGCATCAACATAAAAGATATCATTCATCGAAATAGTACAACCATTTGATACTGATTTAAACGAATAATTGTCTTGTAACAGGCAAGACCCACTTATAATGTTTACACTCAACGATGGCACAAAATAACATTTATTCAAAACCAAAATAATCCCGATGGTAGATGTAGAGGGAGAGTGCCGACAGCCACCACGTCAACTTTTGATCCATTGCCGACGCGCATCGTCACCTCATCCTTCGCCAGGCGCCGTTTATTCCAACTCCTCCTGAGAGTTACAAATGTGAGCAACAGAACCGGTATCAAATACCCAGGTATTACTCCGGGCGCATGTAAGGTAAACATCAATAACATGTATATCGCATATACCTTTCTCTTTTCGGCAATCTTGCCGGCCTTCTTGTCTTCCAGGTACTTGGGGCAGTTGCGCTTCCAGTGACCATCTCCCTTGCAGTAGAAGCATTCCACGCCAGGTTTGGGACCAGGTTTGTTAGCCTTGGATCAGGCAACAGGCTTGCCATCCTTCTTGGCCTTCCAGTTCTTTTTCCCTTGCCGCCAGATTTCTTAAAATCGACGGTCTTGTTGACCATCAACAGCGTGTGCTCCTTCTTGATCTCCACCTCAGCAGTCTTCAACATCACGAACACCTCGGACAGACTCTTAGCCATGCCCTGCATGTTGTAGTTCATGACGAAGCCTTTGAAGCTAGGGGCAACGATTGCAGCACCCTATCAATCGCCAGCTCATCAGGAATCTTGCATTCCAGAGCGTTCAGGCGTTGAACGTAGCCAGACATCTTGACCACGTGCTCGCTCACACTGCTGTGCTCTTCCATCTTGGCTGAGAAGAAGAGCTCAGAAGCTTCATACCTCTCAGCCTTGGCCTGCGGCGCAAAGACAGCCTTGAGATCAGAAATTATCTGAAAATCACTCATCTTCTCAAAGCGCTTTTGCAGGTCAGCTTCCATGGCGTAGAGCATGCCACTCTATACGAAGGCAGAATCATCCGTCTTGGTCAGATAGGCTTTCTTCTCTTCCTCAGAGGCGGTGATCGCAGGGGGATCTCCAATGGCAGCTTCCAGGACATAGGCCACCTTGTGGGGAGTGAGGAGGATCCTCAGGTTGCGGAACCAGGACATGAAGTTTGACCCATTGGTCTTAAGCTTTTCTTTCTCAAGGAACAGGCCTAGGTTAAAGGTGGGGCGAGACATCTACAATGAATTTGCAAAACATAAGACTTTGTTCATAAAATAATTGGGTTCAAATTTTAACAAAATAAAATTACCAGAACTCCCATTCAAAACGAATATCCCTTTAATCGCTTTAGTGATTACACGATCCTTATTCATTATGCAACCCCTCATCGTCAGAGCCGGCAACACAACTTCAAAGGTAGACATCGTAATGTCAATCACAACAACTCTGTGACTCATGCTTAACCTTTCGGTCACCGTGTTCCGAGGCCATGTCTGTACATGCTAGACTCGCCATAATAACCTTTAGCGTAAACGCTTGTGCAAACATGTCTTACACCCACTGTATGCGAACGACGATATGTCTGACACCCGATCGTCACGGCCTACCTCATAACGTAGAACTTTCTTGGTGGTGCACGCCAAAGGGAGAACACTAAAGGTATTTTGGAGGGATCATCTTATATTACTACCGCCGTGTAACTAATATATAACAATATATATATATACACAATATAAGATGCACTCAAAAATATCAAATGTAATGCGACATGATATGGTCTTGCGCCGATGGTCTCCTTCGCGCCCACAGTTTATAAACAATTTAATAAACATACCTTGACCATATCACATTGCCCCTGCAAAATAAAGTTAGACGCTTTCTACTTTATCTTTTGCATACTTTACGTGGCTTGGGGCTTTCGTAAATAGAACCGATTCATACCTACGAACCTATGACCACAACAACGATCAAATAGTCGACTATTTATGTATCCCTTTCGGGCCCTCCATTGAAAATGCAAATCCAACTAAAGAGAGAGAGACAGACACCCGCCAGCCACATATACGGTACAAGTCGTATGTCAGTTGTGGAACCAGTCTCGCGTAAGCGTACGCGTAAAGTCGGTCCGGGCCGCTTCATCAACTCAATGATGCCGGCAATAGCAAGTGCACGCGAGAGGGTAGCAACTAAAAGAACGATGCCCTCATAAACATGAGTTCTAAAACCGTATAGCTACATCTACACATAGATCGGCTCTGATACCACTGAAGGGGATCGTAGGCAGAAAACAATTTTTTTCCTAACAACGATAACCTTAATCTAGCCAGAATCTATACTATGCAGATATAGTAATACGGAGGAGATCCATATACATACCCTTGTATACCGAAAGGCGGGGATTACGCTCCCGCACAGCGTTGTCGATGAAGCCGACGAAGCCGACCTCAATGTCGTGTAGAGGATGAAGACCTCCAAGCGCCACAAGCGTGGCACCTCGCAGGGAATCGCACACGTACGGCGAAGATGACAACCTCCGGGCTCCGATCCAGGGACAGGCAGCGGAAGTAGATGGACCGGAAGACCAGCAGCACAGCGGTGTGCGTATGGTGGAGAAACACTCAACCCGTGCACGACCCTAATTGCGGATTCACGACTAAACGGGAGAGAGAGAGAGGAATGGTGCATTTTTTCAAAGGCAAGGGGGCACCCATATATATAGGTGGAGGGAGGCTGCCACGCTCGCCGGCCAGGCGGTGTGGGACTAAACCCCACACCCGCCGGCCAAGCAAGGTGCGCCGGCCCTAGCTGGGCCCCATGTGGCCCACCTAGGCCGGCTGGCCCTCCCCCTTTTTTTTCTTTTTCTTTTTGGGGATTTTCCCCTAATGGGCCTCTAAGGCCCATGTAGGAAAACAGCCTTTAAAAATTCGAAATTAATTAAATATAAAAATATTTAACTATTAATTACACTAATTAATATTAAATACATATTATCTAATTTATTCCAGCTCCGAAAACTATTTCGTTGCTCTCCGATCTCCATCGGAACTCTCCCGGAACACTTCCGATGCTCTCTTTTATTTTCTCTTTTATATCCAATCTTTTATACATGTCATCTCCCCTTAAGTGTGTTACCCTAGCGGTTCGAGATCTCGCCAGACATAATCGAGAGACGCTCTCCGATTAATGACTAATCCGTGGACCTTGGATACCCAGGATTAATCCCTGTGAGATAACGAATAACTTTGTTGTTCGAACCTTAGACGCCGAGTCTTAAACCTTTTGCCTGGCGATACTTAGCGTGTCTGAGAATCGATCTTAGATATCGTGATACCTAGCTTGATCTCGTTATCGACAACACTATTCTTTACTCGTCCGTGATATTATGTCCTCGTGACCTAGTCACATGCTTGCAAGCTCATTGACATAATCTCACCGAGTGGGTCCAGAGTATCTATCCTGCTATGCGGATTGACAAATCCCGCTCTTGATCCCTCGTTTCAACATATTCCCTTCCGATACCCGAGAGGGACACCTTTATGGTCATACTTTTAAGACATGACGGTTGATGTAATCAAAATATCTTTCAGGAATATCAATCAGAGTTGATCTCACGGTCGAAGGCGTAATGACTACGTCCTATAAATATTGGGTATGTCCATCACATCGTTCTACCAACGGTATGACTCCATTGTCAATTGACACCAATGTCACATGATCGGGAAATCTCGATCATCGTTTGCACAATGAAATAGTTAAATAGAGGGTACTAGGGACCTGGTTGTTTACGTATCACACATGTATTAATGTTTCCGCTTAATACAGTTATAGCGTGATATAAAAACATATTATGAACAAATAAGATATGATAAATAAAAACACTTTATTAATTGCCTCTATGGCATATCTCCTTCATCCGCAACCGCCGTGGAAGGCGAGGATGCAATTGCTGAACTGGATCATCGTGCTAATGTGGCCCTAGCTCTGCTTCCTCCACGTATGATCTGACGACCCCGCTTGTCCCGATGCCGTAGAAGCCTCTCCCCCGAGCTGAACCAACCGGAGCACACCCACCTATTACTGATAAAGTTACCAACTCATTTACTGATGGAGTTACCCACCATGTACTGATAAAGTTATCAATATAATACTTATAAAGTAACTCAACCAGTATTGTTGGAGTTACCCACCCAGTACTGATAAAGCTACCAACCTAATACATATAAAGTTACCCACCCAGTACTGATGAAATTACCCACCTTGTACTGATAAAGTTACCCATGTATTTATGATATAGTTATCCACCATAAAATCGATATAGTTACCATGTCTAAATAATAGTTACCCACCCAGTACTGATAGAGTTATCCATCTGTTTTAGGGTGTAGTTGGCACCATAAAATTGATAAAGTTGTCACTCTACTACTTATGGAGTTGCACAGGTGTTTTACTGTATAGTTGTCCACTTGTCCATGATAAATTTATCGTCCCAAAGTGATACCTCACTTATGAAACTAGGTGATAACTTCACAACTCGAAAAAAACAAAAAAAAACAACCAAACGTGGGATATAGTTTCTAACCGAAAATTAATCGTTGACTAGGTGGGTAAATTACATACTACAGGCTGGTAACTCACGTGTTAATGGGTGGATAACTTTTGGGTTAAAAAAAATATATCGTCGGAACATATCAACATGGGATCTAGTTTCGAAGATGTCGACGCGACTAGCTCAACGGTGAAAACAGATCAAAAATCGGATAAACGGTTTGAGCTACAAAATGTTTTGAATTTTTGAATTTCACATTTAATGCGGGTGACGTCCACAATTTCGTCATTTAGTCTGCATGCAAAAATTAGAACACATCGCATATAAGAATTTGCTAATTTCGCTTTCGGCCGGGCGGTGCATGGAGTTTCGCTAAACAACAGGCGCCTGCTGGTTAGTCACGTCCTAACAATAACACTTCTTGCAAGTTAACTTATGTTTTGTGTTTGACCTTGTTTTCTTTGTCGCAAATGAAGGTGCAACTCATCAGCTTTGCCATCCAAAGTGATCCAGCACGTCGTGTATCTGGGGACAAGCAACGATCTGGTCCGCTTCCGCGCGGTGTGCAAGCAGTGGAGGAATGCCCTCCCACCTCCAGAGCCCGAACTGCTACCGCAAACAAGTATTTGGCGGTCGATATCCATGCTCTAGGTGCTAGCTTGCTAGCTAAAGCATATGTATCTGGAAATCTGTATATTTGATCTTATGTTGTCGCGTTACTTATTTATATAGTGGACATGGTACCGTGCACCAAGTCCATGGTACGGGATTTTAGAACTGTTGGTGCTATGTTCTGCGTTATAAATAAAAGTTAAAGTTTGCAACGTACATGATATTTTTAAAATTCGTGTCATGGGTAATTTCTGTTGTATGCAGTACAGTGGGGTTGACTCGACAACGAATTGTTGCACTCGGGTATATATGTGCACCCTGTTGATTGAAATAATCAAAACACGGCTGTGCATGTTTTAATTTTTTTGATAAATTTGTGGATACATTTTGTTGGATGAAGCTTGAACATTCAGAATTGGAGTACAAATTTATACACTCCTTTAGTTGACAAATGTATGACGTTTATCGACATGGTGCTCCGCTATATGCATTTTGACAATTTATTAAAAAATATGGAACTGTATGTATATCGTGAACAAATATTTCTGATAAATCTATGGTGTCATTTTAACCGTAGCAGCACATCTATTTTTCTATCTATTATTATTAGTCAAGCTAGAAAATCTTGACTGAATACTTTCTAGGAGTTCAAATCTTAAATTTCCAGTGCTCAATGTTAGTAGACCATCCCTGTTCCAATTGCCAGACCGTAAAGAACACACGTAAAAACCACAACGTTTTAGTCTGGCTAGCTCTTAACAGAGGTTGGTTGTTGGTGTGGGAAGGCAAGGCATACCAGCATCCAGGAGCAAAGGTCTATTATTCATGAGAATTCTCGCCAAGGCTGGATTGCGTCCAAAAGAAACTTATTCTCGTAATCCTTACTTTATAATACACACTTAAGGTTGTGTCGTCTGACGAGTTCGCCGAGGTATAATGTCCATCTCTTAAACAAACTCACAATGACAAAACTGAAAAAGCGGTTAAAATATTAATATACTTATACCCTTAAGCAGGGGAAGGGTATAGTATGCCCGCACCAATTGAATTAGAGAAATTAACACTTTTAGTCCCACAACTTGCACACCGCGAACGTTTTAGTCCCACAACTTATAAAGTGGACAAGTTTAGTACCACAACTTGTCATGCGGATTGGTTTTGGTCCCGATTAGTTGTGTTGCCGACACATGGCTTGTTCGTTTCTACGAAAACGCCCAAAACTTTATTGGTATTTGCAGTTTGGACCCCAATCCCATCCGGACGAGAGTTCTCAGTCTCAATCCCCAGCCCTAACTTAGCAACACCGGCGGCGACGGTGACCGACGCGGGCGTGCAGCCGCAGGCGGAGGCGGTGGCCGACCTGCGATTGGAGCCGCCGTGACCTCGCCTTGACGGATCCCAAGCCTCTACGACCACCGTAGTCGTCGTAGGAGGACCTATGCACACGGTCACCGTCGTCCCCAAGCCTCCACGACCTCCGCCTGCTTGGGATTGGGGATTCTCCTCTGGATCGGAGGCTAGGGCAATCTCCCTCCGCCGCCTGATTTGGGGATCCTGGATGTATGATGGGGTTTGGGGACCTAACTGCCAATACCAATAAAGTTTAGGGGTTTTCTTAGAAACGAACAAGCCACGTGTCGGCAGCACAACTAATCGGGACCAAAACCAATCCGCGTCGCAAGTTGTGGTACTAAACTTGTCCACTTTGCAAGTTGTGGGACTAAACGTTCACGGCGCGCAAATTGTGGGACTAAAAGTGTTAATTCCTCACTGAATCAAAACATCTGGTTTGAACTCAGGTTGTGCCGGATGAACTATGACCCGGCCCCCACCCCCGACCCCCCATACGCACCATTGAAAACTCACTTAAATGGGGAAAAAGTTTCCCATGTCAATCGAGGTGACCTCCCTAAAGGATTCCTTCTGAGTCAAGTCGAAGGGAAATCTAGACCGCACAAAGTTTTTTTTTCGGGTGTGTGTGGACGAAAATTGCTTGTTGAGTTACTAAAACCACATCATCAAGGTTATGTTCTTTTACTTTTTTTTGAAACAAGGCAAAAATTTGCCATTTTCATTGATTAAGAAGAAGAGATTTGCTCGGTTAATTAACGAAAAACCAGGCGAAAACCGGTACAACACGGCCGATTGAACTGACACACAACAACGATGCAACTCAGGCCGCCCAAAGAGATACCACTGCGGTAGCACATAAGAATCTGAAAAGTGACGGTTTGTAGCTAGGTTTGCAAATCTCGTGCAGCTCCAAAATATGCCTTTCATTTATTAGTATTGTTTTAAGTTTGGGATCCCACAAGGGGAAGCTTAGCTTTTCAGGAAATTTCCAGCAATGAAATATTCGCGAAATGCATCTAGGATTTCCAAGGATCGAGTTGGAAAATCAGGGTCCCTCGTTTTCCCGTGCTGCACTTTCAAAAGATATTCACACAAGCTGTCATCTACATCTAAATCCAGTTGCTCTTAACGATTATGAGCTTCTTCAACCACATCGTTTTTTTACTTAAATTCTACTATTTGGTTGTGCTCCCACTTTTAATCTCATTAATAGAATAAAATGCCGATTCTAGACATACCAGAGGGGATGGTAGAAATAAGCATGTTTGGAAATGATGTACCTTTCGGTAGGGTGAATCCATGAATGTCGTTAACATAATTTCTGGCCAAAACCATACCGAATCCGATGGTACAGGTAATGGTAAGACTTTTTGACATCAGAACATATGGGCAACGCAAAAGACATGAATGTGCAAGTGTGTTAGTTTATATTTTCTAGATTGATTTATCACAACAAATTTGGTTGTTTTTTCCTTATTATTTTTTATTTTCTCATGCCCTTTGCACATTTTAAACGCCATAGTTGCAGAAATATTATTGTATGTGCATTTCTAGTGATACAAATGTACCGTGATTAAGGTTGCACATAAAAAAAGCTTTATTTTTTGTTTTATCTTTTTCGAGACAGCTACAAGTTTGAAGAGCACAGTTGCACAAATAATCACCCCAAGCAAAAGATCTCATACATACACAACATATATATACCAGTTGAATGCCTGTGCGTTGTCACGGTCATCAAATTTCCTTGCTCAACGCACATGTAAGGATAATAATGTCTGACTGTTGGTACGGCTGAACCGATTTAGACCTAGATACCAAGACAATAAAGTGATCTCTTCAATTTGCGCAAAAGAAATCATGAACCGGGAAGGTGAACAGCAAAAATAGACCACATGATCCCATAGTTCTCCCCAAAACCATCTGAAAGACAATTTCATGTAGGTGGTGAGAACTGTCGGTGTGTTGCTATGTCCGAAAAAATTAGAATTAGATATGCGGATAGAAAAGTGGTAATTTAAATTTGCGTATGACAATTCAAGTAGACGGGAAGGTGAACAAGGGGAGTAGACCGCAGTGTCCCATTGTTTTTCGCTATAATCTTGTACAAAAGAAGTTTCATGTAGTGGCGGTCAAAATGACTACATGCTGCAAGTTTTTGAATACATTTAGGAATCAGAAACAAGCAATATCGTGGACAAGTTTTTCTGAGCTGGAAATTTACTTCCCACTAAACTTCTAACGCAGCAATGGTCGCAACCAGATCGGAGACAACGTCTGGAGCATGCTCTATCCACACAGGGAATGCAAGGCTCGCCCTACAGCCAAATTTAGCAATGGCATGGGGTTACCTTGTTACAATGACGACAGTAGAAAATAAATTCGAACGAAATGATGTTGAGGATGCATGAGCTCCTAGCTTCACGACAGGACCCCAAGACAGCTACAAGTTTGAAGAGCACAACAACTCCACTGGCAAGGAGCAGGAGCGGCTGAGCATGAGCGTCCGAAGAGCAAGCGCGGCATGATCGCTCCCATTGACCAGGATAACGGCAAAGGATGCATCTGAAGGGTGTATCTTCTACTTTTTATGAAACTACATTGAACATTTTTTATAGAAAAAAGCATGGCAGTAAATTTCAGTGAATAGAGAGAACCGGAGGTTTGGTCGTCTCGACAGATGGCATGTGAATATCTGAATGTGTATCTTAACGTGAATATCTGAACATGAAAGAAGAGCACACTCAAAAAGAAGAGATTTGCTTTGAAATTTAGGAATATCTGAATGTAGGGATGAAAACGGAGCGGATACGGACGGAACTGGGTGGTGCCACATTTGTTTTCATATTTTTTTGCGGAAGCGGAAACGAATACAGAAACGCCGGAAACAAATACAAAAACAAATATTGTCGGAAACAGATACATACCGAATACGGTGCGGACACGGAACAGAAGCAGATGTTTGCCGGAACCAAGCGACCCCTTGAATAATGCAGGAAAACTCAAGCAAACCAACAAACTTATCAATTTAAGAAGAAGAAATAAATTAAAGTATAATATAGTGTTTCTAAGTTATCAACTTTGGCAAAAGAAAAATACATACCATCGTCCGTAAACCGAGTGCAACACTGAAATGCCGAACCGGAAATGACTCGAGAGGGAGATAATATGCAACTACGTAGGGCCTAAACGTGGTCACTTCATATATATTTTTTCTTTTTTTGTTGAGATCTTGGGTTGTGCCTCAGTGTTCCCACTGAAATTGTTAAGCATGTTGCATTAAGATAGCACCGCGTAGCAAAAAACGGAAAGTTCCGTATTGACGAAAACGGAATTTCCGTTTCCGTGGTCGTTCCGCCGGAATACGCTGTTCCGTTTCCGTTTCCGCATAAAAGTTTCCGTTTTCGTTTTGCAAAATTCCGTTTCCACTTCCGTATTTCCGTTCCGTTTCCGTTTTTCCGCGGAAAAGTCGGAAAGTTTCCGCTCCGTTTTCATCCCTATCTGAATGTGTATGTTATATCTTATCTTTCCACTTTCATGTGGGTCGACCCAACGGTTAACATGGTAAAAATATCACGCAACACCATGAGCTCAACGTCGCACAGACAAGAACCTAAAGACTGGGTAAGGGCGTGTCCCAGGCCACCGGAAGCAGACGCCTCCACCTGCTCCAAAGAACTAGCAACACGTGCCAATTGAAGCTTGATTGTTGCCGCCTCGTCACGCGAGGGAGAGACTCCTCCTCGATGCGGTCGGCAGGACTGCAAGGCAGTCAAAATTTGCGTTGACATTGAGAAGGGGCCCTTGACGACACCGCCCCACGCAGCGACGAGTGGCCCACGATGTCACCCCAACTATGGATCAATGATGGGCGGCGAGGCTTAACATACGGGAGTGGCTCTGCTGGCAAGGAGCAGGAGCACCCATAGAGTGAGTGAGCACGAGCGTCCGTAGCGCGATCGTGGCATAATCGCTCCCAATGACCAAGACAACGGCAAAGGATGCATCAGAAGATTGCATGTGAATATTTGAATGTGTATCTTCACGTGAATATCTAAACATGAAAGAAGAGCACACTCGGAAAGAAGATATTTTTTCTTTCTAATTTCGATATATATCTGAATGTGTATCTTATCTTATCTCTTCCACTGTCATGTGGTCGACCCAACAGTTAACAAGGTAAGAATATGACACATGCTTGATAAGGAAGTGAGTAAGTGGCGACCCAACGCTCCCGGCTGGCTGATTCAAGAGTTAACTGGGACAGCTCACCTTCCCGTTTTGGCTAGCCGAGCAACACACGTACCGCGTTTCTTTCTTCTTTGGGTGCCCTCATGCTGCTTATATACTCCCTTGATCGATGGCTCCATCCCTAGCTCCTAGCAAGAGCAGCCGAGCGCCGCCACCCCACCGTTCAAGTCTCGTCCGTCTTGCACCGATGGCCACCATGTCCTCGAACCTTCGCCGGAGACCGTCTACCTCTGCCGTTCGGCCTCTCAACGGCAAGCTCAACTGGTACGTCTCCCCCTCTCTTGCTCACGTTTCTAGCTTGCGGATCGAAATGAAATAATTCTGGACGTACGCGTGTGTAACACAACTTAGGAGGGACTGGGCAGACATCTCGAAGAGCATGGCGGCGCAGATCGCCGGGCACGCCCTGGCAAACGACGTCGCCGACTACCTCCACTTCCGCGCGGCGTGCGCTCCATGGAGAGACAACACCGAGGATCCCAAGAAGCAAAACGTTCTCGACCAGCGCTTCCACCCGCGCCGCTGGATCCTGCTGCCCAAGGAGAGCAGCGCCGACGACGACAGCAGCAGTTGGCGCCGCATGGTGAATCTGTGGCACGGAAGGAAGATCACGGTGGACCTTCCTCACCTCCTGGGTCATGCCGTCGCCGCTGGATCCGGCGGCTCCCCCGGTGGCGTCCTCGTCCTCATACACGAGCAAAGCCTCGTGGTCCGGCTGCTGAACCCCCTTACCGGGCAGCGCATCGACCTCCCATCCATCGCTTCCGTGCTGAGCCGCCGGCGCAATGGACGCCTGGACAAGGCGTTCTCAGGTCTTTTCAACGTGACAGGCGCGGGCTTCGCCGGCGACTCCACGGTGGTGCTCCATCTCGGATATGACAACAAGCTCATCTCCGCCAAGATCGGCGGGGACCGCTGGGAGATCGTCAGCGAAGGCTCCCTGCTCTGCTCGGCCTTCCCCTTCTACGGAAAGGTTTACTTCGCCAACGGGGACGGGCTCATGGTGGTTGACCAGGAGGCTCCGTTGCCGAAGTTGGTGCTCGCCGCCATGTGGGCAGAGCAGATGGAGATCACGTTCGTGCACATGGCTGACAGCTCCGGCGAGCTTATGGTGCTGACCAACAAGGCTCGTTTCCGGAAAGGGAGCGACGAGTACATGGTGGAGTTCGAGATATTCCGGCTGGACGCGGACGCCGGGGTGCTGGTTCCGGTGACGGACCTCGGGAGCGTGCTGTGTTCGTCGGCGATTACGGCGGCGGGCTGGTCGTCTCGGCGAAAGCCAAAGCAGGTATCGTCCCCAATGCCATCTACTTCCAGCACGACCGGTATAACAGGTTCTACGTGCGTCGTGTGTCCGATGACGAAACTAGGCTGCTGACTGAAGCTCAGAAGGGCAGCTTCGTTGATGATCTGACATCTTATGTGGCTTGGAACGGGCGCAAGAGTGGGACTCAGGTGGCGCTGGCTGTGCGTGATCAGGGCTTGTTTTGATTATCTGTACTAGTCTGTCTGAAATGTACCCGTGGTGCCTTGCCCAAGGATTTGAAGATTTAAATTTGTTTGGTCGACCGTTAGACCAGTGAAATGTCAGTTATATCATTTATGAGTGTATGGCACAGAAGAGATATCCCTTGATTTGTTTCGAAGACTTTTTCCAGTTATTTCTTTCCAGTGGCATTCTATATCTATCCATTATATTATCTATACCTTAAATAAAAGCTGTAAGATTTGTTGCCATTTTTCGAATGTCACCCAAACACCTTGGAGTTGATAAAAAATATCCACCATTTCACCGGCAAGATTAAGAAACGGTTCGTTACTGAGAAGTCCCATCCCTCGGCGAGCCGCAAGGCCAGAGTCATATTCAACCCGACGAGGACGCCTCCTCCTGTGCTGCTCCGCTCGCCCACCAGTGCTTGTTAGGTTGTACAACAAATGTACATATGGATATTATTAGGCATATAAATATTCTAAAAAATACTAGAAATATTAGTATGAATTTTATTGGGCATCCAAAAATCCTTTACTTTGAATGTCTTTTCTACAGTATTTTGGGGTACGCTCACGTACGTTGCACTGTTCGGTCAGTCGATTTTCCGTCTTAATGCATTGTTCGATCCCGCCGACTCCAGTAGAGTAAGTGTATATTTGTTTGTTCCCGTTAAGAGAGCAGGTCACGTCTGCCGAGTTCAGCAGTTGAGACGGCTAGAAAGCTCACACCAACTCGAAGAGCCGGCGAGATCGGAAAGTGCAGAGGGGTGGAGCCGGCGAGATCCATTCAGCGATTTGAGCTTTCAGGCCGCCTTTCACAAGATAAAAAAAAACTTTCTAGCCGTTCGTAGTTCCGCTCTTCGCCTCCGCCAGATCCTAGAGCCGCCGCAAATGGGGATTCGCAAAGTCGCTACCTCTACCAACCTTTGTGCACCCATTCTCCCTAACGTCCTCCCCGTCTTGGCTTCTATGAAGTCGGCTAACCGGTGTTTCAATTTATTGCTCTGCATTATCCGCTCTTAGTTATGCGTCAGTTAACCTTACACCGTGCCTATTCGTTAACCGTAAACGGTGGCATCTTAGTGAACGGCCGAGTTGTCGGTGACTGATTGTTCTCGTCAGTTTTTTTTTGTTTTCAGGCTACGCCTTGTCAGTTGTTGGTGCAATTATATTTTACAGGTATGACAATATAAACTGAGAATCACGCCATGTGCACATGTTGATCACATCATGAGTTACGTATGAACACCAGCTTAATACACTTTCTATTTCAACGAGTGTAGCTGGCTGGAAGAATGTTGGTTGTTGGAGTAGCGCGATGTCGGTCTTAATATTACCAGATGTTCAAAGTCTATTACAACACTAGTAGGAAAAGGCCTACCGCTGGCGGACGGAAATCAGCTACCGCTGGCGAACAGGCGCCCGCCAGCGATGCATACGCCAGTGGTAGTTGATACCGCTGGCGGGCGGGCCGTCCGCCAGCGGTAAGGGTAGTTACCGCTGGCGTGCATCTTATGTGCACGCCAGTAGGAGTTGTGAGCTAGCGCTGGCGCACGTTCTCTGTCCGCCAGTAGTAACTTACTAGGAATTAAAAAAAAAAGCTTTGTATTTGTAGAAAGAACCTTCGATCTATTAGCAGCAGATGAAGTTACAAACACCCCCAGAAAACAAAAAAGTTACAATTTGGTCCCTAAGTACAAAATTCCCCACCCTAACGCCGCCGTCGCCCAGCTCGCCGGCGACCGGGCTGGCCACGCTCCGCGGCACCCCGTGCCTCCGCCCGGCGTCCTCGTCCTCGACCTTCTGCCTTGGCGCGCGCAGAGGAATGCAGCGAGGACGGCCTCGTCATCGGGGACGGTCGTGATGCAATTGGCGGCCTCCCGGCCTACGGCGGCGAGGGCCATGCGCCGGATGCCGGCCAGGTCGCGAAGGCTTTGGAGCTGAGGTCGAGCGACTGGAGGTCGGGGAGGCGGGCGAGGTCGGTGGGGATGTCGCCGGAGAAGTTGTTGGTGGCGAGGGAGAGCGACTGCAGCGACTCGAGGCGGAGGAGGCCGCGGCCGAGCTTGCCGGAGAGGCCGAAGCCGGCGAGGTTGAGCCCCGAGACATGGCCGGTGTGCGGGTCGCAGGTGACGCCGGCCCATGCGCAGGCCCGCTCGTCATCCTCGCTCCACATCGCGAGGCAGCCCTCCGGGTCCACCACGTCGGCCTTGAACACAATCAGCCCCAGCACGTCGTCGTTCAGCGCCGCCGCCGAGCCCTCGCCGGCACGGCCGCCCTTGGCCTCCGTGAGGAAGACGAGGTGGGCGAGGACCAGCAGCACGAGACGCCGCACGAGACTTGCTGCTGCGAGTTGGATCCGGACCAGCTGCACGAGACGCGCAAACATCAGAGCAGCAAGGAAACACACAACGGGCGCTGGACATGAGAGAGATGGCTGCATGTGCATCGATCCAACGGCTCATAGTCTCCCAAAGAAAACACACAATCCGTGGGAACCATGGCACTCGCTCCTGATTGGCTCTGCTCGCGTGTGGACTTTTCATCAGAATTCACCACCGTTTTGTTTTGTGTTTTTGTTTTCCTTTATCTTTTCAAATACTTTTTTGCATTTCAAAACACATTTCAAACACAAGTGTGTATTTAAAAAAAATCAAATACTTGAGTGTGCATTTCAAAACACATTATAGACCGTAGTTTTTCCCGCCTTTTTCTCCCGCCATTATATCTTGGTATAGGAAGCAATGGTGTGCATTTCAAATAGGTGTATCTTGGTATAGGAAGCAATGGTTTCGAAGGGAGTTTTCAAATTATTTTTATAAATATCATTTTTCTTTTTTAAGTGGCAAAATGACTTTTTTTGTGAACCAAGTATATAAAATATGGTGCAAAATGGCACTCATCTAATTCTCAAAAAGATTAGTCCACATTTGATGTATAATCCCCAAGTATTAGGAATTTTCTTAATTTCTATCTAATTAAATGAGTTTATGTTGATTTTCCGAAATTAATCCAAATTTGAACTACAAGTGTTTGATAGTTTGGTCTGAAATTTTTAGAAAAATCATTTTCAGGTACACAACTAGTAGTTATATCACAGAAACATCGATAGTTTTAGAGAATTTGACCTCTTTCGATGAATAGTCCTGGTGGCCATTTTGACCTTTTTCGAAAAAATCAAATAAAGTGAAAAAAACCCTCAAAAAAGATATCCTCTTGCATGGAGTCCTTTTATGTGTACTAGTTGCTATGAAAAATGATAAACTTGATTTTTGACAAATCGTTCAAAAACAGTCTTCACAAAAAGTTCTATCGGGTATAAATATCTATAAGTTACAAGCCAAATGACCAAGTTATGGCAATTCCTACGACATAGTTTGTCATAAAGTTCTCATATTAGACAAATAGGTGTATCTTGGTATAGGAATCCATGGTTCCGAAGGGATTTTACAAATTATTTTTATAAATATCATTTTCCTTTTTCTTAGTGCATAAATTGACTTTTTTTGTGAACCAAGTAAAAAAAATATGGTGCAAAATGGCACCCATCTAAATATCACAAAGAGTAGTCTACATTTGATGGATAATCCTAAAATATTAGGAATTTTTTGATTTCTATCTAATTTCGCATAGTGAAATGAGTTTATGTTGATTTTCCGAAATTAATCCAAATTTGAACTACAGGTGTTTGATAGTTTGGTCTGAATTTTTTTTAAATCATTTTAATGTACACAACCAGTGGTTATATCACAGAAATATCGATAGTTTTAGAGAATTTGACCTCTTTCGATAAATAGTCCTGGTGGCCATTTTGACCATTTTTCGAAAAAATCAAATAAAGTGAAAAAACTCTCAAAAAAAGATATCCTATGACATGGAGTCCTTTTATGTGTACTAGTTGCTATGAAAAATGATAAACTTGATTTTTGACAAATCATTCAAAAAAATTCTTCATAAAAAGGTCTATCATGTATAAACATCTATAAGTTTCAAGCCCAATGACCAAGTTATGACCATTCCCACGACATAGTTTGTGATAAAGTTCTCATATTCGATAAATAGGTGTATCTTGATATAGGAAACCATGGTTCTGAACGGATTTTACAAATTATTTTTATAAATATCATTTTCCTTTTTCTAAGTGCAAAAATTGACTTTTTTGTGAACCAAGTACAAAAAATATGGTGCAAAATGGCACCCATCTAATTCTCACAAGGAGTAGTCCACATTTGATGGATAATCCCCAAGTATTAGGAATTTTCTGGATTTCTATCTAATTTCGCCTAGTTAAATATGTTTATGTTGATTTTCGAATTTAATCTAAATTTGAACTACAAGTGTTTGATAGTTTGGTCTGAATTTTTTAAAAAATCATTTTAAGGTACACAACTAGTGGTTATAGCACAGAAATATCGATAGTTTTATAGAATTTGACCTCTTTCGATGAATAGTCATAGAAACGTCAAGGTACACATGCCAAGTTACCCCTGGCGGACGACATGCCCCGCCAGTGGTAAGTCACGTACCGCTGGCGGACAGGTAAAGACGTTCGCCAACGGTAATTTGCTCGTTTTTGGGCCGAGCTGAGCCAACTACCGCTGGCGGGCACGCCGCACCATCCGCCAGCGGTAAGTCAAGTACCGCTGGCGAACAAGGCTGCCGTCCGCCAGCGGTAGTTAGCCCCGCCTGCTAGCGCCTGCTTACCACTACCACTGGCGTACATTACGGGCCGCAAGCCAGCGGTACTTGACTTACCGCTGGCGGGCACTGTCAAACGCGCGCTAGCGGTAATAGCGCTGGCGGACGCCAATGCCCGTCCGCCAGCGGTAGCGTGGTGGCTATAAGCATATTCCTACTAGTGCAATGAAGAAAGTGTAGACGAGTTGCTACCATTGTTCACATAGAAATGGAACCTGAGTTGACACGATTCGATAAACATTACAATGGTTTCTTGGTTTCCATCAGAAGATCAGACCATTACATTGATATCATTAACGAAGATACAGACGACCCATTACACAGGCAAATTCAGCTCGACTCGGCACTCTTCTCCGCGGTCTTCTTTGGGACGAACGGTCTTCTTAGGTGAGTCGGCAGTCTTCTTCGGTTTCTTCTTCGGGAGGAGCGCCTAGTGAATGTACGGTACGACTCCCCTTGCGCGATGGTGAGTTCGGTTAACAGCTTTGAGGGTTCCTTGTCGGTTATAATGGGCATCATTAGGTCCCTTGGAGTTATGCGTACCTTTTTGTTTTCCCTGGCGGTGTTCCCAACGAGATCCAATACTTCTAAGGAAAGGTACTCGAGGACGGCAGCGAGGTACACATGAGCCCCTCTGCCGATGCGTTTTGAATATCGACCCTCCTTGAGGTAGCGACCAATGCGGGCGACCGGGAATTGTAGCCCAGCTTTGATGGATCTTGTCACATGTTTCTTCATGAGGCCATTCGTCGCGGGATGGAGATTTTGGGTATCCACGGTACGGTTTGAAAACCGGCGAGGTACAATCTTTTTCTTCGTGGGCTTGTCGCCGTTGTCCAGATTTTCTTGATTCGCCCTGTGCTTGGCTTAGAGGTCATGGTAGCAGGAACTGAGAAAAAATGACGGTGGGAGGTAGTGGCGATGGTCGACTGCACAAGTTGTTTTTATTTATGGCACTGCCTACGCCTATGTTTTTGACGAATGGCGTCACGTCAATGCTTTTCCCCCCTTAAGCGCCCTGGGTCGTGTCACAACGATTTTAGCTTAATGGGTGTCTGTTCCCGCCGGCTCCCTGGAGTCGACATCGAATATTTTGGAAATCGTTTGCCAACAGTGCGCCTCTATGATTTTTTTATGACCATGTGCTGTTCACAAACCACGACGATGTTCTTTGCCCGTTTTCTTTGTTCATCTTGCTGGTCGTGTGCTGGAATGCCTAACCAGAGGCATTGTCTAATGGTGAGTGTGCAAATTGGTAAAACTTCTTTATTGGAGGTAAGCAGTTGCAATGTCACTGACATTTTTTTATACACAATATAAAGGAGAGTACAAACAGTGCGCCTTGATTTTCTTGTCCTCTTGGGTTCTCGGCGCGTTCCTTGGACGTCACCTATTCCGCCGACTCCATGCGTTTTGTGGCAAAAGGCACTCCCTTCGGTCGGAAACCGAGCGTGCCCCGATCAACTGTAGAAAATAGGCAGCGGCGACACATGCAAGGAAAAGATTGTGGCAAAGCCTTTTTAACTTTGTCCAGATTCGTTCCAAAATGAGTGAATCAACATGTTAAAACATGTCTATGTACGTACGAATCAGGAAAAATGCAGAAAGTCTCTTATATTTTTATATGGAGGGAGTTGAACGGTAAATGAACAAAATCAGCCAATGGACGAACGCGCTCGAATTTCTACCACTCTCGCCCCTCCGCTCCTGGACTGATTCACGTTGTTGTGTGATCGTTCCGGTTTCAGCGAGTCGGCAAAACAAGGGATCGCTGCGCACGTTTTTTGTTACTTCTTCTCACAGACGCTGAAACCAGGTGACAGCGGCACCACGTGATGGTGACGAAACCTTTTCGGGTCTAGTTATGTTTGGCGCTCGTGGGTTTAAGTTTTATATTTCGCTAAATATGACTACTTGATGCATATTTTGTATCAATTAGCTCTGATTGCCATCGTGCGCTTTGTTGACCGTGGATACAATATATTAAGATGGTTGATAGTACAATATAAAATATTTCATCACAGACAACTTCACACTTCATAGAATCAAGAAAATGTTCATATTAAAATCATCAACATGGTAAAAACCACAAACGGATAGCATTTCATAAACTAAACCTGAAAGTTCGTAAAACATGAAATATGACCCTGGACGATCTAAGAAGCCCACTCGCGCTTGGCCATTTCGATCTGCTTGTCGAAGCTCTCCTGTTCGTGGGTCAAAGCTTCATTTTGCAGGACCAATAATTTATTGCGCTCGATCTCGAGCTTAATCTCGAGGTCCAAAACATTCTTCGATAGATTACTGTTGCTGACAATCATCTTCTTCAGTTCTTCATCCTGTTTCATTGCCGTGTTCTGAGTCTTGAACAACAGCTCTCTGGCCTCAATTGCCTGGTCGAGGTTCCTGCTGGCGAGCTTCAGGGCCGCAACTAACCCATGGGCAGGGTCGTGGGCAGTGATCCTTGCCCGTTTAACAAATGGGCATGGGTCTGGAAGAGGTTGACCCGGTCAAACCCGACCTGATTGCTAGCCTTATCAGTGAGGCGATCACCTTAGTCTCTGATGTCGGCTTTGATTCACCACCTTTGTACATACGTAGTTGCAGGTAGATCAGTTGCAGGTAGATCGATGAGCAGAAATAATTTAAACCAAAGGCAAATATCTTAAAACGGATCTAAAACGGATCTAAAGAAGTGAAAGTAGAAAAGGAAGTAAGGAATCACTTGGAAGCAGAGCGCGTCTTCCGTGCGGCCATTATTGAGGAAGGAGGAGCAGGTAGCGATGGATGTACTAGAGATGGAAGGCGGTTAGCTAGGCGGTCAGGGGGGACTAGGTGAAGGTGCTTGTGGTTGGTTGCCCCTCTATTTAATCACATAGATAGGTGGCGGTTGCGGAGAAGCTGATGAGTTAACTCATCCCCACGTTTTCACTCCCCACTAAGCATGTACACCTTTACGGCCACTACGTCCCATCCCTACCGCATGCTTGGAAACCGAGGAGTTTATCCTCCCCACGGTAAATCTATGACGTGTGACGGTTTAGTTTTTACCACATCTTCTTAACCTCGACGGTTCCACTGCATTCCACTGCTTCTTCCCACGTTTCACCGTCCGACTCGACTATATTAAATCGGGTCGCGCCTATGGTCCTATAAAATCTGGTATGGTGTTTTTCTTTCTTAGATTACTCTTCTTTTGGGTTTTCATTTTTTCTTTTGCAAATGGACTAATGTTTGTCGTGTTTGCTCAGTTCTTAGGGTTTAGGGGGTTTAAAGGGCTTTGCGCCTCTGAGGTTATATTTTTGTTAAAGGTGTTTGTGTCTATCGTTTGTCTAATTAGCCCAGGGTTATTTGGTGTCTATCGTTTGTCTAATTGAGTCTTAGGCCTTATATATGAATATATTTTTTTCTAATCGCTAATTATTGGCATTGTGTATAACGTGTCGTCAACAAAGTAATCGGAGGATCGTGCGCCAAGGCGCATCACTAAATCTAGTTTTATATAGTCATAGAAGATCCAATATCCAGGATCTAGTGGCCTGCCCGTTCTCAAGTGATCCACTTCAACGATTTTATGTGCCTAGGCAAGGTGGGGTGTCAGTTTTTTAGGCTGTATGTCCACAAAAGATCAGCTGAAGGATCGAGTGGCCTATCCTGCTTATCCACTCTTAGATGGTACATCCACATGATTTTCTGTTGGTATGTGCCCATGTTTTTTTCACCGGCTAAAAAATAAATTTTATGAATGATCCAATAAGAGGATTCTTTTACAAATAAAAGAAAGGCTATTCGACATTTATATGGTCTGTTTGGGATGTGCGAGGGGACAACCGTCAAATAGTGCCGGATATGTGTCCGACACTCCGAAAAGGAACACCTTTTCAGATATGTCGGACATATTGGGCCACCGGTGGAATGCTTTAATACAATTCATTCCGTCTTCTTTGTGTGGAAAACGTTCTACATTCCAAATTTCTCATAGGTCGGCAGTCAGGCAATGCATGAGGCATGAAATCGACAGTAAAATACGCCTTCCAAGCAAAAGCGACTCAGTAGCAGCAACTTTTTCAGGAAAAATGCAGTAAGGGCCGATCACTGTAGATGTACGATGGCAAGTGCGTAAGGGCCTCCCTGTTTACCGGTAGTGAAAACAATGCACAAGAACACAGTATCTAAGGGCATCTCCAACGACCCACCACAAAACAGATACGAAATGTTTCCATTTCTATCTGTATGGGACACTCCGCTGATAAGAAAGCGGCCCGTGTCCGTTTGGGGTGAGTAGGTTAACCCAACGGCCCACCTAGGGATGCGAAAACGGGACCCGTTTGTCCACTTTTTCTCCATTTTATGCATAGCTAGTAGCAGAAAATTTTGCACCATAATTTTAGGGAAGTTTCACGTCGCCTTCACACCACTACAAGAAATATGCTAAATTTTGACCCTCTATTTTGGTCACTAAAAGGTCACAAAGCGCCTCTCCTCCGGTGACCTCCGCCGCCGCCTCTTCTCCCATCGATTTGGTCTCGAATCCGGCAGTTCCGCCCCAACTCGGACCGATTCGGCCGCGAATCCACAACCACTTTTCAAGGGCACCACAAATCGAGAGGATTCGGCCTCAAGGGATGACATTCGTCTCTCTTCTCCCTCGCGCAACCACCAATGGCTCCCGTTTGTAGCTCCGCTAAGAGCCACCCGAGCAGGCCTCCTCCCCTCCCCATCCTCACTGTGCCTCCTCCCCTTCCCTGCAAGCACGAGCACAAGCACGAGCGAGACACAACAGCTCTGCATTCGGCTGCACTTCGACTAGCCCGCCTCGCACGGCTCCTTCGCGTCCACACACCACTTGTCGGGCTCACCTCTTTAAGATATTACAAAAATTCAAAGTTGTTACTTTTGTATTATACAGTTTATACTGCAGGTGCTAAACCAATATGTGCATTTTTTCTTCTGAGAAGGGTATGAATTTGTACCTGGTCATGTATGGGACACTAACTTTAGTCAGATCAACATGTTATGTACTGATAACCGGCAATAATACAACCGGGCGCAGCAAAGCGCGCCAACTCCTTCTAGTATAATAGATATATAAATAACTGTGACGTTTGCATACTCGATTACATCTGCCTTACCTGAAGATTGTTCAGCCAAATTTGCAAACAAGGGCATTCTTTGTCTTTACTTTTCTTACAGTGGACTTAAACGATTACCTTAAATTCCCCCTATACCCGAATGTACATCACACTATTTTTTAGTCCACGGTAACAATACCAGTCGAAATTGCGCCTGCCTGTCTGAGCTTCAACTAAAATTCCAGTTCTTTACAGTATGCAAAAAAAGCACATGAATTCTGTCACCACAAGAACAAATTGGTGACGGTGTTCTTGCACGATATGTTAGAAGATTGTTGGGGTGTACCGTTGAACTTTAACTTATAAATGGTACTGTATATCCTGACCTTTTGGCTCTGTGAATCACACCATGGACCTGACCCTGAGAATTGGACAGAGAAAATCAGAAAATCAGAAAAAAACATCTCCAAAAACTATTTGTACGTAGCATGGACCATGGAGGCAGGTAGGTACAAAGTATCAGGAAAAACTGGCCAGGCCGGCCACGTCAAGCTTATGGACAGTGATTCAGTGTCTTGTTTGTCTACATGTAAGTAAATATGGAACAGTTTCTGAACAACATGAAATCTTGATCAACATCGTAAAGTCATTTGCATCTCCTCCCCCTTCCCCCGCCCCGGAGCCATGTAAGTTCAGTCATCACCCGGAGCCTGCTGCTGGGCTCACAAAATGCAGTCTATCAGTGGTACACTCGTCTGTCCAATTCAGGCACTGCATGGGGTGCTTCTTCCCGGTCGAAAACAACGGGATACACCGGAGCGCCGGTAAACTGGTAACGACTCATCGTTTCAAGGGGAAAAGGCGAGAAGTAACAAACGACGATCGCGGCTGGACGGCGGCAGTTTCACGTTGCCCCGGGTTACCGGCGGGCAGTGAACTCTGAAAAGCCGGAACAAGCAATGACAAGATATGAACTCTCTCTCCCCGTTCCCCTCCCAGCTACAGTAGATCGGAGCGGAAGAAGGGCGTCCCGAGTCTCCGCCGGTGAATCCGCCGCTTCCCTCCGTCTCCGGCGCCGTTCCGGCGTCGCGAGGTGGGGGGAAGCTCCGGATCTCGTCCGTGCGTGTAGGTAGGTGTAGTTTTTTAGGGTTTCTTTGCTTCGGCGTCGGCATCGAGCTGGAGAAGGTGCCGGCGGCTTTGAAGAATAAGTCCTCCCCCTCCTCTCTCCGGTCCGACGGCGCTGCTGTCGGGGAGGCTGTGGAGGTTGTTCGTCGGGTGCGGTCCTCTCTCTGCGCTCCTCTGGCCGGCCGTGGAGGCGAGGTGAGGAGCTGCGGGAGGTTGGCATCCCGTTTTGGTTGCAGGTGGGTCTGGCGGTCTTCTTCTTCGACGCTTCTGCTCCGGCCGGCCGTGGTGGCGAGGGGAGCGGCGTCTGGAGGCGGTGAGGGGCTGGAGGTGGCTGACCTGGGCGGCGCGGTGCCGGCTGGAAGACGGGAGGTTGCTGGGTGCTGGAGCTCTGGCCGTGGGCGTTCAGAGGTTCTCGGATCCGTCCATCAGCGGCGGACAGCTCATGCGGTCTTCTACATGTTGTGGTGGCTCCTCCTTCCCGGCGGTTCGAGGTACGGCGGCGCTGGCGACGCCTAGGTGCTTGGGGTACGGGTAAGGATTCGATTGTGCTCTCTGCTGGTGGCTCGGGGGTGTTCTTTGCGCCTTCTCTGGGTCCGTTTGTTTTTTCTGGCTCATCTGGACCTTGTTGTAAGCGTGTTGAGCTTCCTGTTCTTTGTAATCGAATCCTGTTCAAAAAAAAAAAAAGATATGAATGATGCCACGGAGTAGCCAATGGCAAAAATATGATGTCACTCGAGCTATATATAGTGTCCGTTTGTGGTTTAATCGTTCCATTTCTTTTTCTTATTTCGAGGATACATGAGTGCTTGACAACGCGGTTCAGTGTGATATATGAGCTATAGTAGTACTATGCACGTACCGTCTTCCAAAAATGTACATGTGTACAATATGTGTATATAACACCTTTTTTTCTATAGTTTGTAACGCAACAAAATCGGACTGCACCGAATTTGTGTTACATACATATTACATTTTCTTGTCTAGCAGGCCACTAGGCCAGCCTTTAGTTGAAGGACGAGAAGGCTCTCTGACTTCCTGGTGTGGTCCATGTAACCACACCTTCAAATGCGTTTTTCTGTGGCAATGTGGAAAATTATGAAATTGCGTCTCAACTCACTCTCATCGACGGAACCTGCAACTCCATCATGTGGAAGCTCACCTCTCCTCCGACTCCTAACCTTGCCAATCGGCCTACTTGGTCCAATTTGCCGGCCTTGTTCGATCTCCGATGGATTCCCTAGAAAGATTGCCTCAGTTCAAATTGTTCTCTGCAACTCGGGAACATGAAGTTTAAATTGCTAGTAATCGTGGATCAACATTCCGTGGTGAATATGTACCCGGGCCCTATACATACCGCATCACACCCTGTGAATTGGTTTCGAAGCATCGGACCAATGATCAACCATGACTTCTGTGTACCACTAGTGCCACAAAGGCCTTTGGTGGTCTTATTGGCGATACCTTGGTGGGGTCACCTCCGAAGTGCAAATTTTTTCTCGTTGCTCGTCATCCAAAACCGGGTGTGGACTAACGACCGGTTGGAGCGCCGTGGATGGCCAAATGGCAAGCTTTGCCCTCTTTGTCGTTGTGTCGATGAGACGGGCTATTGCTGGAGCAAAGCATTTGGGTCATTGAATACGAGGAGATTAAGGCCTAGTTTGGGAGCTCAGTTTTTTCTAAACCGAAGTATTCCAATAATGAAGTATTTGAGTGCCTGGCTAACGGATACTTCAGTTTTGTACAATACTTCAGTTTACAAAAAAAGTGGTCCGGACTGAAGTATTTATTATGGCAAAAAACTGTTGTTTTTGTACAATACTTTAGTTTATAAAACACAGTATTCATTGGACCCAAACGCCTTGAAGTATTTGATACTTCAATATTTTTAGAAACTGAAGTATCATCAGAATACTTCAAAAAAAACGGAGCTCCCAAACGGACCCTAATTCTTTTCTTGTTGCCTTTGGCGGTTTGTAATTGTTAAACTATGGCACTCCCTCTCTATTAATGAATTAAGGCAACTCTTTTGCTTTTCTTTTAAAAATATATATCGCGTAACCTTGCTTGCCATCCGCAGATGTGTTAATGCCGCTGGTTGACCCCGGATTAAATTGTGGTAACCACATAACATAGCCACGTTTGGGTTCTCAATTTTCACTGAAGCCTGAGACAAGAGGTCATATGCAAGATCAAGTAGAAGTTTTCAGAAACTATGAACGTGGCCATTGATGCGCAACAAACAGCGTTTCAGGTAAAATTGGCGCCTGGGCCGGCACCGTCGTCCAGCTAGATAGTGAAACAATGTCTTGTTTGGCTACATCTATGTAAATATGGATCAGTTTCTGAACAACATGAAAACTAGATCTGAAGTCCGTTGCATCTCCTCTTCCTCTTCCTCCAGTGAACAGTTTGAGAGCATTTCCCGGATCCATAAATTCAGTCATCACCCGGAGCCTTGCTGCTGGGCTGCATGGAACGCAGTGTAGCAGTAGTACACTCGTCTGTTATTGTCTTCCACATCAAAGGCGCCGATATCCTTTATCCACACTGATCGAGAGGCACAGGCAGACTGCCATTTAAGTGTTGCATCTGCATGGGGCATGCTTCTTCCCGGTCGAAAGCGACAGGTTAGATCATCTCCACCGAAAATAGCCAAATTCGTGTCCGACACCCCCAATTGAGTCCTGTTTAGGGGCGTTGGACATGTGTCCAGCATAATGGGAGTCCTGCTTTTAGCGGCGCCCCCCAAACGGCTGCAGAAAAAATTGATCCTGTTTTGAGACAATACATTTCTTGACAATTTAAACAAATTCGACGAATTTAAACAAAACTAACAAAGTTATATATGAAAGCCTAAACGAAATTTACCAAACTAAACTTAACATATGACGAGAGAAGGAGGCCTATCCCGACGCTACGAGCGCCTCACCAACAACTACATACCGTGTGGAAGGTGCCTATCCGAGCACCAACATCATCAAGAAACTTGCATGTCTCAATGATCCGCCGCAGGTTTCGCCGCTGGGGCGTGTGGTGGGGTTTGATCTAGCCTCGTTGCATGCCACGGCGGAGGGAAGCCACTCCGGCTTCATCTTGTGCCCCTTTCTCTGGTGCCGGTGACGCTGTTGGGGCAGTTTCATAGGGAAGGTCTGGTAGCTCGTCGTCCTCGTCGTCGCGGGCCCGCTCGTCGTCCGACCGAACCAGTCCGGCGCTGGCTCCCGTATGCCGATAGGGAGGAAGAAGCTGTCGCGGCGCGACTCGTACTCCGCGTCCACGACGGTGTGCCAGTACGGTGCCGAGATGGAGTACTTGGGGTTGACCTGTTGTTCCCACGACAGCTCCCTCCACCGCCGCTTGATGTAGTTGATGCGCTCCTGCCCGCTGAGCCGCAGCGCCACTGGCACGTTGACGAAGTTCGTCAACCACCCCTCCAGTTTGGTAACACCGTCCTGCAACGAGATGTTGTGGCGGTTGTAAAGCCGCGCGTTCTCCACCGACAGCATATGTGGAGGCGCGTTGGCTACCTTCTCGCGCCACATCTCGCGGTGCCACGCCTTAAACATCTGTTGCTCCTCGTGCAGTTGGCGGCGTTGCTCCATTTGCTCGCGGCGTTGCTCGCCGCGGCGCTCGTTGCAGCGATGCGCACGTTCCACGGAGAGGTAGTCGCGGCGAAGGCGATGCTCGCGTTCCTCCGGCTCCTCACGGCTACCCACCATGCTGGGTGGTGGATCTGCTAGCTTGGGAGAGGGAGAAGGAGAGGCAGGCTGTGTCGGGGAGAGAAGAGGCGCTCCGCGTGGCGTTTTAAGGACGGTTGGAGGAGCATGGGAACGGGTGTGGCTTTATTGCGACGCGCCGCTTCGTTCTACGCAGCCAGGGGAACGGGCGCGGCGTTATTGTGATGCGTGCTAGCAGGCATGCTCCTTCTTGTCGCCTCGCCATTAACGCGGGCGGAACGTCGTTATGTGTCTATGACAGGTGAGCCACAACTGCCGGAGGCCATGTCCGGGCATTGCCCGGCACCCCGAAGAGGCCCCAAATTTGACGGCCCCTCAGGGTGCTAGATATAAATTGACTCGGCCCAAACGTTTGAGATGTTGCTGTGGGCGATTTTTAAATCCAGACCCATCATGACTTTGGTAGGCGTCGGTGGAGACGCTCTTGCAGCGGAGCGCGTGTAAACCGATAACGACTCATCGTTCCAAGGGGAAAAGGTGCTGGACGGTGGCAGTTTCCGGCTTACCGGCAGTGAAAAATACGCAGGAAACTCTGACGTGTATCCGGTGCTGCTCCGGATTACCGGCCGGCACCCGGAAGTTAACTGCGAAAGCCGGAACAGATGATCTGACGAGAGACGTTACTGAACCAGCATTGACAATAGATGGATGATGCCACGGATCGGAGTAGCCAGTGACAAAAAAAATATTGATGTCACTCAAGCTAGTGTCCGGTTGTGGTTTAATCGTTCCATTATATCAGTATATGAGTACTTGACAACACGGTCAAGTGTGATACATCATGTGCAGTGTGCACGGTAACATAGGTGACGTTGCTGCATGCATGGAGTTTTATGTGTTACCTGAGAGTATTGTTCAAACATACACATTTGCATTTTTTGTTAAACATTTCAAATTTGCATTGAGTTGGACTGATTCCTACAAAACTCAGATAAATTCACTTGGAACCATCAGTACGTAATGTTAATAGCCAACTATTTTGCTGACTGAAAATGCAGATCCTCCAAAATTGAGTATACGATGTTTCTCTAAGAGACTGTCACCGTCACCACGAGGACGAGACGAACTCAGAACTGTGTGTTCTTGGGTTTCTATGTTCCGGACGTCTGTACTGATGAACTTTAATTAAGTTGTACTGTGTCTGTTCCGACCTTTTGGCCATGGCCTTGACCCTGAGAACAGGACATAGAAAATCAGAAAAACAAAACCCACTCTCTCTATCCATTAGCCGCCACGTGCCCTCATAGACATCTCCAAGAAAGTATTCGTACGCAGAATGGACCATGGAGGAGATCCAAATTATCGATACTTCGTATCTTTTTTTTCTGTTGCGTTGCATACTATATATATTTTTTCCAAGAGTGCACATTTGGTTGTACACGCAATTTCTAGTACTGAATGAACTATACATGGGTATTAAATAATGTTTATTTAGACAGAACCTGAATCCTTCGACACCCTCTATGTATATTGCATAGGTTTTTACTGTGGTAGCTTAGATTATTTTAGGATATTCTTTGACCAAACGATCACACACTTTTAATTAAAATTTGAATTATTTTTGGGAAATTGGCTGAAATACATTTAAATGTGCAAAAGTAGCTAGAAATAAAAAAAATCAAACTATTGCGAACTGTCCACCTAATATAGTCTACTTTGTGTTAAAATTAGAATGGTGCCATTTTGTACTATATTCTTGGCACTTCCTTTACAAAACACACCAACTTGGCATTTAAAAATGGAAAAATAGTTTTTGAAAAAATTGGAAACTTCTTTTGGCAATATTGTGTTCAATATGGATTTATATGCCAAATACGCTCAAATTATTAAGAACTATGCCATAGAAATGGCCATGATCTTATTCATTTGGCTAATATATAATAGACCATTTTGTGAAGCATTTTTTGAATAGGTTTCAAACTCTTTTACCCTTTTTCTTAATAACTACTGCACATAAAGTACGGCAAAGGATTTCCTTTTTAACATTTTATTCATTTTTAAAAAGCACGGAAGAAAATCATCATGTATACGTATCAAGGACTGAAGCTTTCGAAACCTTTTATGGATACTCAATAGATTTGTGGTATACCTTAAAATGATTTTTCAAATTTTGTAGAGCTAAACCATCACACGCTTTTAGACAAAATTTGATTTTCTTTTGAGAAATCATCCAAAATTAAATTAAATGGGCGAAAGTAGCTGAAGGCTAAAAAATGAAAACTTATTGGGAATCGACCATTCAATATGATATACTTTGTGCAAAAATTGTAATCGTGCCATTTTGGAGTATATTCTTTGCACTTGCTTCACAAAAAACCCATTGTGGCATTAAAACATGGGAAACATTATGTATACAAAACAATTGTAAACTTCTCTTCCAAATATTGTGTGGCATGGAAAAGTGCACCTTTGTGACAATTATGGTCACATTATCATTAACTATGCTATGGAAATTACCATGACCTTTGTAATTTGCCTTGAAAATCATGAATGTTCACAAATGATAGGTTATTTTGTGAATGATTTTTTATAAGTCATAGAATAAAATTTTATAATTTTGCTTGCATTTGGTAGACATTAAATAAATCTATGCCAAAGGATTGCATTTGTTTACATTTTCTTTGTTTATTTAAAAGGGGGTCAAAATCATCGACACATAGCAAGAACCTAAATATTTCAAGACCATCTATGGCTATTTCATATATTTATACTTGGTACTTAAAATAGTTTTTGTTATTTTTAGTAGCAAACTATTACAAACTTGTACTTCACATTTGAATTACTTTTTCAGACATTGGTCAAAATTTGTTAAAAAATGCGAAAGTAGGTACAAAGCTAGAAAATTAAAACTACTTGGGAATTGTCCATCCAAATATGGTATCATTTGTGATAATATTGTGATGGCGCCATTTTGCACCATATTCTCTGCACTTTCTTCACAAAAAACTCCATTTTGACATTTCAAAAAGAAATTATTTTTATATATAAATGGTAAATCATGTGTCATTGTTGTGTGTCATAAGAAGATGCACCATATGCCAAATATGGTAAATCATATGAAATGGAATAGTCAAAACCTTGGTCATTTGTTTCACAAGTCATGAATGTTTATACTTGATAGGCTATTTCGTCATAGATTATTTTTGAAAATTCAGTTTTATGATTTAAAAAATGACTTGGTGTTCAGAGGGGTGGAAGCACACACCCTCTCTACCCGACACCTGTCTATTCGGTCAAACTGAGATAAACAAAACCCCATGAACACCACCAGCTAATTGCCTAAAAGATACACTACGTATTGTCTCGACGAAAAGTTGTCCCCCACCCCGACCCACATCCTCTGCTCCACATCCCCTCCTTACCAACGGTCCCCAAAGCTTGGCTGTCGTCGATCTCCAACGAGCTCGTCGCCGCCGATCTGCGAATCCCTTCTTAGTAGCACATGAGCGAAGAGGTCGGAAGACAACTCCGAGCGTGGCACATTAGGTGCCCGCGGCTGGTTACCAGCGTCAGCAGTGCGCGGTTGCAGAGGATCGGGCTTCTTGAGGTGCGCTTGGAGGATGGGGCCGCGGGAGGCGAGGCGGGAGCTGCCTGATGTTTCATAGCAATGACATGAATCTTTAGACACCCTCTATGACTATTTCATATATTTCTATTTGGGTGCTATAAAATGGTTTTGGCAATTTTTAGGATCAAATTATCATGCACTCGTAGTTCAATTTTAACTAAATAAGGAAAATCAGCTAAAATTAATTTAAATGTGTGGAAGTAGCTAGAAAGTTAGAAAATTCCAACTACATGGGAATTCGCCATCCTATATGCTCTAGTTTGTGTGAAAATTTGAATGGTGTCATTTTAAACCATATTCCTTGCACTTTCTTAACAAAAAAACTAATTTTGGTATTTAAAATAACAGAAAATTATGCAAAAAATATGGAAATCCTTTTGGCAATGTTGTGTGGCATGGCAAGATACACCTCCGTGCCAAAATGATCACATCATAATATACTATGCCCTATAAACAATGATTTTGATCATCTGAACCGAAAGTCATCAATGTTTGTACATGACGAAACATTTTGTGAAGTTTATTTTAAACAACTGTCAAAATTTATCATTTCTTATGGCAAATAACTCTATCTCGTAGGATTTTATTTTTGAGTTTTTCTTTGTTTATTAGAACGCTGTCATAATCGGCGACACATCTGTTGATAGCAAGGAATTTTTCACACATTGTGTGGCTATTTCATAGATATCTATTTGAGTAACTTAAAGTTTTTTTTCTCAATTATAGAACCAAAGCTTAACAAACTTATAGTTTAAATTTGAACTACTTTCGGAAATCCACTTAAATGGGTGAAAGTAGTTAGAAAGTTAGAAAATTCAAACTATTTGGTCATTGGTCCTCCAATATGGTCTAAGTGCGTGAAATTGGAGATGTGCCATTTTACACAATATTATTTGCACTTACTTCATAAAAATACGATTTTGGCTTTCAAAATATTGAAAACAATTTTCTAAAAGACAATTTTTAAAAATCCTTTTGATATTATTATGTAGCATGGCAAGATGCACATCCGTGCAAGAAAATGAGCACATTATCATAAATCATGCCATAAAAATTTCATTGCCAGAAAAAAATGACGGTGATTTTTCTAATAAATGTTCTTCCCATTTGTCCCGGACACTATCCTAGACATCCATATGGTTAACGGAAGGGCGACGACGCTACTTCCTTTGCCGAGACTTGCTCACCATCCACAGATGTGCCAATGTACATGCTTTACCACGAATTCAATTGTGGTAACCTCATAACACAGCCGCATGCATTCAGGCCTCAAATTTTCTCTGAAGCCGAGACAAGACGTCATATGCACAAGACCAGCAAGAAGTTTCCAGAAATTCTGAACTTTGCCATTGATGTGCAGCAGACACAGTTCCGGGTAAAGATGACATGGTTTCTACATCCCCAAAGAATGTTTCAGGAAAAACTGGCCAGGACGGCCACGTCCAGCTTATAGACCGTGAAACAGTGTCTTGTTCGCCTACATGTACAATGTAAATACGGAACAGTTTCTGAACAACATGAAAACTTGATCAACATCGGGAAGTCAGTTTCATCTCCTCTCCCCCTTCCTCCCGGTGAACACTGAACAGTTTCAGAGCATTTCCGGAGCGTAAATTCAGTCATCACCCACAGCAACTTAGCAAGCAGAGACACAAGAAAAAAAAAGAGAAGGCAAGATCCGTGTGTTGGCCATGCAACCTGCTGCCGGGCTGCATGCAGTGTCGCAGTGATGTACACTCGTCTTACTGTATCGCCCACTTCGAGATCGCCTGATATCCACTGATCGGATCGGCAGTTGCATGCGGCATGCTTCTTCCCGGTCCAAAGCGACGGGTTTCAGCGGAGCGCCGGAGCGGGTAAACTGGTAACGACTCATGGTTTCAAGGGAAAAAGGGTGAGAAGTAACAATGGATGACCGCGGCTGGACGGTGGCAGTTTCCGGCTAACCGGCCGGCAGTGAAAATTATGCATGAAACGACATTCTGACGGCGGGTGTCCGGTGTACGTTGCCCCGGGTTGCCGGCGGGCAGTGAACTCTGAAAAGCCGGAACATTTGTGTTGAGATATGTATTGTGTAGATATAGGTCCCCGTGTATTTCAGGGTTGTACCTGTATTTTGTGTCTATATATACATGAGCAGCCGGCCCTATTGGGTCTGTGCATTGTCCCATACCTTTCCACATGGTATCAGAGGCCCCTACGGTCTCCCTACCCTAGCCGCCGCCCCTCCTCCCCCTGGCGCCGCAGGCCTCCTTCCTCCAACCCTAGCCGCCGCCTCCCTCCCAGGCGCCGCCGGCCCCCTCCCTCTCCAATCCCAGCCGCCGCCTCCCAGTGAGCCGCCGGCCCCCTCCCTCCTCCACCGCTTCCGCCCCAGCACCACCGCTTCCGCCCCCCCACGCCGCCATGGCCGACCTCAACTCTCCCTACTCCGGGAACCCCTTCAGCGATTCCGTCTCCGGGAGCAGCAACCCCTTCGCCGGCCCCTCCGTCGCCGTCATCCGCGACGTCCCCATCCTCGAGCGCGTGCCGGTGAAGCTCTCTCACACCGCTGCAAATTTCTTCCCGTGGAAGACGTACTTCGGCCTCCTCTTCCGCGAGTATGATCTCCTTGATCATGTCGACGGCACCATCGACCTCCTCGCCATGCCGCACGACCCCGACTGGTTGGCCATCGACGCGACCATCATCCGCTGGTTTTACCAGACCGTCTCCACCGAGATCTTCCGCACCGTCGTCCGCGACGGCGACTCCGCGCACACCGTCTGGACCAAGATCACCGGCCTCTTCACCGACAACAAGATCCAGCGCGTCACGTTCCTCCAACAGGAGTTCTTCGGCACCCACCAGAACGATCTCTCCCTCGACGACTACTGCCTCCGTCTCAAGAGCCTCTCCGACGAGCTTCGCGACTTGGAGTTCCCGATCGATGACAAGATCATGCTCTCCACGCTGTCGGCCGGCCTCGGCGAGGATCTCAGCAACGCCGCCTCCAACCTCACGCTCCTCTCCACGCCGACGTTCGAGCAGGCCGTGGCCTATCTCCGTCTCGAGGAGCGCCGGATCAAGCACCTTCGGGCTCGGGCGGCTCACACCGCCTTCGTCGCCGGCTACTCCCGGGGTGGTCCTGCCCCCGCGCCTCGCGCCCCGACCCCTGCACCGCGCGCCCCGGGTCCGCTTCCGGGGTTCTTCTCGCCCCCGCCACTCGCGCCCCTACCTCCTGCCAACGGCGGCGGCAACGGTGGTGGCAACGGAGGACGCCGTCGTCGACGTCGCAATGGTGGCGGCAACGGCGGTGGCCACGCCGGTGACACCGCTCCCACGCCCCGTCCACCGCAGCAGATCGCCCCCACGCCACCATGGATCGCCGGCCATAACCCCTGGACCGGGGTCGTCCACGCCTACACCATGCCCGTGCCGCGCGCCCCATACCCGGGCACCATGGGGCCGCGCCCGGCCCTGCACCAGGCTCTCTACGCCGCGGCGCCCCAGCCCGCCGCCGCGACCAGCTACGCTGCGCCCCGGCTCCTCCCGCCTACTACGCCGCGCCCCGAGCACGTCCCAGTGGGACCCCGCCTTGCTGACCGCCCTCCAGACCGCCTCCACGGCGGGCGCGTACAGCGGTGGCGGCGATTGGTTCATGGACACCGGCGCCTCCGCGCATATGGCCGCTCACCCCGGTAACCTCTCTAATTCTACTCCCGCCTCCACTTCCTCCCGCATAATCGTCGGCAACGGTCATGCTCTTCCTATCACTCACACTGGCTCCGCCCCTTTTCCCTCCACCTCCACTCCTCTTTCTCTCAATAATGTCATTGTTTCTCCTCAGTTAATTCAAAACCTTGTTTCTGTTCGTTCTCTTGCTCGCGATAATAATGTGTCTGTGGAATTTGACGCCTCTGGTTTTTCTGTTAAGGATGGTCGTACTCGGATGCTTCTCCACCGCAGTGACAGCCCCGGCGATTTATACCCTGTTTGGTCGTCCTCCACCATCGCCAGCAGTCCACTCGCCCTCTCCGCCGGTGTCGACCTATGGCACGCTCGCCTCGGCCATCCTAGCTCCACCGCCCTCCGTCATATACTGCAAGGATTTGATTTTACTTGTAATAAAACGGATGCTCATTCTTGTGAAGCATGTCGTCTAGGCAAACATGTTCGTCTTCCGTTTAATTCTTCCTCCACAGTCGCGTCTTTTCCCTTTGAGCTTATTCATAGTGATGTTTGGACCTCGCCGGTTCCGAGTAATTCTGGTTTTACCTATTATCTTGTGATTTTGGATGATTACTCGCATTTTGTGTGGACTTTTCCCCTACGCCGTAAATCCGACGTCGCCGCCACCCTCACCGCCTTTTTCGCGTACGTCTCCACTCAATTCGGCCGCCCCATCCACGCCTTACAAACCGATAACGGCAAAGAGTTCGACAACATCACCATCCGCACCCTTCTCGCCTCCCATGGTGCCATCTTTCGTCTCACGTGTCCATACACTTCCCAACAAAACGGTCGTGCTGAACGCATCCTTCGTACTCTCAACGACTGCGTGCGCACCCTTTTGTTCCATGCCTACATGCCCCCACGGTTCTGGCCGGATGCCCTCGCCACGGCGACCCTTCTCGTCAACATCCGCCCCTGCCGCGTGCGTTGGCAATACACGCCGCACCAGCTCCTCTTTGGTGTGCCACCCTCCTACGATGATCTACGCATCTTCGGCTGCCGCTGCTACCCTAGCACCGCCGCCACCGCCGCGCACAAGCTCGCGCCGCGCTCTCTCCCTTGTGTGTTTCTCGGCTACCCCGCCAACACCAAGGGCTACCGCTGCTACGACCCGGTCTCGCATCGTGTCTTCACCTCACGGCACGTTTACTTTGACGAGTTGGTGTTTCCGTTTCAGCAGATACCTTCGGCGACTCCATCGACGACGACCCCGGCGCCCGCTGGCCCTCCTGCGGCCGGCCCTCCGCGCCGACGAGTGACCGCGGCGGCCCCTTCCGTGCCCGCCCCGCCTGGTCCCTCGGCGCCCGCGCCCGCGTCGCCCCCTGGCTCGCCGGCTGTCGCGGCTCCGCCCTCGCCCGAGCCTGCACCGTCGCCAGCGCCCGCGCCGTCGTCACCGCCCGCGACGCCGCCATCTGTGTCGTCCCGACCAGCGCGGCCTCCTCCTCGCCGGCTACGTCATCGCCCGCCTCGTCGTCCTCTCCCGCCGCTGCCCCAGCTGCGGCCGCTGCTGCTCCTACGGGTGTGCTCACCCGCGCGCGTGCGGGCGTGCGTCGGCCGTCCACTCGCTACCCCGCCGACCAGTACGTCTGCACGGCGTCTACGTCCGAGCTTTCGCCGGTGCCCACCTCTGCCAGGGCCGCCTTGCGCGACCCGCAGTGGCACGCCGCCATGCAGGAGGAGTACGACGCGCTGCAGCGCAATCGGACCTGGGAGCTGGTCCCCGTCCTCCTCGCGCCAACGTCATCACCGGCAAGTGGGTCTTCAAGCACAAGCTCGGCCCGGATGGCAAGCTGGAGCGCTATAAAGCGCGCTGGGTGGTCCGCGGATTTCGCCAACGCGCCGGCGTCGACTTCACGGATACGTTCGCCCCGGTTGTCAAGCCGGGCACGATCCGCACTGTTCTGCACCTCGCCGCCTCTCGCGCGTGGCCGGTGCACCAGATGGACGTCTCCAACGCCTTCCTCCACGGTCATCTCTCCGAGCAGGTGTACTGCCAGCAGCCCATCGGCTTCGTCGACACCGAGCATCCGGATCACGTGTGCTTGCTCTCTCGGTCCTTGTATGGACTGAAGCAGGCGCCCCGCGCCTGGTACCAGCGCATCGCCGCGTTCCTCCACCAGCTCGGCTTCCGCTCCACGCGTTCTGATGCGTCGCTCTTTGTCTATCGACAAGGCGCCGACACCGCCTACCTGCTGCTATATGTCGACGACATCATCCTGACGGCATGCACTGATGGTCTCCTTCGACAGCTCACCGACCGTCTTCGTGCTGAGTTCGCCTTGAAGGACCTCGGCCCGCTCCACTACTTCCTCGGCATCGAGGTTGTCCGGCGCGCGGACGGGTTCTTTCTTCATCAGCGGAAGTATGCCCATGAGCTTCTCGAGCGCGCAGGGATGCTTAACTGCCACCCCCGCCCACTCCTGTCGACACGAAGGCCAAGCTCTCGGCCAGCGATGGGTCGCTGGCCTCCGACGCGCCGTTCTACCGCTCCATCGTCGGTGCCCTGCAGTACTTGACGCTGACACGTCCGGAGCTGCAGTATGCCGTGCAGCAGGTGTGCTTGCATATGCATGCTCCCCGGGACGCCACTGGTCAGCGGTGAAGCGGATACTCCGCTATATTCGCGGCACCATGGACTTCGGCCTCTCGCTGCACGCCTCGCCCTCGACCGACATCGTCGCCTACTCGGATGCGGACTGGGCTGGCTGCCCCGACACGCGGCGCTCCACCTCGGGTTACTGCGTCTACCTCGGCTCGTCGCTCGTCTCTTGGTCCTCCAAGAGGCAGCCCACCGTGTCTCGCTCCAGCGCCGAGGCCGAGTACCGCGCCGTGGCTAACGCCGTGGCTGAGTGCACGTGGCTTCGTCAGCTTCTCTCCGAGCTCTCTTGTCCTGTCGACAAGGCCACGGTGGTATTTTGTGATAACGTTTCGGCTGTCTACCTCTCCGCCAACCCCGTTCATCATCGGCGCACCAAGCACATTGAGCTGGATATCCACTTTGTCCGTGAGCAGGTTGCCCTCGGTCACGTTCGAGTTCTTCACGTGCCGACTTCTCAGCAATTTGCAGACATCATGACGAAGTTATTGCCGTCGACGACTTTTCCTGAGTTTCGCTCCAGTCTATGTGTCGGTACCGACCCTTCGACTGCGGGGGGTGTTGAGATATGTATTGTGTAGATATAGGTCCCCGTGTATTTCAGGGTTGTACCTGTATTTTGTGTCTATATATACATGACCAGCCGGCCCTATTGGGTCTGTGCATTGTCCCATACCTTTCCACAATTTGATCTGGGCACAGAGTCATTTTACTGAACATGATATGAATGATGCCATGGAGTAGCCAATGGCGAAAATATGATGTCACTCGAGCTATAGTACTGTCCGTTTGTGGTTTAAGCGCTCCGTTTCGTTTTCTTATTTCGAGGATATATGAGTGCTTGACTGCGGCGCGGTTCAGTGTGATACATCCTGTGCACAGTCCACAATATAGCTGACGTTGGCATGCATAATGGGACTGTTGTATTACCTGAGTACTGTTTATGGATACACATTTGCAACGCAAGCAATTTTTCTCTCCCTGATAAAAATATCCATTTTACGTTAAGTTGAACTGATCCCTATAAAACTCACAATATAATAACCCACTAATTTGCTGATTGAAAATGCAGATTCGCCCAATAGGACAGAGAAGTTGTGCTGCCTCTTTCTGACCTTTTGGCCATGAACCTGACCTCCAGAATAGAACAGAGAACATCAGAAATACTCACCCTCGCTATCCTGTAGACGCCACATGCAGACATCTCCAAAAAATCGTACGTAGCATGGACCATGGAGGCAGATCCAAAGTATCTATATCTTCTGTTTGTTGTTGTGTTGCATACTATATATAGTTTTGTCTGGAGTACATGATATCTTTATTAGCGAACTTCAATGTGTATTATACAATATTTATTGAGGCAGCGGAATCGGACTGCACCGACTTTTGGTTCTACACGCGTATTGTTTCTCTTGAAACAACAAAAATGCTACGTCGACTTTTGGTTTTACATGCATTTTTATATTTACAAGTTTTAGGGTACTTGGTAATTTTAACAACCGTCTATCTGCTCTAATCTAACGGTGATAAAATTAGAGCTACCAGAAACTACCAGATTAAAAGAACCTGAAACTATCAATATTTTTTATTTCTAATTGAAATTAAAAGTATATTTAGGTAAATTCGTGTCAAATTCATCCCTTTTCTCATCTCACTCTCTCCCTCGATCGGAGCCTCCCCACTACGCTCATCTCGCTCTCCCCAATCCCCACCCCGCCGCCCTTCTACCCGATACTTCTCCTTCACTTCCCAGCCAGAACCTGCAGACGTTCGTCACGTCCGCGGTCGCCTTCATCTTCCCTCCCCACCTCTCCTCTAGTAGGAGCTTCCGGCGGCCGGCGCCGTCGCCGGCGTCCTCCACCTCCCCGCCAGAATCTGATGTTGGCACCGTCGCCGGCCTCCTCCACTAACCCGCCAACAGCAGCTGTCCGCGGGCGCCCTCCGGCCTTTCCCTCCCCACGCGAGTTCTCAGGTGGAACTGCATTTAGTGGCGTTGTGGAAGAGTTGAAGAAAGTGACTACTCGGGTTGCGCATGTCCTACCAGTTTGTAATGACGGAGGAAGCACAGCAGATTGTTCGTGTGCTCGGTGGACCTGCTGCGGGAGACATAATATCACATAGCTTGAGACTGTCCGATGAAATAACTTTAGAAGCCCTCCGTCCAGAGATTGCTTGGGCACCGATTGCTTCTTGATACTTCAGAAGCAAAGATGGAGTGTACCAGATTGTAGAAGAAGGACACTCTTTATGGGATGGAGCCAAAATATTGCTAAGACAAGCATTACAGCAACACTGGCACCGTTGAGCTCCAAGCTTGGCTAGATCAAGCCTAATTCCTGTAACAACTGAGAATTTCTAGTGAGGACACAATAGCCCCATTGTTGGGCTCCTACTTTTTGCAAGCAAATAACCGATCACAGATGAAGTACTAAAAAAATTAATCAAAAAGGAGAAATACTCAATTGTGCAAACCAGACTATTTTTTATTACAACTTGTCGTCTCGAAATACATACAGTTTTACTATTCAGAATTAAAACATTCTGAAAAACATACAGCACCGCCTTAGAGCTGCTCCTCAGCTGCCTTCTTCTTTCTCTCTGTTGTTTCTCTCACAACAGCACTAGGTAGACTGAGTATCGCCTCACACACAGCCAATATTTTCTGCTTTCTATTTCACTTGTCCCAAACCAAACATGATTACAGAATATATGTAGCAGACCACTTGCTCCTAAACGCACGCCACACTCCACTAGCCATCTGGTTCTGTAATCTCTCTAGACTCGATCTTGATGCTCATGTAACTAACGACTACTCCCTTCGTTTTTTAATATAAGATGTTTTAGGTGTTCTACATATTGTCTAAATGCATACTAAAATGAGTGCACATGCACACTAAAATGTGTCTAGATACATTTATATACATATAAATGTGAACAAATGCTAAAACATTTTATATTAAAAAACGGAGGGAGTACTAGATAATATCCTAGTCCCTGCATGCACTCAGGCAGCTTCGCACCACCAGACGACGTCACACCAACATTTTTTGTACTGTAAACTCTGAACCACAACAAATTACTGCAATCTTTCAGTCACCATGACGTTGTTGATGCCGGAGCCCGGAGACGTGCAGCAGCAGCACTGTACGATGATAGCGGAATGCGTCTGCTGCGCTGGAGAGGGCCATAGAACAAAGCGGTGCAGCCGGAAAGGAGGCTTCGGCTAATCCGTCCTTGGCTACCCAAAAAGCACATCCATGTTCAGTATAGCCGGATATAGCCTAGTTTTCCGCACGAGCCAGAGGTGTCAACTGATCAGGGCACCTACCCCTGCGCGAATCGCCATTGGCGTCACCTCCCGCCGCTGCCTCTGGCTACATCGTTGCGCCGACGATGTCGTCCCTAGGTCTCTGCCGCTTAGAGACGGGAATACGCCCGCTAGCCTCCGGATCGCAAGCTGGCGTCGTTGCCTCTAGGTCCTCGCGCCGGCGCCGCCGTCCACGGGATCGAGGGAGAGAACGGAGGCCGGCGGCGCCGCCCACGGGATCGAGGGAGAGAAGATGGTCACGGGATAGAAGGACGAGTAGCTGTTCGTTTTTTGGTAATCCACACATAAATGACCACACTACCCTGGAGGGATTAACATCTCCTTAACGATTGAAATCAATGGTTGGAATAATTTAGGAGTGGAGTCCAGCGAAATCAACAGCTGAAATAATTTAGGAGGGGAGGAACCGGAAGGCACCGTAAAAGAGCTCTTTTGAAAGTTTGATGACATGGAGGTTTTTGAGAGTGATGGGCGTTCTGGTGGTTTATTGATGTTTTGGCACAGCGATCTGAATGTAACTTCTAAAGTTGCGCAACCCAATTTTATTGATATCAGGATAGATGAGAACCTTGAGACGGGTTGGAGATTCACAGGATTTTATGGGGAGCCAAGTACTGACCGAAAACATTTATCATGGAATTACATGCGTGATCTGAAAAATATGATTGATCTCCCATGGCTGATTGGTGGTGATTTTAACGAAATATTATTTGGTGATGAGAAGGAGGGGGGTAATATTAGACCCCAGCGGTGTATGCAGGGCTTTCGTGATACATTAAATGAATGCAATTTATTTGACATTGGTTTCGTGGGGGATAGGTTCACTTGGCGTCGAGGTCGTATCCGTGAAAGGCTGGACAGAGGTGTTGCTAATCAGTCTATCACAAACTTTTTTCCTAAGTTGGCAGTAGTTCATGAAGAATTTAACAAATCAGATCATCGACCGTTGTTATTCGACACTGAATATTATGAGGGTATTCAGTCTAGTAGGCCGTCTGGGCCGCGTCGGTTTGAGGCTAGATGGCTGAGAGAAGAATCTGTAGATGCAATCGTTGAAGCTGCATGGGAGCGTGCTAAATCAAGGCCAGGTGTGACGGTTGCTCAAGCAACAAGTGAGGTTCATAAATCACTTCATTGCTGGGATAGAAATGTACTGAAGGGACCCCGAACTAAATTGCGGGAGCTCCAGAAACAACTCGATGAAGTGATGTCGGGTCCAATGGATGATGATTCCTTAGACCGGCAAAGATTACTGCAAGTTGAAATTGAGGAACTATTAGAAAAAGAAGAGCTCTATTGGGTCCAAAGGGGTCGGGTTGACTGGCTCAGATTTGGTGATCAAAATACGTCTTATTTCCACAAATCAGCATCAGGTAGACGTAAGTCCAATTGGGTGAAACGGTTGAAAAATGACGCGGGTGTTTTTCAAGAAGATGAAGGAGTTTTACAGTCTCTGGCCGCTGAATATTTTGGTGCTCTTTTTACATCCGAGGTACAGCAGCCGAGCCCAGAAGTCATTGAGAAAGTAAAACCGCGAGTTTCCCAAGTGTGTAATGATGCTTTAACAGCTGAGTATACCCGGGAAGAATTGAGAAAGGCTCTTTTTAATATTGGTGATCTAAAGGCACCAGGGCCGGATGGGCTTCACGCTATATTTTATAAAAAATTCTGGTACGTGATTGGAGAGGACCTTACAGATGAAGTTTTGCTAGCTTTGAACTCAAAAAAGATCCCTGATAGTTGGAATGATACTACCATTGTTTTGATCCCAAAGGTAAAAAATCCAGAGCATATTTCTCAATTCAGACCCATTAGCCTTTGTAATGTGGTCTATAAGGTAATTTCGAAGGTAATTGCTGCTCGGTTAAAAGTCTTTCTTCCAGAAATTATATCCCCCATGCAGAATGCTTTTGTTCCTGGTCGGCTCATCTCGGATAATTTCTTGGTTGCTTTTGAAAGTTATCATGCAATTAAAAATAGAAGAATTGGAAGCTATGGTACATGCGCAGTTAAATTGGATATGCATAAAGCGTATGATAGAGTGGAGTGGAATTTTCTGAAATTGATTATGATTAAGCTTGGTTTTGATGTGGGCTGGGTTGAGTTGATCATGGCTTGCGTGACGTCTGTTCGCTACCAAGTCAAACTGAATAACGGGTTATCTGATTATATTTCTCCATCCCGTGGCTTACGTCAGGGAGATCCATTGTCCCCATACTTATTTTTATTATGCGCGGAAGGGCTAACTAGTTTGATCTCTTATGAGGAGGAACAGGGGAACCTACAAGGTGTGAAGGTCTGTCGGGGTGCTCCCTCTATATCACATATTCTATTTGCTGATGACTCGTTGATTCTCATGAGGGCAGACAGTGCAAATGCGAATAGTTTGAAGCATGCACTTGATGACTATTGTGCTTCTTCGGGCCAAATGGTGAGTGTGGCGAAATCCAGTGTATTTTTTAGCCCTTGCACACATGTTGACAGAAGAGTTGAGGTGTGTACTATCCTGGATATTATGACAGAGGCAATTACAGATAAGTACCTTGGTCTTCCCCCTCTTGTTGGTGTAGATAGATCAGATTGTTTCCAACATCTTATTGATAGAGTTTGTAAACTACTAAGTGGATGGAAGGAGAAAATGTTGTCTTTTGGAGGGAAAGAAGTTTTGATTAAGGCTATCATCCAATCAATTCCGGTTTATGCTATGTCGGTTTTTAGGCTACCCAAACAGATTTGCAAAGGGATAATATCAGCAATATCCCAATTCTGGTGGGGAGATGATGATTAACAAAAGCGTATGCACTGGTTTGCGTGGTGGAAATTATGTATTCCCAAGATGAAAGGAGGTATGGGCTTTAGAGATCTTGAGAGTTTTAATTTGGCAATGCTTTCTAAGCAGTGTTGGAGGCTTATTTCGGATCCAGATTCTATTTGTGCTAGAGTGCTTCGTGCAAAATATTATCCTTCCGGAGATCTTTTGAATTGTGAGTTAAAGAAGGGTAGTTCCTATACATGGCAAAGTATATGGGCTGGCATTCAAACTTTTAAAAGAGGTCATATTTGGAGAGTTGGTGATGGCGAGAAGATAAATATTTGGGAAGATTGTTGGATTCCGACGAGCCCGAGCAGGAAAGTAATGACAAGAAGAGGCAATGTAGTGTTAACAAAAGTTTCAGAACTTATTGATTTTGAGAGTGGAACATGGAATGAGGAGCGACTTAGAGATATTCTTTGGTCAGTGGATGTGGAGAGAATATTGAAAATACCCCTCGCTATTGGCATGATGGAGGACTTCATTGCATGGCACCAAAATAAGAATGGATTTTTCTCTGTTAAATCGGCATACCATATGGAATGGGATTTTCAGCATGGTCGTAAACTGAGACGTACTACTCCCTTCGAGTCATCAGTTTCTAATCCTTTATGGCGAGGTCTCTGGACGTTAAAAGTTCCTGCGAAGATTAAAGTACATTGTTGGCGAAGTTTACTTGGTGCTATTCCTTGCTTTGGAGTGCTAGCGAATAGGCATGTGCCGATTTCAAGTCAGTGCCCTATGTGCTCTGTAGAGTGTGAGAGCATAGCGCATGCATTTTTTAAATGTGCTAGAGCAAGTGATATCTGGGCTGGTCTCGGAATGTCACAAAAAATAGAAGATGCAAGGTTACGTGAGCTGGATGATACTCCGATGCTTGAGTCTCTTTTGATGGACACATCAGAAGTACCTTTGATTCCTGAGATTAGAATTTGTGATATTAGTGCCGTTGCATCCTGGTATATTTGGTGGGAGAGAAGGAAGGCTACCCATGGCGAACAGCTACAAGCACCGGAGAGGTCTGTCCAATCAATTATGGCTCTAGCTCTGAATTATAAGAGGTCTAAGAAGATGGGAGCACGTCCGATTGAGAGGCATGGCTGGCGAAAGCCATATGAAGATCAAGTCAAGCTTAATGTTGATGCAGCTTTCGACGTAGATACTGGAACGGGTGGTACTGGTGCTATTCTCCGTGACCATACTGGTTCTTTTATCTCTGGAGGAAGATGGATCCTAACCAATGTGGAGGATGCAACTACGGCGGAGGCTATGGCTGTTCGGAACGGCCTGATTTTAGCTGGAGAAGTTGGATGCAATAGGTTGGTGATTGAATCCGACTGCATGGATGTTGTTGAAACCATGCAACATGGGGGCAACTCGCTTGGGTCTGCGGCGGCAATCTATGAAGAATGTGCATTTCTCTGTCGTTCGTTTGCACGTGTTAGCTTTTCTCATTGTCCTAGGGAGGCTAATATAGCAGCTCACGAATTAGCAAAGTTTGGTGAGGTGAACCATGGTGTGTGGCATGGGGACCCTCCTATTTGTATTAGAGCTGCAATTGCAAACGATGTAACGATTGTAAACGGATAGAGCTGCAAGTTTTTTGCGCACTCTTTTCCTTACCAGGGTACCAGAATGGGACTGGAAGGTTTTTAATGAGGCGGCTTGCTAGCTTATATTAATAAAGTGTTAAATTTCAAAAAAAAAAAAAAAGATCGAGCACACTCCCTGAGTCTTTTAGTGTGGTCCAATGTAACTTCACCTTCAAATGTTCCTTTCAGATGCAATCTAAACAAAAGTTTGCAATTATGTGGGACATATGCAAGACATAGTATTATCACTCTGCAATATATATATATCAGTGCTTCGATCTTAGGAAATGATGCAAATGATCATGAAAGAAAGTGGAGAAAACCTGCCCGTGGGCACATAGTAAACAAAACAACGCAGAAAAATCAACTGATTAAACCATTAACCTACACTAGCACAAAACCGACCATTAGCGTCGGTGTTTTGGATCAAAGGTCGAAGTCCGTTTTCCCATCTCTAAGTCATTGTTGCTAATACTATGAAATTTTCGAGTTGGTTTTAAAAATGTACTTGGGAAAAAGAGTCTTGTTCGGGTTTTTCAAACTAGCTCCAATAATATTGGTTTTAGACCTTCTTGTAATATTTAACCCACTCCAAAACGGTTTTATCTTGGACAAAATCAACTCCGATAAAACGAAATTGTCCGTATTTATCCGAAGGGCCCGGAAAATATCTGGGTCTGTTCTTAAACTGACTGTGGTAGCAGAGTTAGATAATTAAAGCCTCACTACTACAGAAACGGCTATTAGTGGCGCACCAAATTCCAATTCTGTGGCGCACCCCCAGGTTTGCCTGGTGCGCCACAGAATTCTCGCCACAAAAAATATTTCTGTGGCGCACCTGGGTCGTGCGCCACAGAAAGTAGTTCAGCTTTCTGTGGCGCACCCAGCGTGGTGCGCCACAGAAATAGCTCGGCAGGACCCCTATGCAGAGGAATTCTGTGGCGCATCTTTCCCTGGTGAGTTAGATAATTAAAGCCTCACTACTACAGAAACGGCTATTAGTGGCGCACCAAATTCCAATTCTGTGGCGCACCCCCAGGTTTGCCTGGTGCGCCACAGAATTCTCGCCACAAAAAATATTTCTGTGGCGCACCTGGGTCGTGCGCCACAGAAAGTAGTTCAGCTTTCTGTGGCGCACCCAGCGTGGTGCGCCACAGAAATAGCTCGGCAGGACCCCTATGCAGAGGAATTCTGTGGCGCATCTTTCCCTGGTGCGCCACAGAAAGTGGTGCGCCACAAAAACAAAAAGCGTGCGCCACAGAAATATGAAACAGAAATACCTGTATTTTTCCATTTTGCTGTACAAATACAGGTATATACAGGATTTATACAGGTTTATACAGAAATACAGGTATATTTGACAGGTATATAAACAGACAAACACATTAATCAATATGTCATCACACATATTACTTAGTGCCCGATCGAGATACATATATACACATAGTCACAAAAGTGTCGAATGTTTACACTATTAGTCATGCATGATCAAATGTACACATTACAAATCAAGTGTTCACCGCCTAACTAGGATCAAATGTAGTACACATCGGCGATGATGGTGAGAAAGAGCACGCGGGAGCATGCATGCATCATGGAGTCCTCTTCTTGAGTGGCGCCGGGAACGGTTGATAGCCTTCTTTTGTCCTCCACTCCCTGGTGTCATTTTGCGCCTCTAGTCGTTCTTGGATAGCCCTCTGAGAGAATCCTGAAGATGATTGAGATATATATTGGTTAGTGATATACATAGAGTATAATTTATTCATCTAAGTAGAGAGGCAAGACAATCAATCAATTGTCATGGTTGGAAATCATATGGCTATCCTATTTGGGTTTCATAGCATATAGCATATATATAATATATAACCCTACACATGCACTTCTACAAAAAAGTACACTAGTAATGCTTAGCAAGGCTTTCTTTTATAATACATCCTACCTCTGGGGTAGTGGAAGGACCCTGATTTGTGAATGACATCTTCGAGGATGATCGTTGATAGGTGCAGCTGGATGCGATGGAAGTCTGTTCTATAATCAGCATCGGTGAGACCATCCGCCATTTTGGTGTATTCTGCGAGACCAGATGGAATCTTCGCTTTCTCGCAATCCCGGACAATCCCTTTAAGGTGATGGAGGGCGTAGTAGGCCTCCTTCACGCTGCCATCCAGTTGCTTGACGCAATGGAATCCGGTCCCATGCTGGAACTTGTGTGTGTTTTCATCCGTGAAGAATTCCGCCTTCTTATGGAAGGGGCCTCCCTTTTGGGCATAGGCCTCGAGAGCGTCATCGAGAACACCCTTTATTCTGGTGTATCGTCTCGGCGTGGATTTATTCCCCGAGTCCAAATAAGTGGCAATGGACCACCTCGGGGCTACGCGATGAGTGCGCAGTACTTGTCCCTGCTCAACACAATTGAAACGGAATGTTGGACAAAGGATCAGCGATGGAAGAAATGTACAAGAAGGCATAAGATACGACGGTGGCGAGCGGATGTGTACTTACTCGAAAAAGAAAGGCAGAAGAAGGGTGTTCTTCCTCTTGTTGGCCAGCATGACCCTTACGAGGTACTCCGTGGCCGTTTCCCGTGTCTTTGATCCTTCCACCAGATGGCTGTCGCGCATGTAGTAGGGATCCACTACCGCGACGTACGGGGTATCATCTCTCCTGATCTTCATCGCCTCAGAAAGCGCATATAGGCGGACCATGTTATAGTCCAGCCGTTTAGTGTGAAACAGGTTGAAGATGTCCTCGTACGCTATGAAGAACACATCCGCGGGGTCTTCCTGGACGAAGTCCACCAGCTCGTTTGGCACCTTGACCGCGAACGCCGGGTAACTGGGGTACTTCTCTTTAAGAAGGCTCTCCTCTAGATACAAGATATTATTCTGCAAAGAAATCATGGGTCCTTCTGCAAGGCGGAGCAAGTCCCCAGACAAGATAGGTTTACCAGCTTCATGAACTCGGGTTAAGCCATCCTCACGGGGTGGAATCGTGTCTTCAAGACCCCGGATCTTAGGAGCTGGCTGGCTCGCAGAGGTGGAGGATCCTTTTCTCTTCCTGTGCTTCTTCTTGTCCTTCATCTCTGGGGATTGTGGGGTGGTGAAGTGAACCCCGCTTTAACAGTGTCTTTCAGTGTGTTAGGGCTGAAAATGTTACCCGGTTGAGCTTGATGATCGCCGGCATCTGGAGGCGTGTCGGTGAAGGCCAGGCGCTGTGTGCATGAAGTGGGACGAGCAGGTTGACCGCGGTGGTCGCGGAAGGGTTCTTCATCCACAAGAGGCATGTACATATCATCCCTGCAGGCGCCAGTGTTGATGTAGTCATCGACGTCGACATCATTCTCCTCCTCCTCATTGTCGTCGTTGCCACCAAGTTGAGGTGCAACGGCTTTGTCCTAAACATAAACAATAGCACATCCGTTAGTCGGGAAAGTCGGGGAATTCGGAAAGTCAGAACTAACCTTGGACGGTTGCGGTGAAGACGTTCCCAACAACTGTTTGTGGCGGTTGGTGGCGGCGATGACGGCGGCGGTAGCTTCCGGCCGGTGGTGGGGGCGACCGGCGGTAGCTTCCGGCCGGCGTGGTGGCGGCGACCGGCGGTTCCTTCTGGGTGGTGGTGACGGCTGCTTGTGGCGCCGGTTCATCCGCAACAGCTTTTTGTGGCCGCCTCGACGGGGGCCGAACGACCGGGGGCCGGGGCCTCGAGGTGGCGCCGCCGGTGCGCCTGACCCCATGAAGAACATCCCCAAGACGAATCTGGGTCTTCGGCCATTCCATCATCCACTTCCCGCATTCGCCAAGCTTCATGTGTTTCTCGGCTCCCGGAGGTTGCGTGGGGGGGTCGATGTCACGGAACTCAGGCAGTACCTCGCTCACATTCACTTTCATCACGAGCTCGCTCATTCGGGTGTTGTGCATATCTCGGGTCAAAGGTTGTATGACCTTGGCCCTTGCGACTTCCTTCAACTCACCGCCGACCCCCACCGTATGCAGGAGTATGCAAGGCATGTCCTGGGAGAACACATGTTGGGCACCATGCATGCATGAGATATGGCAGTCATCAAAGGCATATATAGTCATAGAAGATGTCGCGGACTAACTAATTAGTTACCTTGGTGATGGCGTCGAGCTCGGCTAATGTCGAGACAAGGGCGCCGGTGCCGGCGGCCGGCCTATCATTGTCCGGCGCTCGTGCGCATTGTCATTATTCTCCGGCCGGGGGCACCGATGGGGTCACCATGACCGGCGACACGACAGGGGCACCGGGGGGTCACCAGGACCGGCGACACGTTATTGCTGGAGGTGCTGCCGGCGAAGCTGGGCACGTGTATCGGCCCCTGTTGACCTCCCGCTTGCCAAGCAGCTAATCCCTCCATCAATCCAGGGGGTAACAAATTCCGGAGCTTCTCGTCCAGCTTCTCGGCCACTAGCTTGTCCACCATGCTGAGTCCACCTTTTCTTTCTCTAGTGTCGCCACCTTCTTCCTTAGCTCGAGAACCTCGGCTCTATCTTTAGCCGGCTTCCTCCTCTCCTTTTTCTTGTCGGTGTCCGTGCTGTAGTACTCGATGAACTTCATCGCCGTACCAAAGCCGGTCACACGGCCAGCTGACGTCGGCGGCTTTGACTTGTCCCTCCCCTTGTGAACATTCATCGCCCGGTTGAAAGTCGTGTCCCACGGGCCGGCCGGAGCCTCCTGGGACGACGGGCCGACCTCAGCCTCAGCCTTCAACTCAGCCTCCTGCGGACAAAGGAAATAAACGTGAACCCATGTAGAAATCAACGCAAATGGACTTTGAGATATCCGCGGTAATTAAGTTCCTTACCAGCGTTTTCTCGAACTCCAGCACATCTTCATAGTCGGTAACGAATTCCCCCGTCCCCGGCTTCAGATAGTAGCGGGACCGAACAAAGTTCCTAACTTGCTCGTCCGTGATTTTATGCCACGGGTTCTCTTTCCCAAGTCTCGCAACCTCGGCATCCTCCTTGTCCCAAACGGGTTTTTTCCTGCGTAACCGCCGCTTCCCAAATGGTGGTTACCTAAGTTCAGTGCCCGCATGTTCTTCCCCCACTCGGTCCATTTTTCAGCCTCCGGAGATGCCAAGGACAACTTCAATGCCTCGAACTCTTCTATGTCGATGTACGGCTCTTTGGCACTGATCTCTTCCCAGCTAAGACCCTTTTCAATCTTCGCCTTCACCCGGCCTCTCCAGCTGGTCAAGGCGGTGTTCATCTTCGTGATGGCGAAGTTGTCCACCTTTTTGTTTCCATCATCCGGGAAAATGTATCGTTCGTGAAGCTTCTTGAGGAGTTGTGTGCGCAAAGCCTCATTCTCCGCGCTCCTGAGGTCATACGTGTTGATCGACACGGTTTCCCGGAGGATGCACCCTAGTTGCATGCTGTACCCTTTTGCGATGTGCCTAGGCTCCTGGGTTGGCCACTTAAGGAGACCTTAGTGAACGTGTCGGTGACGGTGCCGACCGCTTGCGGTGTCCGGTCCTTCCTCTGCTTCTTAAGCCTCTTAGCGGGGGTTACCACCACCACCGCCATCCGTGTGGTCGTCACCCCCGACATCCGTGTGGTCGCCGCCCTCGGTGGTGGTGGTTGCGTCCCCATCTCCGTCGGTGTCCTCCGCATCCTCTATCTCCATCTCTAACTGGAAGTCACCATCGCCGGCACGAGCCAGTTCGGCGGCCTCCGCATCCTCCATCTCCGGGTTCACTTCCCAGAACGACATGTTCTTTTCTCGTGCTTGTTCTTCGACGCTCATGTGCTTAGAAGGGCCGGGCGCGTCAGCCGACATGTTTGCACTGCATTGAAAAGAGGCAAAAGTTAGTACAACAAAAATAAGAAAAACATCACTTAATTTGGTACTAAGATACCCCGGCCCATGCATTAGTCGCAATACCCCATATGTCCCTTTTTTAGCAAAGTCATGCCAAAATTCACGAAAAATTTCGGCATGACCTTTGCTAAAAAAGGGACATATGGAGTACCCGAATTTGCCGGAACGGAAGTTAATCGACGTTCCGGCAATCTCAAGGGCCTCACGGGGTACCTGCACAAGCATTTCACAAAAAATATGCACAACTCCGGCCGGCATCTCCGGCCGGCATCTCCACGACACGAGGGTCGGAGCACAAACACGACACGATGGTCGTGGACACATATATATCCATCAAATATCATGGCCGGCATAGCTGGCCGGCAACAGCATCACAAACAAAACCACGACACGATGGTCGTGGTAGCACAGAACACATGGTCGTCACGGGAGCTCACCAAGGGCGTCTTCTTGCCTAGCCGCACACACAAGCACCTGTACAACCAAAGGAAGCCTCTGATTAGTAAAGAAAAAGAGGCAAAAAAGTGAGAATAAATCACCTGGGCAATCATAAAGCAAAATATAAAGATTCTAATATCGTATGCAATATTTAGGAACATGTTATCATTTTCCCTCTAAAAGCAAAACTTATTACCTCATGCACATACACTTAGCAATTTTTTTACAAGAAAAACCACAATAAAACCAGATGTTACCCTTGCTGAAATAGTATCTAATATGCATTGTTGACCATATCTTCTCTAAACATAATGGTATGTAGGCTGTAGCTAACTGCAAACCTGATACATGCTAGCAAAGTGCAAAAAAACATGGCACAAGTCACCATCTACTGAACTACCATGACTTCTATTCCTCTACCTTTCAGCATCTGTTCCTCTACCTTATGCATCACCTTTATGTTGCTCAAGAGAATATCCTCCAGCATTTTGAAGTACCAACATCCAAACACAAATCATTTACGAAATGGAATAATTTATCCAAATTAGAATCAGTTCTTTGATCCAAGACTGCACCCAAATTAGAATCAGTTCAGAAGCACTAAACCTATCCAACTAGTTCATGTCCATTTAGGTGTGGCATTTTCACAAACACCTGCTATGCAGGGTGGAGGGGAGGGAGGGACGTGCGGGAGGGAGAGGGATGGAGAAGCACCTTGGGGAAGGGATGGAGGTTCCGAGGGCAGAGTTGTCGAGGGCGGCGGCGATCGAGGACGGCCGGTCCGAGGGCGGGTGAGAGAAGGGGATGGGCGTGGGGAGCAGGGTGGGGCAGGGGCGGAGCGCAGGGGAGGCGCGGCGGTGCAGGGATGGGCACGGCGGGGCAGGGTTGGGCGGGGGCGGCCGGCGGCGGCGAGTAGGGGCGGGGGCGACCGGCGGCTGGGAGTTGTGCGCGCGCGGGGAGTTTGGGACTTGCGAAATTTCGGAGACGATGGAGAGAGGTGGACGCGCGGGGCCACATGTAAGTGGCAGCCAGGTAATTCTGTGGCGCACCGTCAGATGGGTGCGCCACAGAAATGCAGGATTCTGTGGCGCATCTGCTAGGGGATGCGCCACAGAATTCTCATATTTTGTGGCGCACCCGCTAGGGGATGCGCCACAGAATTATGTGGCCTGGCAGTTTAAAATCTGTGCTGCTGTAGTTTGACAACAACATCAACATATCTCAATGGTTTACACTTCTCAAACCTGTACTTAGACAGCCAGGTTCGAATCCTGGCTGTCCCACATTTTTTTTTCTTTAAATTTTTTTTGGTTAAATTTAAATAAAGAACACACAAAATTTATTGGTCTTGCATTGTCTCACACCAAATGTCTCATACATATTCATGATCATACATATGCTTCCATTGTCTCACACACACACACAAATTAAATACACCAAAAAAGTCTCTTCTTCGTCTCGGTTCCGCGAGCTAGCTTCTCTTCTTTCCCTTCTTCGCGGTTGAAAACTTTAGGCCGGTGACCTTGAGATTTCTTCGCGTGAACGGACAACCTTTAGTAGGTAGGGAGGTCTTCCTTCTTTGTGTACTAGTAGTAGGCATGTCGAAGAACTTGTCGAATTCCTCCTCGATCTTTGGCTCGTTGTCCAAGTCTTGCTCGGTGGCGCCTCCTTCCATTCCGATGATGCTCCTCTTGCCCCTCCTCACGACAACACGGCTAGGCTTTGACGGGTCGGTAATGAAGAAGCATTGCTCAACTTGGCTAGCGAGTACCCATGGCTCATTTTTCGCGGAGGCGTTCTTCGATTTGGCATCGGGTATTACCATGGTGGTGAAATACCGGCCTTCTTTGACGACGTCCTTGGCCCATCTTACACGGAACATTGGCACCAACTCTCCACAGTAGTTGAGCTCCCATATGTCCTCAATCCTTCCGAAGTATCTTTGCTTGACAGTAGCCTCCTCATCGCCGTAGGATAGCATAGTTACTCCTGAGTTTTGATATTCCGACTTCTTGTCCTTTTCCTCGGTGTAGAATCTGTAGCCGTTGATGTCGTACGCCTGATAGGTCTTTACGTTGTGCGAGGGACCCCGTGATAAGGAGAATATGAGTCTTTCATCTTCCGTAGATGGTGCTTTTTCTTTGCTAGCTCCAGTTGCTTTTGCTTGAACCAACGCGTGAAGCTAGAGTTGTGCGCTCTGGTTACGTCTCCCTTCTTCCTCGGCCGGCCCAGTTTGATGTAATGTTGCTCGAGTAAGCATTTGTGCTGTTCCACCCAAGTTTCGATCAATTGTAAGTGTTGTAGCGCGACCCGGTGAGCCCTGTCGAAGTCGTCCTTTCGACCCTGCATGCTGACAAAGGTTGAGCTGGTGCCCTCTCGGTGACCATATCCATTGAGCCTGCCGAAGTGTTTCCTCGTGGGAGACCAACATCCTGGTTCTCGGTGCTTAGATAATTCTGGCAGAAGGAGATGCACTCGTAGGTTAGAAAGCCCTTGGCCATGCTTGCGTCTGGATGGGACCTGTTGCGGACGTATCCTTTCATGACACCGTTCATCCTTTCGAACGGCATCATGTAGTGCATGAACGTTGGCCCGAGCTGCCTGATGTCATCAACGACATGGAGAAGGAGATGCACGCAGATATCAAAGAATGCTGGCGGGAAGTAAATCTCGAGCTCGCATAGTATCAGCACGATCTCTTCCTGTAGCCTGTCGAGCTGCTTCACGCCGATCGACTTCCTGTTGATGACGTCGAAAAAGTTGCAAAGGGCAAGCAGCGTATCACGGACGTGCTCGTCCATTATCCCTCGAATCGCAACGGGAAGTATCTGCGTCAACAGCACGTGACAGTCGTGAGACTTCATCCCGCTAAACCTCTTCTTCGTTCCGTCCAGATATCTGCTTATCTGCCCCGCGTAACCATGAGGAAATTTGACTCCTAGGAGACACATGTAGAATTGCTCGAGCTCCTCCGGACTCATAGTGAAGCACGTAGCGGGAAGCACCACAGTGTTCTTCTTTACCCTTTTGCGGCGACCTTGAGTCCCTTCCGTCTGATCATCATCATCATCATCGTCATCGCTATCGGGGCCTGAAGATCTTTCCTGACACCAAGCCATTTCAGATCGTATCTTGCTTTCGTCCCATCCTTGGACTTTTCCGGCATGTTGGAAAGAGTGCCAAGCAGAGCCTCGGTGACATTCTTCGTAATGTGCATCATATCGAGGCTATGTGGCGTCTTGAGGACCTTCCAGTACTCCAAGTCGTGGAAAACAGACCTCGCTTTCCATACACCCAGCAGCGGATCTACCTTCGGTCGTTTCTTTCCCGGCGCGGGGCACTCCTCCCAATTTTCAACAGCTCGTCGATTTCTGTGCCGCTCCTCGGGCTCGGGGTCCTTCGATCTCGTCCTTACCATTGAACAGGTCACCGCGTTTTCTCCACGGGTGATCCATGCGAAGCCACCTTCGAGCCCCTGGGTACACGGTTTTCGAAGACCCGGGATTCCTTGGTAGCTGGAGATGCGGGGTCTTATCCATGCACCTGACACATGCGCAGAATCCGTGGCCTACCTGGGCCGATACATATGAGCAACCAGGATAGTCCTGCACCGTCGTGAGCAACGCGGCTCTCATGTCGAAATAATCTCCAGTGTAGGCATCCCACGTACGGGCTGGCGTCTCCCACAACGTGGCTAACTCCTCTTTCAACAGCGCGAGATACAGATGTATGTGGACACCTGCTTGTTTCGGCCCCTGAATGAGAATACTCATGTGTATGTACCTTTGCTTCGTGCACAACCACGGGGGAAGGTTGTAAGGCCATACAAACACGGGCCAGGTGCTATGCGTGCTACTCTGGTTGCCGAACGGATTGAGTCCATCGGTGCTCATACCGAGCCTGACGTTCCTTGCGTCGCCTCCGAAATTTCCGACGGCGTCCAACTCTTGCCACTGGCTAGCGTCTGAAGGGTGTGTAAGGATCCTGCCCTTCTCCGGATCTTCTTCGGGCTTCTCCCTTTCCGCGTGCCATTGCATGAGCTTTGCTTCCTTAGGGTCCACGAAGTACCGCTGCAGACGGGGAGTGATAGGAAAGTACCATACCACTTTTCGAGGAACTTTCTTCCCACGGCTCTTGTACCGTCCTTGGCCGCACACCGGACATGTGGTTCTGTCCTCGTACTCGCCCCGATAAATTGCGCAATCATTGATGCAGGCGTGGTATTTAACGTGCGGTAGGTCAAGAGGGCAAACGACTTTCTTGGCCTCCTCGATACTAGTTGGCAATGTGTTCCCCTCGGGAAGACGCTCGTGGAAGAATTGCATGTTCTTGTTGAAGCTCGCGTCGGTCCATTTGTTTCCCGACTTCATCTCCAGAGCATCAAGCGTTACTTGCAAGCGCGTATCCTGTGGCCGGCACCCAGGATACAACGGAGTCTTCCCGTCTATCTCCATTTGCGCCAGCTTGGCTTTCTCTCTAACGGTGCTCGCGTTCTTGAGGAGCAGTTCTTGAACATGAGACTCCATCAAGGCCGACATTAGCGAGCTCTGCGGCGTGTTCGCGTCTTCTCCACCACCATCATGACCATGTGTCGGCATCTCCTTCGTCACGATCATCTTGCCCGCCCTCGTCTTCAGGCGCAACATTTGCTGTCGGCGCTTGGTTGAAGCCTTCCATGAAACCGCGCCTGAGCAGGTGTTCCTCCAATTGTCCGGAATCAGGGTCGATCCATCTCACAAGTTTGCAACTTCGACACGGACATCGTATCTGGCGCCCGTTGCACCGACTCATTTCCGCCTTCGCTTCTTCCTTGTAGTTGTTGATTCGACTGGAGCTCATCTTGATGACCATGGTCGCCTACGCGGTATACATATAGAGTATGTGTTATTAATTAGAATTAATTAACCGCAACATGCACACACACATACAAGCTTCTCATGCGGGAAGTCGGAAAGTCGGAAATGTTCGACGAAAAAATTCGGCATGACTTCCCCTAAAAGTAGGACATATGTGGTGCAAAAATTTACCGAAATGGAAATGAATCAACATTTCGGCAAACATCCATGCACCACGCCGGCGCAAGCAACAACATGCAAAGATTCATGCAAACCACACACACAAGTTTCATGCATAAACATCGATCGCCGCGCCACACACAATCGCCCGCCGACAAGTTTCTCATGCCTTTAACAAACATCCATCCAACAATACCCACCTAGTAGATCTAGATCCGTTGCCGAGACGTGACCGTGATCGATGAGAGAGAGTGTGTGGTGATGGAGAGAAAATAGTGGACAAAAAGAGAGGAGGAGAATATATATGGAGGCTCTCCCCAAGCCTCACCAATTATATATCAAATAAAGTAGGTTTAATAACAAATAATGGAGAATAGGATGGTCAAAATGGCATGGGAGAGAGGAGGAGCTCGAGCTAGATGGGAGGATGAAGAAGGTCACATGGGGAAAGGGTGTGCCACCTTTTTGTAGATCTGGGCCAACATTCTGTGGCGCATGGTGTGATGCGCCACAGAAATTGAACATTCTGTGGCGCACCGTGTGGTGCGCCACAGAAACCCAACTTTCTGTGGCGCATCCTACACCATGCGCCACAGAATGTTGAGTTTCTGTGGCGCACCAGACAAAGTGCGCCACAGAATTGCCCCAGATGGACTTTGGCTCAATGATTGCACGTGGGACCCACAGAAATTCTGTGGCGCATGTTCTCTGGTGCGCCACAGAAGTGTGGCTTTTTGTGGCGCATTGGAGGCCATGCGCCACAGAATGTGGGCTTTCTGTGGCGCATGTAACAAATATGCGCCACAGAAAGGTGAAAATTTCTGTGGCGCACGAGTATGCATGCGCCACAGAAATAATTCTGTGGCGCACCAATTAGGGGTGCGCCACAGAGTGCCAACCTTCCTATAACCCTTTCTGGTGTAGTGCCTGACTCGACAAAACCGGGCCATCAGAATTTTGCCGAGTTCTCTGGATTTCGTGGTGCTCACTGTAATTACATTCAAGTCGGTTTTGAAAACCAACAAATACATTGCCGGTCTAAAAAATCCCGACAATCCTTAACATAAGCCTTGACTTCATCACAAAATTCTAGTTAGCCATCTCAAGAAACTAATTCTCAGAATTGTCTATATGGCTTCACAAAGGGCAGGGCCATTTTCTTACTTGGACCTTTGAATGTATTCTAACAATGCAAGCAATCAAAAATATATGTTATCATCCTAAAAATTGACATATATAAAAATCCTTTGACGAGATTGAATATGCTACACCATAAAAATCATATGTCACCTTGTCTTGGATACTACTTTGTGGGCTAGATCAAATATATTTTCAGGCCAGACATTCTTTGTTGCTATTTTCAAGAGCATACATAGAAATAAACTTCATTGTGAAAAAGTAGTGCATTAAGATGATCCCCTCTCCTCCATTATCTTTGTCTTTACATCTCACCTCCTCCAGTAAATTATTAGCAATGTATGCACATGAGGGCTTCTCCTTTTTCATCAAGATAAGGGCTTCTCCTTTACCCCCATTCAAGCTCCAAACGATGATTTCGATATGCTAACCTCCTCATCACATGCACATGTCATGACAAATAGGTCCTCTACCTTAAGCCATCAACTTGTTAATCCAGTTAACTTGTAAAGTCTATATATAAGAAATATTGCATGCTTCCTATTAATGTCAAAACTAGATTAATGGAACTCACCATCGAGCTTTATAGAAACAATGTGGCATGTACCACGTCAGCAATATTGGTCTCCCATCTGTTCTTTCCATCCTCGCATCAAGGAATTTACTCCTACGATGAAAAAAATGAATGCCTTGTTGCTTCTTTCACCGCTTTCTCCTCGAGGGAAAATTTAGAAGTGGTCTAATCCATTCTTAATGCCTCCACCTAGCATACCTATTAGGTGTTATAAAAATCCCATAAGTGACCAAAGGAAAGTATTGTGACGTTGGGGTACCCAGTCAATACCCTGATGGTACTAGGGATTCGAAGGAGGGGAAACGAGCGCGCTAGTAGTATCGTCGGCTAACGAGGAAGAGGATTTACCCAGGTTCAGGACCCCGGAGGGTAACACCCTACTTCTTGCGTGTCTAATATGTATTGATTTCGAGGTTGCAAGGTTGCCACAAAGGCTGTGGTTATGGAGATGCGATCTCACTAGGGTTCTAGATCCTTTGCCCGGCGGCCCATCCCATCCTTCATATAGAAGGGTGGGTCTCGGGTGCCCGTGATAGGGTAGGTTACTTGGTCGGTGGAAACCTAGGGTTTCCTAATTATCTTGCTCCGTACTCCAGGAGGTAATGCAACATGCGCATTTGTAGCTTCTATGTAGGCCTGATCTTCGATGGGCCTCCCGGTGGGCCTGCGGCTGAACCGCACCAGGTATACAAATGGTGGGGTACCCGGAGGGTATGCCCACGTCATATTGGCCGTGTCGTTCCTCAGAAAGATATGAATTGCTTATTCAAAACAAGTTCCTTGTCATATAAAGAATGATATAAAAATCAAAATATGGTTTGTGACCTCATCATTCAAAATGATGCGCTTATCCACAAATTATTTCTATATATAAGAAACTTGAACTTGCCTAGGTTCTATTATTTTGGTAATTTAACTAGTGCATGCTGAGTCAAATTGTTCCAAAAAAAAGGGGCTCGTTCTAGTTAAGGGATGTCAATGGCATCAATTTAAGTTCAAACAAAGCTCTTCTTGTTAGGTTTCCTGTGGCGATTTTGAATTGTGGAGTGACCACTAGTCTGGCTAAGCCATTCATCCATATTTTCCAAATTGCATATAGTGGTACAATTATGGAAATTCATCAACATTGTTGGGTTTAATTAATGATCTTTTTCGATCTTCCATGTTCAAGCTAGAGTTTGATGAGCTATATATTTTTATTCATCTCCTACTCCTATTTCACACTGACTGAAGCTCCAATTATTCATGGACCTACATTTGGGGTTACAGTTGCTCCGATAGAATAATTTACTACACATGGGTTTTAGAGATACACCTATGCCGAACACTAACAAAATGGGTTTAAATATGTAAATTCTCAAGTTTCAAGATCCCCCCCCCCCCCCCCCCCCTTATTATTGCTTCAAGATCGCATAACACCAAGTCATGATCAGAAGCCCAACTTCAGTTGACATCAATAGTTTGAATGATTTTATTTGTAATGACTATCCTTCTAGCAATATATTAGTAGCCTTCTCGCAACCTCCATAATTCCTTCGGCAGGGCCCAAATTATCTTTGTGATCCCTTCGTCATGAATTAATCTTCACAATCACAGAAGGTTTCATTGGGAAGCAAACAAATGGAAAAAGGGTTGGAAGAAATTACCTAAATTTACCTCCTTAAAAAGTTACTTCAAAATCAGGCTTAATTGTAGTGCACTCACATTGACTGAGACATGAGTGCAAGTCTCGTCTTTTTTGCTTGAACTAATTTCTATTGGAAAATGTTATATCTAATGTTGTGTTAAGAGGCCCTTCTAGCATATCAAAATTACTACAATTTTTGTTGATGGAAATAGGCTTGATCAAATTCTCATATATTCATGTTCGTAAATTAATAGTTGACTATTACATAAGATTCATCCCCCCCCCCCCTCCCCTAGTATCTTCCAATCAAAAAGAAAATACGACCACATTCAAACGGTCTAATAGTTTATATAAATGCATACAAACAGAAACATAAGTATGCAACAACTTCACATATACAAATTGGTTTATCATCCTTCGAAAACAAGAGTTTTGATATTTCAATTTTATTCATTCTTATCCACGGTATCCATATATGAATAAATAATATCTCATTCAACACGGTTTATGCCCTTCTAGGAGAAACACACCAGATCTCAAACCTGCCAACTTATAACAATTTTTCAGAATGCCAAGACTACCCCTCGACTCAAAGTGGCAATATATATAACAAGACAAACTAGTTTGTAATGCCAAGCTTAATAATTATTTGTTTTACTCCACCTTTTGTCACTCGGTCCACTTGTGCAACCCTTGTAGTGACGATATGACTATTGGCTTGCTCCATACCATCACGCTTTTTTATTATACATTTTTTTCCACCTTTTGGTGTATCATTATTTTCTTACGATCAAAATTCTCTAAACGTGCTTGTAAGAAAAATAACTACTCCCTCCGATCCAAAATATGTGTCGCAGTCTGAACTAGGGTAAGTTCTAATCTGCAACACTTATCATGGATCGGAGGTAGTAGACTTTAAGTGATCCCATGTTCCCAAAGAAACAAATGGTTGTGAATCACCACCAATCTAGGGCCTTCTACAACTTTCTTGTCGATTTCGGAAAACTATGCCCTAAACTTTGGCAGATTTCATCTTATATAATTCTAGCTCATACCATCCTTGGAGAACTGATGCCATAATCTCCATGAGTCGTAGAATCGTGTCATCTCATTCTACTATGTTATATGTTACATATACTATGTAGTAATGAGAAATCATGTGGACGACGTGTCGGTGTTCATCATCTCTGCAACAGGCTTCTCTAGGACTGATTTATTTTGAATTTATTTCATGCAGTAGTACATTTTCTAACCCCAAAATTCCAATAAAAAAGGAAATGTGCCGCATTTAACCGGTATGGTAGATTATATAAATGCATACCAACCGAAACATAACTACCATTACTATGCAATGTAAAACTCAGAATCGATCAGGTAGATTGGGTCTACTCGGATGAGTTCCGAGGCCCTCGTGACTTGTATTTATATTAGGCAATAGCGATAGAATACAGGAGGTCGACTAGGAGTCGAGTACATGTCCGATGCGGTATCAAATAATCCTATCGCTAACACCCTCCCTTAATCACAACTTGGACAAGTTGAGATTATGCTTGAATTCCTCGAACTGCCGTACAGAAAGCGGCTTTGTAAAACCATCAGCTACTTGATCTTGTGAAGGAACAAAACGAATCACCAGCTGCTTGTTGAGAACTCTCTCTCTGACAAAATGAAAATCTATCTCAATGTGTTTAGCTCTAGCATGAAACACTGGATTTGGCTGACAAATATGTTGCTCCCAAATTATCACACCATAGACATGGGGGTTGCCTTAGCTTGATACCGAGTTCTGCAAGCAAGGAATGTACCCATATTACCTCGGTTGTGGCATTTGCCACAAACTTGTATTCTGATTCTGTGATGGACCTAGAGACTGTGGCTTGCTTCTTTGCACTCCAAGAAATAAGGTTTGCTCCAAAGAAAACAGCAAAACCACCAGTTGAACTTCGATCATCTACACAACCTGCCCAATCAGCATCTGAGAAAGCACTTACTAGTGTCGAATTTGATTTCATGAATGTTAGACCAACGTCAACTGTGTGCTTAACATATTTCAGAATACGCTTAGCAGCAGTCCAATGCACTGTGGTGGGAGCATGCAAATACTGACAGACTTTGTTCACGGCATAGGAAATATCAGGTCTCGTAAGCGTGAGATACTGTAATGCACCTACCATACTCCTGTACCTTGTGCTATCATCTGGTCCGAGCATCTCACCTTCACTAGCCGAGATCTTCTCTGAAGATGACAATGGAGTGGGCGAGCCCTTGCAATTGATCATCCCAACACGTGCAATAATGTCTCTAGCATATTTTGCTTGATTGAGCACTATACCATTGGCAACTTTCTTAACTTCAATTCCTAGGAAGTAATGAAGATCACCAAGATCCTTCAAAGCAAATTCCTTGCTTAAATCTTTCATCAACGCATCAGTGGCAGCTTGTGAGGAGTTGGCAACTATAATGTCATCCACATAAATAAGCATGAAGATGGTGATGTTGGACTTGTGATAGATGAACAAGGACGTGTCAGATTTTGAGGCAATAAAACCATAGCTTATCAGCTGAGAGCTCAACCTGGAGTACCATGCACGAGGTGCCTGTTTCAGACCGTAAAGCGCCTTGTCAACTTTACAAACATAGTTCGGTCGTCTCTTGTCTTCATAACCTGGTGGTTGTCTCATATATACCTCCTCTTTCAGAACACCATATAAGAACGCGTTCTTCACATGCAACTGTCGCAAACTCCATCCCCTGGAAACAGAAATTGCCAAGACAAGACGAACTGTTGCAATTTTGACAACAGGACTAAAAGTATCCTCATAATCTATACCATAGCGTTGCTTGAAACCTTTGGCTACCAGTCTAGCCTTGTATCTGTCAATCGTACCATCAGACTTCCGTTTGATTTTATAAATCCATCGACAGTCAATAATATTTGCACCATGCTGTTGTGGAACCAATCTCCAGGTTTTATTTTTCATGAGAGCATCATGTTCTTCATCCATAGCTTTTCGCCAATTTGTATTTTCAAGCGCATCTTGTAAATTAGCTGGTTCATCTGTAGTTGTCGACAAACACCAACGAACTGTACCATCCGTGTATTTTCTTGGCTGAAATATGAGATAATAACACTAGTCATACAAAAACTTGCGTGGTGCGAGCAAATTCATACAACAACTTAAAAATTGGGGTGAGGTAGTCCATAAACTTGTCATGAGGGTGCAAATAAGTACAAAATAGTTCTGGGCATGACACGTGGTATTGTTCTTTTTACGATTAACCCCCACTGGTCTGTTTTTATTTTTAACATCTACAGAAGAGCAGAAAATTCAGGCCAAGGCGGCTGATTTGTCGCCGGCAAGCACTGTTGGAGCCGAATCTCTCAGCTCTCTCTCAAGAACAAGAAAGTATGGAAGAACACAAGAAGTTTCGGCCTCGGCTGTTTCACACAGCCCACAACCTTTTCCTCTATTTCTCTTGTTAAGCAAACATGGATACAACTCTGAATAAATAGGCTGACACACACACACGCACTCGTACCACGCAGCCACGCTAACCACTAACACCACGACCTGCATGCACTGACCCACTAACTACATGCACGATCTACGACTTGGCCTAGCTAACTAACTGCTGACTTATCTACTCCTAAATTCTCTCACAGCTAACAGATCAGAACATGCATGTACAGCAGCCTCTCACCACCGTCGGGCATCTCGCAATCAGCCGCATCTCGCTTTCTGCATCTCACGGCACCTTGCATCTCACCTTCTGCATGCATACTCTGAAACTCCACTAGCTAAATGCAATGACGAAAAAGAAACCAAGACACATGCAGATAACTAAATCAAGATTAGAGCTAACAAATCTCAAAACAAAAAAAAAGATTAGAGCTAACAAGCACCACGTCACGAGTCACGACGGTGGTAGGCTGGTAGCACGTGAGCGCCTAGGAGCGGTGGGGGAAGCTTTGCCACCAAAGGAATCGTCCTCGGAGCCCCTAAATCGATGACATGGTCATCGTCTTCTTCGCTGCAGGCGGACTTCTGCTCGCTTGATTCGCCCCCGCTGATGTACCCCATATTCCTAGCTCTGCCTCCTGAGCTCCCTCAGCTGCTGCTGAGTCTGCCTTGTCCGTCCCCTTCGAGGAGGCCAAGACGCGCGACACCGCCGAGGGTACTCTGACCTGGTGCAGTGGTGCGCACCAAAACCATGCCGCTGTTCTCCGCCTCCACCTAGTCCATAGAGGACGTACAGAGCCCATGGTGTCTGGCGTCGGGCAAGGTAACAACAACTACCGAGCGGCGGCCCATGATCCCCGGCTTCGGCGGCGGCCGACAAAGCACGATGGCGGTCATGCCCTGCAAGGATGACGACGTACGCGACGTCGCCGGCCGCCGGAAACCATCAGGGAGCTCGTGTTTGTGGCCGTCCGCCCACCACCGCTTGGGCGCAGAGAAACGGTGGTGGAACCGTGGAACTCCAGTGGCCGGCCGCCCGCTACGCGGGCGAAAAGGTGGACAAACGGGAGAATGAGGAGCTGGGAGGCCATAGCGGACGTGCAGGACCGCGAGCTGGGCGTGGACAACAGCTCTACATGGCGAGGGCGTCGGACTGGTCCCCTGGAGCTCCGACGAGAGCCCTATGGCTCATCGGCCTTCGACACCCCATGTGGTGCAGATTGCAGGCCTAATGAGCTACCCGCCGTGCCGTTGCACCCGAAGGGCATCACCGAGGACGACGTGCTCCCAGTGGCTTTGCAGGAAATTTTGGGGGCACGAGTACCCGGACGTGTAGTAGCAGGTGCCACAATCTGGTGTGTAGGAGCTGTAGCCGCAGAGACTTGCTCCCCGTCGGTGTCAGCGCCAGCAGCCTGGCGGTCAGCTGACACGGTTTGTCCTTGAGACGCAGAAGATCCTCCGGCGCTCGGTGTGGCCGATTCTGTGGCGATGGTGTGGCCGCGAGGAGAGGACGGCGCAGACGCGCAGGGGAGACAGCTGGGGACCCGCGCGAGGAGGCAGCAGAGGTCGACCCGTCCGTGGCGGCATGCGCAGGAGAAGAAGGCTCCTGATCCGACGTGCCCTGACCTGAAAAGGAGTGTGCGGATCCCGGCGAAAATTCGTCTAGAGAAAAGTCTCGTGTCCTGTGCTCGTGTCCTCTTCCGTAGATATTTCATGGATGATTTGTTCACTGTTTTGGGTGCGGTTTTGTCTCAATTCTCAGCATTTTGTCCCGTTCGTCGTCCAGCAACCTGTACAACATCACGAGCAGGTCTAACAACAGGATTAGTAGTAGGATCATTAGCCACATGTAGATCATCAATAAGTAAGTCACCATGTTCAGAATTTTGAATAGTTTGATCTAGCAAAAGGATTTCTTTTCGAAGCAAGGCACCAGCATTTGGATTAAGCGTTTTGAACAGAAAAACAGCCTCGTCAAAAACAACATCGCGAGATATATACACACGTCCAGAGGAGACCTGATGTAGCCCAACCTTGGCCCATCACCATGTCAAGCATCCCAACTCATCGCAAGTCACCACGGAGCTCAAAGGTGAACTCTTTCCTCTACAAGATCCCATTTCGTGCCCCTTTGGATGGTATACTACTTGAGCATTTACCCCTTTGCTATGCTAGGTATCACATGACGAGTACGACCATCCGGGAAGATGCCGAGGAAGCCAAAGAGTCAAGACCATCCAAGGCGTACGCATGGAAGAGGAGGAGAAAGCGCCAAGACGTTGAGGAAGAAGAAGAGGAGATGGAAGAAAAGAACCAGGCGGCGGTACTACCGCCCGAGCCGGCGGTACTACCGCCAAGACGCTACCGCCACCACTACCGCCAGGGCTACCGCTGAAACGCCCCTTCAGACCGCACTCCCGGTACCGACCGGTACCGCTACCGGTACCGCTGGAGGTACCGTCGAGGTGGGAAAATTCGACGCGGCCCGCACCGGCGGTACTACCGGCTAGGCCAGCGGTACTACCGCCAGTGCGGGAGCAGTTCGGGCAGAAGGCCCGTGTAACCTCTCTCCACCTACCCCCGTTTGGTCAACACTATTTATAGAACCTCCTGAGCCAGATCTAGGGATAGACTATGATTTGGGATTAGAGCAGAGCCTTGCTCCTTCTTCTCAAAGTAGTCCTTTCCTCCTATGGAGATGAATCAAGGCCTCTCCTTGTGGAGATGAACCAAGGCCTCCCCTTGTGGAGAAGATCCCTTCGTGGATACCAAGGCTTCCTCTTGTAGTTTGCTACTTGCCAATCTTTCATCCTAGGGTGATTCTATTGGGTTGGTTTGGATTGACCAATTGGACAAACAATCCTAAGAGTAAGGTGTGCTTGGGAGAGGAGAATTGGGGGCTACCCTCGGGGCTTGTTACCAATTGAATCTTACTGAGTTGCTACTTGCTAGTTATCCTTGATTTGGTGTTTTCCCCTCTTTGTGTTCTTGTGTTCATCCCTTGTTCTTCGTGTTCATCGATCCCTCCGCCCAAATCCGTGAAAATCGGGACCAACCTACATCATATGGTATCAGAGCTCTAGGTTGCCACGGATTTGATTTGTGTTTCCACCAAAATCCACCAAATTTTTCTTTGTTTTTGAGAAATTCGAAAATTTCCACCAAAAATAGCCTTTCCTTGATTCGAGCCGATCTGTCGATTTGTTGCGTTTTTGGTAGTTTTTGTCCATGGATCTGTTGCTTTAGGACCCCCTCCACCTTTGTTTGCGTTCCCTAGCCTCAATTTTGCCGATTTCCCACGAATTCGAGGAATTTTTGGAGCCCAAATCCGCCCAAATTCGAGTCAAACTCGAGCAGTTTCGTGAGCAGCGGTACTACCGCCAGGGCCAACTTTTTCAGAAATTTTTCTTTTCTCCTCGATTCGTTTTGGCATTTCCTCTTTGTGTTTGAGTCCTTCTTGGTGTGCCCTACGTTTACGACATCGACAAGCTTCCGCAGCAACGCATCATCAACGCCAAGCGACGGCGCCACCAAGGACTCGACATTTCCCCATCATCATAATCCATTGTGAGCCCTTCTTCCTTTCGTGTACCTTGACCTATCGGACTAGCTCCTTGATATTGCGGGGCATTGCACTTGTTCGAGTGATTGTCTTAAAGTATTGGCGAGTGTGTATCATTAGAGATCTTGGCACTAGCAAAAGAGAAGGAATCATCGTCAAAATCAAAAATCAAAAAAAAGAGAAAAGAAAAGAACATGAGTAGTGCCAAGTATCATCTCTTGTAGGTTGCGACAAAGCCGAAACCGCCAAAGTGAGTGTGAGTGTCTAACACTTGTGCAAATCCGTTGCCCACCCAAAAGCAATTGAGCTAGCGTCCCTCTTGTGTTGGTGTGACATTTGAGCTTGTAGTCTTCGTTAGGTTGTCTATCTTCGAGTGCTCGTCCTTTGGTCGCCCAACCCCATCATTCGCTTTTGTGTGTGTTTCTTCATCATTTGTGGCTGGAGTTTCTTTGGTAATTTGATCATTGTGGATTTTCTCTACCTTTGACAATATACTTTTCGTCGGGTTTGCTTGTTTCGTTTGCCACTTCATACCTTCCTATCATCATAAGTGTGTGTGTTGGGTGTTAGAACCGCATTCTCTCCTCTCAAGCCACATTATACTTGGGATATAGTTTGTCTTGGTTTTCCTTGCCACATATCTCACTTGTTCTTGAGAAAATGTTTAGGGGAAGTACAAACGGAAGCTCAAGCCCGGACGATGAACTCCATAGTGGACTTCGAGGTGATCATGGCTATGTCACACATGAAGAGTTCGTTGGTATTGGACACCTTCTTCGTGATGGCTTACGCCACTATGAACGTCGTCGTCAAGCTCTAGAAGCCAACTTCAACGACCGCATGCATGCGCAAGAAGCATCTATGGAGCGGGTGACCGAAGCTATCAACAACCTTGTGCGACAACGGACGTCTTCTTCATCACGCTCAAGTCATACAAGGCGCACTTCAATGTCGTCACAATCAAGGCATGCGCGTCATGGTCCTCGTCAAGATGAACCACAACAAGATCTTCAAGATAACCCAACACGCGACGCTCATGATCGGCATCGCCATAAAGTGCACTGTCCACACTCACCTCGAGCGTACCAAAAGAATGAACATCAAGAGCTTCATCGCCCAAATGGTGGACGCCATGAACGCACTCCTTCGCCACCACCTCACCCTAGAGATCGTCGAGACACTTGGGCACCCATATGGCACAAGGACGAACACATATGTGATAATTGCCAAGGCCAAGACCATGGTCCACAAGAATGTCCCAATCTCTCCTGTCCAATATGCGATGGCAATGGTCACATGATGTGGGAGTGCCCAAATCACTAGTACAGAACGACACATCGGAAACGGGCCAAAAACCCCTTCGGCAACGGAGAAAGGGTCCGTGTCCCCGCTTCCGATACTGATGTGGGGGCCCTCATCGGTAACGGTGGCAGAACACCGTTTCCGATGTGAGAAAATTTCGGCATCGGAGCCTCCGGCTCTCCGTTACCAATGTGTGACCATTTCGGCAACGGAGGGTTTTGTCCTCCGTTACCAGTGTGGTATCATGTCGGCAACGGCTATTTCTGTTTGCCCGTTTCCTATGTCTAATTGCAAGCTAATAGTAATTAGCTGCGCTTGCACGCCCGTGCTACAGCAATTATTTAGCAGACATTCAGCAATACAAGTTTACAACAATCATATGAACACAAAGTTTACAGCAAATGTTGGAATACAAGTTCACAGCTATTGCTATTGCTACAAATACAAAGTTTTCAGCCATTGTTCGGAAAAAAGTGGACACAATTTAAAGAAGTTACACCACAATGGTGACAACAATTGTTTTGGAAAAATCTATAGTCTCACCAGCGAGAATGCCGGTATGGACAGGTGAACAAATGCCGAATAGGATCTCATGATCATGGATTAGGGTCGTGTAGTTTTCCCTCCTTGCTTACGATGTGTTTAAGGACGAACGCAGCAAACTTGCCTCTCACCATCGTAAGAACATCCTTCTTCAAAGGTGCACGTCCCATTCCACCTATAAGCTGCAGGCAGATTCTTAGTTAGGTATCTTTCGTCATGTATGTCTGCAAATATTGTTAGGAAACATGAATTGTTGATGATGTCGTGGATTACTAACCGAATCGAGGCTTGGCAGACTTCTCGAGGTGGGAACGACTTTCAATATTGCATTGCACACATAATACCCACAAAGATTTGTACCAGGTGGTTGCTGAGGGCACTGTAATGTTGGTGACAAAATCGCTCACTTAGTTTGGTTTGCTAGCAGGTATTTGTGAAAACTAGGAATAAAGTAGCAACTGTTACCGGGTTAACTTGTACGTGACTCAATATGGCCTCCTGTTCTCCTCTCTTGGCCAACGGTCTCTTGATTATCGTCAAGTACTTTTCGAACACACTACAAAAGTAATGAGTTGGCGGATTGAGAAAACAACACGTGAAAGTTAAATCATAAAGTAAACTAGGGAACGATGTAATACCTGTTCAAGAATTCCTCCAAGGGTGTATAATTTATACTTCCAAGTAGGGAATCTATATACAATACCTTGTTCTGTTTAGGAATGATGACAGCTAAGAACCAGTGAGAACTGCAAAGGAAAATAACAAACTTACGCCTGATGGTAAGGAAGCAGGATGTACAGATAATTTTTGATAACAAACTTACGCCTGATTGTAAGGAAGCAGGATCAACTCTTTGTCTTGATAATGAGTCAACGCTTTCACAGCATAGTTGAATATATCGTCGTATCCATTGCTGCAGATGTTCGTGTAATTGATAAGAGCCGGATCAAGGAAACCTACCGGTTCTTTCCTGCGGTTGCACTCGAATACCTGGCTCCTAAGTACAAGAAAGAGAATAGTTAGCATGTACTGAACAGAAGAAAGCTATTAAAATGTGAAAAGTATTTGTAAGGCACATACAATGTGAACAAACGCATGAACGTGCCATCAACAGTATTCAGGTTGAAAACTTGGAACATCTCTGAAAACTCCCAGTTATAACGAACGTCACTTCGACGCCGTAAAAATCCTCTTTCCTGATACTGAAGGTCATCTCCTTATTCTCTTCACAATATAGGAGGTACTTTTCATGAAGCTGCTGGCAAGCCAAGCCTGATCTTTGTAATCCATCTCTAGTCAACAATGGCTGTCCACGCACGTATTTGGGGCCACTTTGCACCTCTGCATTGTATTTCTTATTAAATTCTTCGTCATCTAGGTATTGGTCGCTGTCAATCGGTGCAGTATTTTTTTTATTTTTAATGGTCTTGGGCTTGGGCTTCATCGGGGTTCTATTTATCGGGGCCATCTTGGCATGGTCCTTCGCCCGGACGGGTGTGGTGCCTCTACGTGTCCGAACAAGTTGGGGCGGAGGCGGAGGCGGCAGATGAGCCTGCTGTGGCTGAGGAGGCAGGGACGGCAGTTGAGCCTCCTGTGACTGAGGCGGAGGCGGCAGATAAGCCTGCTGTGGCTGAGGCGGAGGCGGAGGCGTAGGCGGTGTTGGTGTAGCTTCAACCAAGTTGGTGGTGTTGTTCACCACAAGGGCAGTAGGTGAGTTACCATCGACAGGCGGTGTTGGTGTGGCTTCACAACTCTGTGCAACCGTTGTATCTTCAACTGCTTGTTCTCTGGAAGGCTGTTTGGCCGCAATATCAAGGAGGAGCTGTGCTGAACGGAGGCCTTCAGACGACGCCATCTGTCGAGAAGCTGTTGAGGTGGATGGCAGGGCACTGAGAAGAGAAATCTCCTTCTTGGGCCACTGTACGTATCTCAGCTTAGCCTGGCCCAAGCTTTGTACGTCTGCATCGACGCAGGTGTTAAATAGCAAGATGCCTTCGAAGCCAGGCATGACCTTGTCCACAAAGCACATTGCAAAACCTGGCTTTAAGGGCACACCATCCACTTGAGGTACCACATCGGTAGGTGGCTGAACCATACCTAGTGCTGCCACCAGGGGATGATGCGTCATCACGGTTACAGGCACATGTAGTTTGCATCTCACCGGGCTCGTGATGTCGTCCACAGCATATTTGCCGGTGTCTACAAGACCATCAACCGACAATGATCCACAACTACTCCTGGCTGCAGGGCACTCCCCCCTACCGGGATCAAGGTGACCGTCTCGAAGATGCTTAACGATATTGGCCGTAATATTTGTCTCTAGTGCTTTCATTTGAGCGTCATGTCTGGCCTTTTTCATTGCCTGCCTTTCAGCCTGGTCTATCGCGAAAGCCTTCTTGTGGCCAACATGGGTGCCGTACGTCCGAGACCGACCAGAGGGCTCAGGCGTAGCCAAAGCTTTTGAGAGAATGTCATCTTTCCCTCGTGCCAGAATCTCTCCGCTGTCCTTTTTATTTTTCAGCTCCAGCTGGAGATAAGACAAGTAGTACACTGAATTCAGTACACAAGGAAATATTGTGTCAGTTAAGGAGGAAACAACTTAGGTTATATATGGTTATTACCATTGTTTTATGTAACTTTTGGGTCTCGGGGTGAGTTATAACAAGTTCACCAACTTCGTTTGTTTTAGACCTCGCCCTCAAGAAGTCTCGTGCCCGTTCACCTTCAAGATCAGAGTAAGGAACCGTGCCCCCCGAAGCAACTGCTTCTTCATCCTGTTTTCTCCATATGGGCTTCGAACCAGCATATCCAAGAACCCCCATATTGTGGGGATGCTTGTTTTTACTGATGAGGGCGCTGCCGGCTTTACTCTTTGTTAGGAACTCCTCCGTCCTCCTATACTTCTTGAACTCCTTCCAGTCGTCAGGTTTAATGAAGGGGTATACAAGTGTAGCATCCCGATTTTTCTTCTGGAATTTGGAGTACAGACGGTGCCTGAAGTTACGGAACGAATCCTTTGCTTTAGAAAGAGCAGCAGCTTGAACTGCAGGCTTCCATTCCTCATTTGCGAGCTGGAACTGGCTCATTATGGCGTTGACGATGAAAGTCTTTTCTTCTGGAGTGACTTGACTCCAGTCGTCAACCGTAATGGGGACCTTTTCCCTGACTACACACCCACACAATGTCTTAAATTTCCTATGTGCCTTGACTGGTTTCAACGGGGCACCAGTTTTCTTGTCAATCATCTCCACTGTAAATGTTCCTCTTGGCTTTAGGGTTGGTTTTCTAATTCCTCGACCCCTTTGTTTCATGATAAACTGATCCTGCTGCGAGGATGAGCTCGAGGACCCTTCATCACCAGACGACAGCTCTGAATAACAGGTGAATAATAGAAGGTGGATCTAATTAAAACTAAAAGGTCCGACTTTACAGTGTGTAATACAGTTAATCAGCACAACTAACCTGTCCCAAGTGTGTCTCCGGCATGTATGAGGTCGCCGCTGTCTGCCCCTTCCTCTATTGCGGGCAAATCTGTGGCGGCAGCAGCTCCGGGAGCCAAATCAGTGGAGACGGCGGCCAGATCTGTGGCGGCAGCATCTCCGGGAGCCAAATCAGTGGAGACGGCGGCCGCGGTTGTCGCCTGAGGGGGGCATAGAGCCCACCCTCTGGGCGTCTTCGCTGACCACGGCGTCGGCGCGACGCCGTCGTAGCCTGGAGCTGCCCCGCGGCGTGGGTTGGGGGACGGCCAGGGAAGCCGTCTGCGCCGCAAGGGCGGCCCGAGTAGTCCGCATAACTAACTCAGCTGAGACCGTGGGTGGGGGGACGGCCAGGGAAGCCGCCTGCGCCGCAAGGGCGGCCCGAGTAGTCCGCATAATGAACTCAGCTGAGCGTGAGTACGCCGCCGGGGTGGTGTTGAAGACGGTGAGCGGGGGGAAATGCGAGGGGTGGTAGGTTGGTCCCCAAAGTTTAAGTCTGGAAGTAGGGTTTATGTCACATCGGCAACGGTGCATTCAAAAAAACCGTTGCCGATGTGGTATAAATAAATTATATTTCGGAATTTGAATAAACGTAGCGTTTACGGTTGAAAATTAAGAAATAACAACAGCACATTACTTTGCCAATTAAGAAATACAATTATCACTTTAGGGTACAAATTAATTTGCTCATTCTTCGTCCTCCTCTAGTAAAACTGGATCAACCTGAATATTTCCTTTGTAAATTGCCCCATCGGAGTGATCATCTCTTGCGTAAAAGCCATCTCCAGGAGCCTGTCGGTCATTGATCTGTATGCGTTCTCCAGTTGCTGGCAAGTCTTCATACTGGTTGTACTCTTCTTCATCAGTAACGTCATCCACCCCAACGATCTTCCTTTTCCCATTCATCACAACATGGCAATTTTTATGTAGTAGGTCTTTGACATAGAAGATCTGGGTGGCTTGGGTAGCTAAAACGAAAGGTTCATCTTTGTATCCCAATTCGTTGAGATTGACATATGTAGTGCCGTACTGGTCAACTTTCGCATGACCCAGTTTGACCCATTTGCATTTAAACAATGGAACCGTGAGTAATGTATCGTACTCCAGCTCCCAAATCTCCTCAATTACTCCATAGTACCAATCCTTCCTCCCATTCGGATCTACCGCTTCCACTTTAATAGAGCTATTCTGATACATGGTCTTGTTGTCTCTATTCTTTGTATAAAAGGTGTAGCCATTCAGGTCATATGCTTCCCATTTATGAACCGTAAAGTTTGGCTTTCTTGCCAAACTTTTTAAAGTCTCGTCATCATCTCCGACACAATTCGTCATCAGCCAATCAGCGAATCTCTGGCTGTGCAGTTTCAAGACTTGTGCTTCCTTCTGATTCTCTGTCAAGCCTCGGCCTCCTAGCTCAATTCTAAGTAGATCCTTGTGAGCATCCACATATGGTGTAACGACTGCAAGGTGCTGCAATACGTACAAATGTGCTTTCTCAAATAATTCACACTCTGGCCAACATGATTTATCTTTCATTAACCCTTTTCCATCTAGCCTCCCCTCATGCCTGGACAGAGGCACCCCGATAGGTCGGTGGCCATCCATGTAGCTGATGAAATACTCAACCACCTCCTCCGAAAGATATCCTTCAACGATACTTGCCTCTGGCCGATACCTGTTACGGACGTAGTGCTTGAGTATACCCATGAAGCGCTCGAACGGATACATAGTGCGCAGATACACTGGACCACATTGCTTTATCTCATAAACAATGTGTACAATTAGATGGACCATTACGTCGAAAAACGAAGGGGGGAAGAACATCTCCAGCTGGCAGATAGTCTTCACAACATCTTCTTGCAATCTGTCTAATTTGAATGGATCTATTACCTTCTGGTATATAGCGTTGAAAAAATCACATAACCTCATGAGAGCCTCTCGAACGGGTTTAGGCAACATATTTCTAATTGCCACAGGGAGCATCTGTGTCATCATCACATGGCAGTCATGTGACTTCATCCCCATCAGTTTCTTTTCTTCAAACGACACCAGAGTCCTGATGTTTGCGCAGTATGCTGACGGAACTTTCATATCATACAAGAATTGCAAGAACTCCTTCAACTCTTCCTTCGATAACTGGTAGCAAGCAGGTGGGAGGTACCACTGCCCATTAGGCTTCTCTTGTGGCTTCAACTTTTTCCTTTTATATTTCAATGCAAGAATATCCAGCCGTGAATTCATACCATCCTTCGTTTTATCCTTGTTATTCATTACACATCCAAGAACGCTTTCAGTTACGTTTTTCTCGACATGCATGACATCGATGCAATGTTGAACGTCCAGATATGCCCAATACTTCAATGCCCAGAAAACCGATCTTTTCTTCCACACTGCCTTCTCACGAGACTGGGGTTTCTTCCCCTTACCAAAAATAGTGTGTACATCCTTCGTCTGGTCATCGACATCCGCTCCTGAAAATGGTTCTGGCGTGTCATCGGTCTCAATCGTATTATCGAACGGGGCCTTCAATCTACGATACGGGTGATTCTTTGCCAAAAACCTTCGGTGCCGCATGTACACTGTCTTCCTTGAATTCGGCAGCCAAAGACTTTTTGTTCTCTCTTTGCAAGTGACACATGCAAAGGATCCCTTCAAACTCTGCCCTGACAAGTTCGCAAGTGCAGGATAATCTTGAATGGTCAGAAACAACATTGCTCTGAGATCAAACTGTTCTCTCTTGAACGCATCATACATTCTTACCCCATCCCACAGTACTTGTAGTTCTTCGACAAGTAAACTCAAGTAAACATCAATGTCATTCCCAGGTTGTTTTGGTCCTTGAATAAGCATCGACATCATGATATACCTCTTCTTCATGCACAACCAAGGAGGAAGGTTATACATTGCTAAAAGAACTGGCCAAGTGCTATGTCTGCTGCTCATGCTGCCAAAAGGATTCATTCCATCTGTACTTAGTGCAAACCTTACATTTCTGGGGTCCCTGCCAAAGTCTGGGAACTCATAATCGATAAGCCTCCACTGTGGTCCATCAGCCGGGTGTCTGAGCAGTCCATCTTTTTTCCTTTTATCGGCATGCCAACGCATCAGCTCTGACTGCTTTGGGTCTGCATACATACGCTTCAATCTGGGTATTATTGGCAAATACCACACAACCTTGTAAGGGACTCCCGTTGTGACCTCATCCTCGCCCTTGTCTCTGTCTTTTGCTAGGTTGCGTTTGTAACGAGGAAAGTTACATATGGGACAACGCCGCATATTTTCATTTTCCCCTCGGTAGAGAATACAATCATTCTTACAAGCGTGTATCTTCACGTACTCGGCTGGAATGGGGCAGATCACCCTCTTGGCATGGTAAGTGTTCGCTGGCAAGTCATTTCCAGGTGGAAGTAATAATGCGACAAGTTTTAACAGCTTTGTGAAGCTCACATCGGATGTACTACTCTCTGCCTTGTATTTCAACAATTCTAGTGTCGCATCCAACTTGCTGAGCTTGCATTCCGGATACAGAGGTTTCTTCGAGTCCGCCGACTGACAGAGGAAATTCTTTATCTCATCATTACCTTCCATATTATTCTCCAAATCATTGATCATCTGTTCTAGGTTTTTTTGTGGACCATCGGCTCTGGTTTCATCTGGATGCACATCATCATCAGCGTTGCCCAAACCATCTCTGGCATTGACTTCATGATTATCGTTGCTCAAATCATCACGGTTGTCGGCAAAGATTGCTGGTTGTTGTTCACCGTGTTTTGACCAACATGTGTACGATTCCATAAATCCCCTCAAAATAATGTGTTCTTCTATCGTTTGTCTTCTAGGCCACAAGACTTCATTCTTACAGATAACACAAGGACAAAACATCTTCGGTTCATTACTTTCTAGCATGTGTTGCGAAGCCCTGTCCAAGAATTCAACCACACCTTGTGAGAATTCAGGACTCGTGCGACCACCGTACATCCAAGCTCGATCAAGAACCATCTAGTAAAATGGCAAACTACATATGTAAGATTTATACTCCGCGCTCCTAAATCAAAATAATTAAAAAAATAAGTAGTAGGTTTTCGGGTTATACCACCGCCCCAGTAGCTGTGGAATCGGGCCCAAGCTTCCCTGCGCTGCCTCTCGACGCCGGCAACCAACGCGCTGCCTCTCGACGCCGGCAACCACCGCGCGCCTATCGACGCCCGCAGCACAGATGTAAGATCTGGACTCCGCCTCCGCCCTCGCCTCCGCCCTCGCCGCCGCCGCTCCTATCTTTCAGTCTTATGGGAATCTCCGCAGCTGGCTAACTCGACACCACTCATAGCGTTAGGTCTGGATGGAATCATCGGATACGGTCATCCATATTAACCGTTTACAATAATGAAAATAATGCATACGGACACGAAAATATGTCCGTTGCTCATATAAAGCAAACGGTTGCGGAAAGCACAACCGTTGCCGATGTGTCGCGGGTCGCGGGAGGATAGCCCTCGCGGGCGGCTTTTTCCGCGCGGAAGGCTCGATTCTCCGTCGCCTAACTCCTGCCGTTTCCATAGAGGGGTATCCGATGTGTCGTTCTGTACTAGTGAATGGAGATACAGACGATGAGAGGATAGTCGAGAATGGGATTTTCCCTTCGACCACGGAGGCGAGCATTGATGATGCTATCACCTATGACCATGGGTCAAGTGATGATGATGCCGAGCATGGGATGTTCCCTTCGGCAATGGAGTTGAGTGATGATACCCCTCTTATGGCATGCATCTTTGGAGGCGACGAGGTCGAGAAGGTTGAGCATGGGAGTTTCCCTTCAACCTTGGAGGCATGTGGAGATGAGGAAACCGAGCCTACCCTCATGTGCTTGAGTGATGAAATGGTACCAATCCTATGTGAGAATGAGTGCCACTTAGCCCACTTGAGTGAGAGTGAGTTGAGTGCCTCCACCATATGTGAGTTTGAGTACTTTCACTTTGAGGGAATGAGTGATACACCACTTGAGTTGAGAGAGGTAGTTGATAGGTCTTGTGAGGCCATTTCGATTTCTAACAACTTAACCTCTATCTCTAGTGTGTTCTCTCATTGTGTGCTAGGTTCCATGGATGATGCCACCACATGTCTACATAATGATGAACAAGTCGGTCACATGGAAATGCCTTCTATGTCAACACCTACCTCAAATGAGCGGGACTACAAAGGTATGGGTGTTGATGTGACCATGATCCCACTAGTGGACATGATGAATTTTGATTGCTTGCATGTTATGGATGATTTCATTGATGCATCATATGATACATTTTTATTCCCATGTGATACTTCCAATGTTGATCATGTGGAATCACCTATTTGTGATGATTTTTCCATGGACATGCCTAGTTATGAGTGTTTCCAATTCTTTCCCTTTGTCAACTCAAACATGACGAACAATTGCTCTTTTCCAATGTTTGTTGACAACAATGTTCACGCTTGCCGCATGCTTTGCAACAAATGCTTGAAATTTTGTTCTATTGATGCATGCAACATGTTGAATAATTTCTCTTTCACATGTGTTGTTTGCAATAATGATAAAATTCTTGATAATGAGATTGCCCCCATAGCTTTCTCATATTTTGAAGATCTTTCGTTTACTCCTATGGACCTTGGTCCATCCTTCACTTTGCATAGTGATCATCCTCATAGGTCATCTCCAATTGATTTTTGTGTGGTTGGTGATATGCAAATGAAGAGACACTTCATGATGGATGATGTGTTCATATACCATGAACACAATTTGTTTCTTTGGTTTTTTGTGTACATTGAGCCTCATGCAATGATGTCAGCCTCAATTGAACATGAGTTGACAAAAAGAGCTCTTGAGAGCATACACTTGAGTCGTGGATTGAACCCGGATATAATACCCTTCCCATGTTATGCATCAAACAAGTTGAACAATTTCTCTTGGTTTTGGTTTGTTTGCAAACATGCTTGTGATGTTGGTTTCTCCTACGGCAAGACAAATTTCTCCATCTTTTATGTGAATAATTTATGTGTTGCAACAAATATGATGAACAATTGTTCTTTTAAATGGCTTGTTTGCAACCATAATGACATTTTGAGCATGTCTTATCATGAGTGTTTTGGTTTCTACACATTTGGTGTTGCAACAAATATTTCAAATACTTGCTATTTCCTATGGTTTGTTTGCACCCATGTTGATAATTTGGACATTTCTCATCGTGTGTTTTTGCCAACTTCTCCGCTTATTGCATCAAGGATGTTGACCAATTTCTCTTTCCAATGCCTTGTGTGCAATGTTGATCATATGGTTCAAAATTTTCATGGAGTTTTTGTGTTCCCACATTTTGAGGATGTTCCAAGAAATTGCTTGCACATTGACCTTGCATATGCTTTGAATTTCACATATTTGTGTTGTGTTAATGGTGTAATGAACATGAATGGACATGTCATTGATGATATGCTCCTCTATCTTGCACACACATGGTTTTCTTGGTCTTTGATGTGTAGGTCGTACCTTTGGATGAGTCTCCATGAGTTGTTTCAACCAAGCATCCCTATGACGGAAGATCTTGCAAGAAGAGCACATCGGCATCTTGCTAAGGTGACTTCCTTCTACATAAGCGCTCATGCGATGACCTTCAAGAATTGGCTACTCTTTGAGTGTTGTTTCGTCTTCCTTGTGAGTTTTGTAGGTTACTTGAAAGGCGAAGGGACATTGAAGAAGTGCCACATCATTTCCGTTGACTACATGGTGAACCACACGACAAGGTCTACACATCTACCTCCTTGCCATGCTGATGAGCAAGAGTCGAGGACGACTCTTTTTGAAGGGGGGGAGATGATGTAGCCCAACCTTGGCCCATCACCATGTCAAGCATCCCAACTCATCGCAAGTCACCACGGAGCTCAAAGGTGAACTCTTTCCTCTACAAGATCCCATTTCGTGCCCCTTTGGATGGTATACTACTTGAGCATCTACCCCTTTGCTATGCTAGGTATCACATGACGAGTACGACCATCCGGGAAGATGCCGAGGAAGCCAAAGAGTCAAGACCATCCAAGGCGCACGCATGGAAGAGGAGGAGAAAGCGCCAAGACGATGAGGAAGAAGAAGAGGAGATGGAAGAAAAGAACCAGGCGGCGGTACTACCGCCCGAGCCGGCGGTACTACTGCCAGGACGCTACCGCCACCACTACCGCCAGGGCTACCGCTGAAACGCCCCTTCGGACCGCACTCCCGGTACTGACCGGTACCGCTACCGGTACCGCTGGAGGTACCGTCGAGGTGGGAAAATTCGACGCGGCCCGCACCGGCGGTACTACCGGCTAGGCCAGCGGTACTACCGCCAGTGCGGGAGCAGTTCGGGCAGAAGGCCCGTGTAACCTCTCTCCACCTACCCCCGTTTGGTCAACACTATTTATAGAACCTCCTGAGCCAGATCTAGGGATAGACTATGATTTGGGATTAGAGCAGAGCCTTGCTCCTTCTTCTCAAAGTAGTCCTTTCCTCCTATGGAGATGAATCAAGGCCTCTCCTTGTGGAGATGAACCAAGGCCTCCCCTTGTGGAGAAGATCCCTTCGTGGATACCAAGGCTTCCTCTTGTAGTTTGCTACTTGCCAATCTTTCATCCTAGGGTGATTCTATTGGGTTGGTTTGGATTGACCAATTGGACAAACAATCCTAAGAGTAAGGTGTGCTTGGGAGAGGAGAATTGGGGGCTACCCTCGGGGCTTGTTACCAATTGAATCTTGCTGAGTTGCTACTTGCTAGTTATCCTTGATTTGGTGTTTTCCCCTCTTTGTGTTCTTGTGTTCATCCCTTGTTCTTCGTGTTCATCGATCACTCCGCACAAATCCGTGAAAATCGGGACCGACCTACATCAAGACCTCAAGGCATTTGACTCCCTTATGTCGAGGGCTATACCTAAGAAAAACACACTGAGTGGAACGAAAAGCTAGTTTTCGTTTGTTGTAAGGACGAAGGTTTGGCCAACATGCACATCCAAAAACACGAAGGGAGGAATAATCGGGCCGAGTTCCTAGAAGACGGTGGACAGGAGTGTCATTGTTTATAACTTTGCTGGGAAGCATGTTGATAAGATATGTGGCGGTGAGAAAAGCTTCATCCCAGAATTTTAAAGGCATATGAGCATGGGCAAGGAGAGCTAATCCAACCTCAACTATGTGGCGATGCTTTCTTTGGGCTGAGCCGTTCTGCTGGTGTGCATGAGGACAGGAAACATGATGTGATATGCCTAGTTTCTGAAAAAAAGAGCATTGAGTTTAACATATTCACCTCCCCAGTTAGATTGAACAGTAAGAATTTTTCTATCAAGTTTACGTTCAACAAGAGCTTGAAAATTCAGAAAGGCAGCATATACATCAGTTTTTTTTTTTCTTAAGAAGGTATATCCAAGTAAATTTAATATAATCATCAATAAAGCTTACATAATAATCATGACGGCCAACAGAAGTGGGGGCAGGACCCCAAACATCAGAAAACACTAACTGAAGAGGGGCGGTGGACACACTCATGGATATAGGATAAGGAAGTTGGTGACTCTTGGCCTGCTGACATGAATCACACACAGACGAAGGGGAGTTTAATTTTACTAAGAATTTGACTAACAATAGCTAACGACGGATGACCGAGACGACTATGCCACTTCTCATGAGAAGGTGATCAACAAAGGCATGCTTCTGCGACTAGGAGGACACCATAGATGGAATAAGAGGGTAGAGGCCGCCAACGCATCTCCCTCTATGAAGAATTTTCCGCGTGACCTGATCCTTGATCAAAAAGAAGTAAGGATGAAATTCTATAAAGACGCGATTATCGTAGGTGAATCGATGAACGGAGAGCAAATTTTTGGATGCATTAGGAACATGAAGGATATTGCGAAGATGAAAATTCTGAACAGGGTTACGAACTATTGAATGACCAACATGGGAAATATCCATACCTTGCCCACTGGCTGTGTTAACCTTGTCGTAGCCCTTGTATGTGTCACAGACCGTCAGGTTGTTGAGCTCTCCGGTGATGTGATGCGTGGCACCGGTGTCGGAGTACCAATTTGTGTCGACTCCATAGGAAGCAGCATGAACCTCTTTGTCATCATAGGAGTCATCATCACGGTCATTGAAATGCCACCAACAATCTTTGGCGAGATGTCCCTCTCTATTGCAAATTTGGCACGTGACATCGACCCATGGCGTAGTGCGGCGACGTCCACGTCCACGGCCACGCCCCCCTCCTGGAGGCGCACGGCCACCACCTCGTCCTTTGCGAGGATAGTAGTCATCACGATGATCATCACGCCGCTCGCCGTGGTCACCACGGTCCCTGTTGTTATTGAAGCGAGGGCGACCACCCCGTTGGCGGGAGGCGGCATTGGCAGAGGTCTCGAAGTCGCTGCCCGAGGAGCCGTGTATCAATTCTTGGCGCTGATCGTAAGCGTGCAGCTGTGCGTAGAGGGAACTCAGCGAGATCGGAGTGGTGACCACCCCGAGAGCAGCAACAAGGGCATCATAGCTGCCACCACGCCCAGCCAGGATGAAGGAGATGTGCTCCCCATCGGAGATGGGACAACTGGCAGCAGCAAGTTCATCAACGATGCCTTGCACCTTGGTGAGAAAATCGGTCGTCGAGCTCTGAAGTTTCTTCGTGTTCGCCAACGCAATCCGGAGGTTCGTGACCTTGGCTTGACTCTGGGAGGCGAACATCTCTTCTACCGCCTTCCACACGCCGGCGGCATGCTCAATCCGATGGACATGAGCCAGTACCTCCGGGGTGAGCGATTGGAGAAGGTAGCCCAAGACGATCTGGTCCCGTGAGATCCATGCGTCGTATGCAGGGTTCGGGACGGTCTTCTCTGGTTCGTTGTTGGTTTTGTCAGCTGGTGCCATGACCAGCATCTCGTCCGGGGCGGCGTCGGTACCATCAAGTAGCCCAACGAGCCGAGCTCCACGGATCGGCGGCAGCACTTGAGCGTGCCACATGGAGTAGTTCTTCCGCGTTAGTTTGTCGACGGCGGGGCGCCGAGGTTGATCGCCGGGCTGCTGGAGGATGAGGCCATGGCGCTCGGGCGATCTTGAACTCGCGGCGACTGGGATGAGTTTCGAGTTTGCTATCGATCAGTTGTGTCGGCGGAAGAGCCGGCCTGATACCATGTAAAACTCAAAATCGATCAGGTAGATTGGGTCTACTCGATGAGTTCCGAGGCCCTCGTGACTTGTATTTATATTAGGCAATAGCGATAGATTACAGGAGGTCGACTAGGAGTCGAGTACATGTCCGATGCGGTATCAAATAATCCTATCGCTAACATGCAACAACTTCACATATACAAAATGGATTATCTTCCTCATGAAACAAGACTTTGGATATTCATAAATTGTTCATTCGTATCCAAAATATATATACATACATGAATAACCGTATCTCACTCAACACCTTTTGTCCCCTTCTGGAGAAGCACGTCAGATCTCGAACCTGCCAGCTTTCAACACTTGTTCGGAATGCCAAAACGTTTCCTCAACTCAAGTTGACACCATACAATCCAACAAACTACTCCCTCCGTTTTTTAATATAAGATGTTTTAGCATTTGTCCACATGCACATGTACACAAATGTGTGTAGACATGTATTTATGTGTATGTTCACTCACATGTGTAATACCTAAAACATCTTATATTAAAAAATGGAGGGAGTAGTTTGTAACGTGAAAGCTTGACAATTATACATTTTCTTTTTACCACTCAATTCGCTCGTACAAGCCTATTAGATACAATAAGACTATTGGATAGCTCTGTAGTGTTGGGATTTACTATTATACATGTCCGCCACACCTTTTTTAGCATTATTAGTTTTTACCATAAAGTTGTCTAAACATGTTTGTAGAAAAAAAATAGTGGACCTCTATCCACCAATAAATCAATGTTTTCCAATTTACCAAGGCAACAAATGTTTGTGGATCATCGCCAATCTGAGGGCCTTCTCTAATTTTTTTCATGTCAACTATTTCATCGGTTAAAAGTACGCCACGGTAATGAACATTGGTAGATCTCATCGTATTCAATATCCAACTCATACCTTGCTTGAAGAACGGATGTCATATTCGAGATAGCTTGTAGAAAGGTTGTCATCCCTCTACTCTAATGCATATATAAAGAGTACATAGCAGTGAGAAATCGTGTAGGTGACATGTTACAAATTATCCATAATTTTCTTACCCAAACCCTCGATATCCGACAAAAACAAAGTAATTCATCCGTTAACGGAAGAGCCGCAACATCTCTTCAATTAATTAACCAGCTTCATGTACTTGTAGCGGTCGACAAATCTACACCAGCGCCCCTGACGCCATCATTTCCTACTGGCCTTTCTCTAACGCCACCCCTAATTATTATTACCTTTTCATCGCCTTTTGTCGGCCAATGTACTCGTGCAACCTAGTAACGACAATACGATCTGCTGGATTTTTCCGTTACGTCACATAGGCGACGTGTCGGTGTTCATCATCATTAGCAATATGCAACATATGCTTTTAGAACTCTTTGAGGGCCTATTTTATTATGTTCATGTGCAACCCATTTTAGCGAGCACCTTTTCGATGTTCTACCTTTATCTAGTACCCAAACATAATCTAAGAACTGTGCTAAGACAATACGTCATATGTTAACAAAAGCAAGTAGTTGGATTAGAACACAGCTTAATCTGACAAAATGAACGGAGTTACGCCTACTATGAAATGGCAGTTAGAAACAAGTCTCCAGATATCCTTAGCATATTACCACTTATCCATAATTTCCATATCCAAACCATTGATATCCGACAAAACAACGTAATTCGTCCGTTACCGGAAGAGTCGCACCACCTCTTCAATTAACCAGCTTCCGGTAGTTGTAGCGGATGTCCAATCTAGTTCCACACCACTGACGCCATCAAATCCGACAGACCTTTCTGTAACGCCACCCCTAATCAATATAGCTTTTTCGTCGCCTTTTGTCGCCCAATCTACTCGTGCAACCCTAGTAACGACAATAAGATTTACTGTACATTTCCGTAACGTCACACTTCGTAATTATACTTTCTAGATGCCTTTTGTCGCTCGATCTACTACCGCAAGCCTAGTAACGACAAACACAATCTACTGGCTTTTTTCGTAACGTCACGCTTAACGAATTTCCGTTACCGCCTCCTTTCACTGTTGCACGTACGGTTAGCCGCTTAGCCCCGGGAAATCACCAATACCTAAGCCTTTTGCCAAGAACCAACCTTGGAACAATTCTCCACCAACCATCTACACAATATTTACCCATACTAGTTAGATTCAAAGAATATCATGTTCAGAGTATGATGACAAAATAGTGTTAGTGCCTAGCACTAACAATTATGAGCCACAATATATCGTGGATATCAATAATACCCTACTCCAATGACCGCAATGTACACCCCTGCATTAAATCCCCCCTCTCTCTATCTAAACTTGGAATCCATTTCAAAGATATGCTGCGCCAGCCCCCTTGTTTTGGCACTCCATATCTTTTGCAGCAATTAATGTCATATAAACCTCTGAAATTAATGGGAGTCAGGAGATAAGGGGCTGCACGGTGGACACCTGCCCTATATAAAGGGGCCCAGGGAAGCGCATAGAGGACCCAGACCCAGAGCATCAGTAGCACTCGTTGTGTACTTCTCCCTTCCAGTTCTCCTGCCATCCATCAGTCAGTCAGTCCTGGTAGATTCCTAGGACACTCCCACAGCATCCATCTCTTCCTGTTCGATCTCCTGCAGATCCATCCGTCGTAGATTCCTAGGACGCACCATACAGAGAAAAAATGGCACGGTAGAGACAACCCCAGCGTGAACCCCACCTGTAAGGAACAGAACAAAGCTCCCATCTGAACCCCAGAAGTCAGAGTGTAAGTGCAACAACACCAAGAGGGAAAAGGGGACTTTTTTGTGGTAAGATGGGATACGAACTAAAATCGAATTGGGTATAAAAAATTGCCTTGCTAACCCCTACGATTCCGGGGGCTTTCTCTTCTTTCTTCGCAGTGGATTTCCGCGCCCGCTGCCCGCCGCAGCCACCGCCGCGGTAGCTCTCGCGCCCGGCCTCTCTCTGCCATGGACTGTCGCCCGAGGTCCAGGCCGTACAACGGCCCGAACGGGTACGGGGGCGGCCACGGCAATGGAGGGTACGGCGGCGGCGGGTATGGCAACGGCTCGTACACAGGTGGATACAGGAACGGCGGGTACACCGGCGGACGTGGCAACGGGAGGTTCGGCGCGTACGGGCGGAGCGCTGTCCCTGGCTACGGCGTGGGAGACGGCATGGACGGCGTGCGCCCGCGGCTGGGGGCGGCGATGCCGTCGACGAGCCTCGGCCATGGCCAGGGCTGGGGCCGGGCCGGGGAGGAGTTCCTTCCGGACTGCGGGCGTGTAAGGCGATGATCCTCCCGGAGGCGATGCGTGCGGCCGAGGCGGCCGCCGGCGAGGTGCTGCTGCGGCTGCATCCGACGGAGGCGGCGGAGCGGCGGCGGCACGAGGTGATCGACTACGCCAAGCGCCTCATCGGCACCACCTTCGGCTGCGAGGTACATCTCCTCCCCACGCGTAACCCTCGCGCGTTTGTCCCGCTCTGTGTCCGTCTTTCTCACGTGCGCTTCCTCGTCGTGGTCCTCGTAGCTGTAGCTTCCCTTCTTCTCTCTGAAATTAACAACAAAACAAAAAGGTCTTCTTTCCGTTTCTCCTCGTGGTGCCGCGTCTCGGGTTTCGGTTCTTCCTTTTCTCCGGTTAGCTTTCAGGATCTATCGCCATCTTCCATGGTGATCGGGAATTCTTTGATTAGACTAGTCGCGCGCCTTGTGTCGTCAGGGTTAGGATACAACTCTGTCGCTGATTAACTAAGGCTCTATCCTGTTCTTTATCCTGGTGTTTGTTTACTTCAATTCCCAGTGATTAGTCCTACTGTATGTACTTCCAATTGTTGGTTCAAGTCTTTTTCTAAGTCACTACTCAATTGCTGTGCAAAGTCAAAGTCAAAGCTTAGTCAGTCAGATCTACCAGAGCTTCAGTTTTGACCCATTTTACCTGATTAAGTATAGGTTCCTTTTATCTCTTTTTAAGCACTTTCATTAGGACGTTAACTAATTTTTAAGCTTGGTCTTTGTTTCCTTCAATTCCCAGTGATTAGTCCTACTGTCCAATTGTTGGTTCAAGTCTTTTTCTAAGTCAATTCTCAATCACTGTGTAAAGTGACATCATGCTAGTAAAGTCAAAGCTTGGTCAGTCAGATCTACCAGAGCTTCAGTTTTGACCCATTTTTACCGGCTTAAGTACAGGTTAATTTTACCCCTTTTAAAGTAGGTGATTAGGACGTTGGTTGCTATTAGAAACACTTAGCTTTGCTGCTGTCGTGGTCGCCGTCGCATGGTATAGCTGTGAGTCCCGTCTTAGTACTAGGCTAGATCCTCAAGGCAAAGTGCATGATACGGCTGTGCTGAGGGAGGTGGCGCATGTCTGGGTTGGCCTTTTATGCCTGTAAATAGGTCATGCACGCGTGGGGGCTCGCCATGAACTTCCCATGAACAAATTGCGATCAACATGTGCTTCAGCCCCTAGTGCACAATCATGGTGCGGCTACATAGCTATCCATGTTCCGTGGACAACCATTGAAAGAACAAGATTCCAAATTCTTACATTCAAATGTGCTGCATTTAACTTCCGTCTGCTTATTTAAAACGGGTTGGGGAGCACCATTATTGGTGTTTTGTGGAAGTTTCTTCCTCACACGACACCCCCCAGCTATAAATCTGGAAATGTGGTCCTTCACTGTTGTTTTGTTTTGCTTGTCACTCTTTATTATTTGCAAGTACAATTTTGTAGGAATTTTGAGGCCTACGCTTGCAATGATCGATACACGTAATAGGAGTGTACCCAATTAATGATGTCTTGCTTCTTTACACTTGTCAACAATTGTACCTTTGATTTGTTTTCCAATTTCGTGTAAGTATTTCGTTCCTGACTACAGTATCCGTATGCTTGTTAAAAGTAAGAACGAGGCTCACTGCTTTTTATGTGTCATTTGGCTAAATATGCTATTAGCATGCGGCACATTTTCTAACATGTATTTTCTTATTTTCTAATCATGCAGGTGTATGCGTTTGGATCAGTTCCTTTGAAAACGTACCTGCCCGATGGGGATATCGATATAACTGTACTGACGAACACACCCGAGACCCCCGTGGACACTGATTTCATTGATGATGTATACTGTTTATTTTCTTCAGAGGCGAGAAATGACGATGCTCAGTTTAAAATAAAGGACATCAAAATCATCAATGCTAAGGTGCAATTTCTTTGTTATACACCCATCATATATTTTCGTCATCACTTGTCCAAAATAGTGTACACAGAGTTGATATTCTTCGTCTAAAATGTTTTGAATTTTTCCTTACTCTCCCACTTGTCATCGTGCATGGTCATTTAGTTTATTCATTTTCCATATTGATGCTCTACATATGTGTATAAAGGAGATCTAACCAGAGTTTCTCCCGTTGTTTTGTGCACCCAGGTTAAGCTCATAAAATGTACCATCGACAATATTGTGGTTGACATATCGTTCAACCAAATTGGTGGGGTGTCAAAACTTTGTCTTATTGAGCTGGTATGTACTGTTGCAACTATATTACCATTTTTAAAATACAAATCTAACAACTTGAATAAAATTAAACAAGTAAGACCAATAACTTGAGTAATGTCTGTCCATTCTTTAGGTTGACAGTCAAATCGAAAATGATCATTTGCTTAAAAAGAGCATAATTTTGATCAAGGCTTGGTGTTACCATGAGGGGAAAATCCATGGATCTAGTCAGGGGCTCATTTCGACATACGCATTGGAGATCCTAATTATTTATGTATTCAGTACATTCAACAAGTCCTTGCATGGCCCTTTGGAGGTACTTCCTTGGAACACAATCCTATCAATTTTACAACATGCACAAATTAAAACTATTTTTATATATGTTCTTTGTTTAACAGGCCGTGTACATGTTTTTGGAGTATTATAGCAAGTTTGACTGGAACAAGTATTGCCTTACATTAAATGGTCCGATGCCCAAGCCATCTCAGTCTAAGGTCACTGGTGAGTCTTACTAGTATATCATTTTTCTTTTGTTAAACGGAATCACCTCGAATTTACTCGTGGTTGTAATTATTAATATTTTGTGACTTACAGTTGAGCCTGTTTCACTGAATGATGAATCATTGTTGAGCAACGAGTCCCTTAAGGGCTCACTGGGTAGACGTATTGTACCTCGAGTAAGTTCTCATAGGCATGGCAGAGAATTTTGTTGGAAGGATATGAACATAATTGACCCTCTGAAGGGACACAATAATCTTGGCAATAGCATCAGCACAGGTCAGAATAACCGAGTGATCAGTCATTTCCTTATTTGTTGAGCATACAGTGTAGTGCTATGTTACCATACCATGTGTGTACATTCTTATATCATGTAATAACAGTTGCATTGTCGCACATGTGGAGAAACATCATGTTTTCCTAACAACCCACATATAGGGGATATCTTATAAGAAGGTTGGATTCTTATAAGTTTTGCTGATATGAACATATGTTAATTTTGCACAGATAACTCTCAACGCATACAGGATGCTTTTAAGTCCGGTGCTCTAAGGCTTGGAAAAATTCTCAAGTTATCTTCTGAACATATTCGTGATTCAGTTTTTAATTTTTTTACAACCACGTTGGGTAGACATGGACGAGGTGAGAGACCTGACCTCGGTGATTGTGTTTTATTCCATTCCATGCCAAATTCTGGAAATGGACATGGAGATCATGAGTCCAGCTTGAAATTTTTTTATGCTGATAAAGATGAAAACACGAGTCCTGGTAGTTCACTGGAACTGAGTGACAAGGAGTCAGATGTAAAAATAATTATGCATCAGAGCTCAGGTAGTTTTCATTTTGCTAAAGATCTTATTTTAAACAAATTTGGTATTTTTATAGTGATCATTTAAAGATGGTACGAGTCATTAATTCATCATTTGTGGTTGTAGGTTTAACCAATCTCGGGAGCCACTCATCATCTTCCTCCGAGAACGGTAACACATATAATGACATGTCTCGCCATATATTGACTTCCTCGACCCGGGCAAATTATTTGGATGTTTCCGGTTCTTATCCTATTGTCGAGTCAAATTGGACGGATGCTCGTCAGGAAAAGTGGCAACTTCCTCCTTTCTCACCATCAAATCTACTGGATCTGTCGGGAAATTTAGGATTGCACTTGGAAAGCCTTCGGTGTGTTCAGTACAACCTTGAGGCATTGCTTGATAAGTTCCTCGAGACAGTTAAAGAAACTTCTTTGGTTGTTGTGTTAGATGAGGACTGCTTCAGTAGTTCAACTTTAGGCCTTATGTCAAACACTGATGCTAGAACTCCACGAGTATCAGAAGCTTTATCCACTGATACAGATGGGAGGGACTTATCTCGAGTTAATTATCCTCAGGCACAGAAGATGTTCTTAATCACTTGTTTCCTGGAACACATATTCCACCTAGCGGATTGTCTTTCTATCCACTGCTGATGCTAATTCAGATGTCTATCATCATCTCTGGCATGAATACACAGAGGATGTTCCTCAGACATATGGAGCTGGCATGTACATGCCCGACATGGTAAGAACTTTTGGGAGATGGTCCTTTTTGTTTATGCTCTATGTTTAGTTTTCAATAAACTGACTCCACTTTTCTTTCTTTATTATGCGCAGAATTTCTCATTGCCCCTCTATCCAGAGAACTGTCCTTATATGCCAGAGGATATTCCTAGGACACGTGGAACTGGCACATACATTCCTAGAACGGTGAGAAACCTCCAGGCATGATCTGTTTGCTTATGTTCCATGGTTTACATTTTTGTCCTGTTCTCATTAATTGACTCAATTTTTGCACCGATGGAAATGGTGAACGGCCTTTATGTTTCGTTTTTTCTCTACTTTCAGTTTCAATTGAAACTCACATATGAAATATCTAGGATCAATCTTGATAAATGTGGCTTGTAGTAGCTAAATTTGACGCAAACTTGAAAGCATGCATCACTAATTAAAACATGCATCTCTGTAATTAGCTATTCACACTAGCTTTGTTCTTGCAGGCGTATGAAATTTGCAAGGACAAGTCGTCCTATGATAAAAAGAAAAAACAAAAGCAACAAGATCAAGCTTTTGTAGAGAAGAAGCCAGACCGAGTTAACTCATGTAATGGATCTGCAGCCATTGAAAGCGCGGCAAGAGAACGGCAAACCACTGCGAACAGTGAACAGAGGTATATAGTACTACTCAAACATGAAAACTTTGGCAACAAAAGTTTTGATACTAACAAGGTGCTTCTCAGGTATGAAAATGGATCTATGGCAGCAACGCCATTACCTCCTCCAAGGATAGCGCCTCCACATCATGGTGGCGGAGGACAAGGAAATCTTCCGGTACTTGGTACCGGCCAGCCCTCTCCACCTGCTGTCACAACGGTTACACCTGCCGTCACAAAGGTTAACAGTCAATCGATCACATCGCCGCAGCATGAGAAGCTACAGTTTGGAACTATGGGGCTTAAGTTCATGGAAGATTTCCCTCCTCTGGCTGGTACCAAGAAGCCGGTACAAGCAGACCCTGCGCTAGCAGTGAAGAGCTCTAAGCCCGGAACTAGTGCAGCCAAAAGCTGGCCTGTTGAGGCCCAAGGTTCAACAGTGCAGAGCCCTAGGGCTGGTGTGAGTGTGACCCAAAGCAGGCCCATAGAAGCCCCTGCCTCCACAGCAAAGAATCCTAAACCAAGCGCGAGTGCCGCTCAACGCAGGTACGTACATCATTTCTTTCCATTTCATGAGGCTCATGTTCAATGAACATGCATAACATTGTCAATGGAATTTTTGCAGACCTGAAGAAGAGTCTTACCAATTGAAGGATGACGCTCACTTTCCTCCTCTCCAAGATGGGTCGACCCGCTACGACGCTGACTTCCCTCCTCTCCGAGATGCGACCCGCTGACACTCTCAGGACTTCGCCATAGAGTTGAGATGACAACTAATCTTACTGGTTGAGGGACACTGTGCTCGAGTAGAGCAAGATTTTCGTCCGGCGGCATAAACAGTTTGGATCCATCGATGCTATGCAAATGAATAGCATGTTTCTGTCTGTTGTAAAAAAACTCTAATAATTTCCTCATTTTTCTTATCTGTAGTCGTTAAATCGTAGAAGAGGGGGGCTGTAGTGCAACTGTACAAGCACTAGTTTGCACCCTCTGTAGCTTACATAACCCAAAAAAAATAGAAAAATAGAAAATGCTAAAAAAATCTTACTATTTGTAGTTCAGTCTTTTAGCTTTTATTTAAAAAAGAAGGTGGGATCAATGCCCCTCCTTTCTCCCTGTGTTGCTGTGTGGTTTCACTTTGTATGATCATGATATATATGCTGCATGTGTACTGTGGCAGCAACACTACCCCTGTTTATGAATTGCAGCAGTACTACAGTCTACAGATGGCTCGGCTTCCCGATGATGGCTCAGGTGTGATGTTTTGAGCGGCAAGTGAAGTTGCAGAGTATGAGAAATACATCTACATTGATGGCTTGTTCCTTATGGTGTCCCCTGACTCTGTTCAGCATGCTGTTCAAAATGACAAGGTACAAATTTTATAACAGCGGAAGTTCCCTCTGAAGTGGTCACTAGTATTAAATTGGCCATGCTGTTTCCAGATTTTATTGATGAACCTCTCTGACTCTGCTCCATTTATCTGTGACTTTTCCATGACGCCCAAGAGAAGATTCTTCTGTAAGTTATGTTCCGCTGTGATGCTTGCATAAACGGTGTCCACTCTTGTCAAGATTCCAATTTCTACCACATGTCCACATGCTAATCTTTCAGACTGTTAAAACTTGGTGGTTCATGAGATTTGGTTCATTTGCTTGAGAAATGTTTTCTTTGTACTACCACTTTAGGTATGTGGAGTTGTGGACTACATCTTTGGATAATGTAGGCAGGCAAGGATCTTCTTTAAAGTCCGTAGGTGGGAGGTAATTACTCCTTCGCCCTACAATATTCTTCCTATGGTTATTGTTGCGCTGCTCACAAGTTACATTTGTAAATTTGTAGATTGATCTCACACTGCCTCACAAAAGACGATTTCTGTGATTACTCAAGGTGATCCAGTAGCTGTGGCTGAGGATGGGAAGGTATATGTTCTCTTCAGTTGGATTATAAGCTGACCTTTTTAATCATATGCATATTAGTCAATGAAACCTTCTGGTATAGTGGTATGAAACTGCTTTTTCGAAAGTATCTCTACATTTTTGATCCGTTTTGTCCAATCATAGGCTGTAGGACACATAGGAATATTGTATCTTTGTAGGGCAGCTAATTCTTTCCTTCGACAATTTAGCTCAGTCAGTTTACGTGAAGACAATATGCTGAACCTAAATATTTATTATGCCATGAATAGGTGAAAGCATTCCCTGTGATCCTATTGCCCAAGGAGAAGCTTGTGGACACCAATGGTGCAGGTACGATTTTCTTTTGTGTTATGACTTATGATTTATGAGTTTGGTTTCTTTGCGTTAAGATTTTGTTGTAGTCCCTGACTCCCTACCATCCGCTTCTTATTAGGTGATGCTTTTGTTGCGTAAAGGCTGGTTGCCAAGCAGCAAATGTTAACCCTGAGAAACCTGACCTCAACTTGAACAAACTCATAAAGCAACACTGCTGAAGTCAGGTGTCTAGCTTGCAGCCAAGGAGACGAGAGAAGCAGCAAGAGCAGCTGAGATCAAAGCCCTATGTAGTACTATTTGGCAGTGAATCCTCGGCAGGAGGTCTCCAGGGCACAGATGGATTGAAACTTTCAGTGGAAGAGTACTTCGAACTTGCTTCGAAAGCTAGAGGAACGAAAAACGCAGCTGCCATGATTAATGTTCACGAAGGCAACCAATGGAAGCCGGAGGATTTGTTTCTAGGTTCTGTGAGGTTCTGATATCTCTGTAGATGTGGCCAATCTAGCATCTGCAGTATCATGCATGTGTTCTAGTATGAAAATGCATGGAAGACAACAATTGAGTTTGCTTTTGTATCATGAACCCTGTACCTTGTACCCTGTGGGCATATGAAACACATCGGTTCAGTTAGCTTCTGTACCCTGTACCCTTGTGCCATGGTTCAGTTAGCATTCTTTTGTACCCAGTTTTTGTTGAAAGTTTGAAACTGATTCGTTTTGTCAAAGTATTTGACCTTCGACACGATATCCAAAACACTGGCACCTCCTACTTTACCGCTTTATTTGCGCGTACGTCTGAACACCCGATCTGCACCACATATACGGCCGGCCGCGTATTCGTTCCAAGGACCAAAAACTGACCCGATCGATCAGCCACGCCCACGCATATACCCTATCTAGATCCATAGCTATCATCGTGGTCGACGATGGCCGCCGAAGACCGTCTCTCGGCCCTCCCCGACGATGCGCTCCAGCACATCTTATCCTTCGCGCCGGCCAGGGAGGCCGCTGCCAGCTGCATCCTATCGCGCCGATGGCGTCCGCTGTGGCGCCGCACGGGCATCCTCAACCTCGACAGTACGCCCTACTTCTCCTCTGAAGATGCAGAAGCCGGCTTCGACGTCTTTTTCTGCCACGCTACGGCCGCCCTCTCCGTCTTCCGCGGCCTCAGGAAGCTCACTCTCTTCCTATCGGAAGGCGCCTATCGCAGCCTCGACATCTCTTACTACGACCACGAACCGGAAGACGACGTCCGGGTCGCGGGCCACCTCGCCAACCCCGCAGCGGCAGGACTGGAAGAGCTCCGCATCCGCTGCGAGTACCATGACTACTTGCGTAAGATGTACGACCCGCCTCTGGCCACCCTGCCGTGCGGCGCCACGATCCGGGTGCTGGACCTCCGATGCTGCAACATTGAGCTGCCGTCGGCGCGCCTGGCTTTCCCGCGTCTCACGGATCTGACGATGATCCGCTGCTGCCTCCTCGAGGGGCATCTCCAGGCCATGGTCGACGCCGCCCCGGTCCTCACCAGTTTGACGCTGGTGAACCTCGTCGAAGAGGCGCCGCCGGAGCCACCTGGTTCCGCCGACGCCGAGAACGAGCCCTACAGGCACATATCATACCTTTTCTGTATGCGTCTCCGCCTACGCAGCCCGACGGTCACCACCATGGTGCTCGAGACCTATGCGGGTGCAGACAAGCTCGAGGATTCCGCCATCACGGGCATGGAGCTCGACATGCCCAGCCTGCGCACCTTCTGCTACAAGGGAGTCCCCCTCAAATTACGCTGGCATCACCGGCGCCGGGGTTGGCACGAGTCGACATCGATGCCACCCGCAAGGCCGCAAGTACTACTATAGCAGGTACGAGCCCGCGTCGCGCATGCTCCCGAGCTTCTCCAGCACGAGGGTCCTGAAGCTGCGCCTCGACTGCATCGAAGACATTATCGCGGCCGAGAAGGAGCATGGCAAGGTTATCCTGCTGCCCACGTTCCCAAACCTCAAGCTCCTCGAATTAGACGGGAAATACGAGCACGGGAACAGAAACACGGTGGCGGCAGTGGCGAGCCTGCTCCGGTCCAGCCCGGTTCTGTCCGAGCTCCGCCTCAGGTTAGACATGCAGGACGACTACTTCCTCAATCGCAACAACGTCAGGGCTCCGGCCACCTTCGGCGAATCCAAGGACCGGTTCAAGAACCTCGAGTCGATGCCATCTGCGCGCCGCGGTGATGTGGAGCTCCATGGGATCTCGGAGCTTCCGACGGGCTTAACCAGCGACAACGCGTTCACCTGCCTAGAGACGAGCCTGCGGAAGGTAACGCTGGTGTACAAAGCCAATGAGGCCAACTGCTTCCAGGTGCAGCTCGCCAAGTTCTTCGTGGAGAACGCCAAGGTACTCGAGGAGATGCACGTCTACGACGGGAGCCAGTTCTGGAAATTTGGATTTCGGTTTAGGAAATTTACCGGTCCAGAACGAAATGGCCGAAATTCGTGAATTTCGGTCTGATCTCGGACGAAAAGTAGGAACTTAAATTTGAATCTTAGAACAAAAATTGACAAAAAAAAGGACCAAAATTGGATTTTCGTGCAAATTTCGACCAAAATTCAAACATTGGAATATTTTAAATAAAATTCCCTAAAATATAGAAGATTTCGTCCGATAAATCATCTTACTGGTCCTGGACGAAATTGCCGAAATCCAAATCCCTACTTCTGGCTGGACCACCTTTGCCACAAGCTCGGGAGATGGAGAGCAGATGCCTTCAAGAGAAGGAACCTGCCTGACACCGCCGGCTTTCGGGTGTACCAGCTATAGCTTACACTGCGGTAGATTCCGACGAATCGCGGTCAGATAAAATATGTTTAGACCGACAAGTTTTCTTTGAGAAAACATCCCACATGTTCGTTTCTCTTAGAAATGCTACCACACAACACCGCCTTCTCATTAATTAAATTCAAAACAAGTAAGCTTACCAACATTTACAAGATTTGATCGATTAGAACTATGCGGATAAAACTCAATGTAGCGATTCCACACCTAGTTGGATGTCCCCGAACGGACCTTTCGTTCCGGATCCGATGAAAATGATTTATGAGTTTCTAGTATTGCTATGCATTATTTTTCTTTTGTTTTTTCTACATATTTTTGTTCCAATTCCAATCCTAGTTGGATGTAATCAAACTATCGGGGACATTCATTCCGGATCCGACGGTTGATGTTGTTGTTTGCAAAACAGACCCTGCACTTAAAACATATCGGTTCAATTAGCACTTGGAGGAAAAAATCTTGTTATTGCAAACAAAATCTTGTTAATACATGTATCTAAATTTATTAATCCATGATCAAACTATTTGATTATTATTAAAAAAATAAAAAAATCTTGGTTATGCATTGATCCAAAATAATTCTTGTTAATGCATGATTTGAAATTTGATGGATAATGCAAGTTAATAACAAATGACGAATTTTGATGAGCGGTTTCAAGAAGATAATTGTATAAAGTATTTACAAATTTTGTAAATTTTCTAGAGACAAATCATATATCAACTTTAATGGTTTTCTACTGATTACACAAATATAATTGCATATATTGTCAAAAATGTTGTGATGCAATTGTATTTATTTCCAACAAGATTCCTTGAATGTTCAATGGATTTAAGAAACCTTACATGAGATTTCAAATATCTTGACAAAAAATTCATAAATAAATTCCGTCATGTTTCGGTGGAAGAGTAGTTCGAGCTTACTTTGAAAACTCAAGGAACAAAATCGCAGCTTCTATGGTTCATGCTGACGGAGTGAACCAACTAAATGAAATTGTATTTGTTTTAGGTCCTATGGAATCCTGATGTCTCTGTCGATGTGGCCAGGCTAGAATCTGCAATATCATGTGCTCTATGAAAACTGAAGACGACAATTCAGTTAGGCTTTTATTCGCAAAAAAAAGTTACTTTGTATCATGAACCCTGTGGGCATTTGAAACACATCGCCATATCGGTTCAGTTAGCCTTGATGTATTCTGATGTCTTTGGGTAAAACCCTCCTTAGGGCTTGTTTGGCTGTTCGGGTTAAATATTTCAGAAAAAATAATCCCGCCAGGAATCTAAAGAAACCAGGTGTAAAACACCGGGATTCTATTCCCAATCTCCGGACTAGAGGAAAATTTCTCCCCGAAAAAAGGGCGGGCTCCCCTGGGATTGCAGTTACCAAACAAGCAATTAGTCCTTACTCTACTGTGCCTGGACGCTGGACTGAGCGTTGCCCCAAGTTGTTCGGTGTTTAAAACTGATCGTGGATGCCGGTTCTGATGATCGTGGCGGCCGTGTATTCCCCTTGCTGTTGGGTGGTCTATTTGCGAATCAAGTCAACCGAGTCTAGACGGCGTCTAACGCGGCGTCGTATTCGATTCGATCGGAATAGCATGATCGCATCAACCTAGATCGATCCACATACATACATAGACCTAGACCGGGCGTTCGCGCCGATCGTGGCGATCGATCCATGGCCGCCGCCGACCGTCTCTCCGCCCTCCCAGACGACGCGCTCCAGCGCGTCCTGTCCTTCGCGCCGGCGAGGGAGGCCGCGGCCAGCGCCGTCCTCTCGCGCCGATGGCGCACGCTGTGGAGCCGGACGAGCGCCGTCAACCTCGACAGCAGGCCCTACACCAAAGCGCAGCCCGACCGCGGCTGGCGCTACTCTCCGACGTTCCACGCCTTCTACCGCGACGCCCAGGCCGCCCTCGCTGCCCGACGCCCGGCGGCGCCGGCATGGGCCTGAAGAGGCTCGCGCTCTTCCTGGAGAGAAACGCGTGTCGCCGCCTGGCAAGATACAGCCGCAACTACAACTACACTTATATGCACGACGAACCGGAGTCCGGAACCGGCTGAACCGGACCGGAGAGCCGCCGTGGAGGGCCTACTCGCCGACCCCGCCGTGGCACCACTGGAGGAGTTCAGCCTCGCCTTCGAGGATTACGACAGGGAGTACGCCCCTGCGCTGGCCTCCCTCCCGTGCGCCGCCACACTCCGGGTGCTGGAGCTCCGCCGCTGCAACCTCCGTCCGCCCTCGTGCTCGGACGTGGTCTTCCCGAGCCTGACGGATCTGACGCTGGACGGATGCTACTTCTCGGACGGGTATCTCCAGGTCATGGTCGACGCCGCGCCGGCGCTCGCCAGCCTCGCGTTGGTGAACATCAGTCAAAAGTCGCCGCCCGATGCCAAAATACCTTGGCACTCGCCGAAAGACATCAAGTTGCCCATCCGCCTCCACTGCCCGACGGCCACTGCCTTGGTGGTGGTGGTTGACAATTATGTCAGCGAGAAGGAGCTCGCTGATGGCGGCATCGAGCTCGACATGCCAAGCCTTCGCTCCTTCCGATACCGTGGGTACCCCATCAAGCTCTCGCTCACATCGCCTGCGCCGGGCCTCGCACGGGTCGACCTTGATGTGGCTAAGCGGCTTGCCTCCTGTCGCATGAAGTACGAGCCACCGTCGCGCATGCTTACAGACTTCTCCAGCACGAGGGCACTGAAGCTGCGCCTAAACAACATTGAGGAACTCATCATCGACGATGACAACAAAGACTGCGGGGTCGCCCTGCCCACGTTCCCCAACCTCGAGCTCCTTGATATAGACGCAGAATACCAGGAGCACAAGTACAACAACACGGCGGTGGCAACGGCGGTGCTGCTCCGCTCCTGCCCTGCGATGTCCGAGCTCCGACTCAGGCTAGGCATGCAGTCGCAGTCGCAGGAGGACGACTACTACCTCGAACGCAAGTACGGAGGCCCCTACGGCGTGTCCGTGGAACGGTTTGAGAGGCTCGTGGCCATGTCCCTTCAGCAACGCGCTGCCATGCAGCTCGACGGGGTCTCGGAGCTTCCCGACGTCGTAACCAACAACTGCACGTTCAGATTCCTGCAGAAGAGCCTGAGGAAGGTGACGCTGCAGTTCAAGACCAATGAGGTCAACTGCTTCCAGGTCCAGCTCGCCAAGTTCCTCGTGGAGAACGCCATGGGTCTCGAGGAGATGCACGTTGACGACGGGAGCCAGTTTTTGCCGGATCACCTCTTCGACAAGGTCGAGAGATGGCGAGCAGAAGCGTTCCGGAAGAGGGACTTGCAGCCGGACACTGCCGCTTGCTTCCGGGTGTACCAACTTGATTGACATTAGATTTTTGGGGAATATTACCGATCCACATAGGCTGATAGCTTGCCTTGATCATAATATATCCTTGATTAATAATGAAAAAGTTTCAAAAAATTACACAACTTTTTTTTCCGTTTGGCACATCGTGTCATTTGACACGTGGGCACCAGACATGGTAGTAAGTAGTAACACAAGGGTGTGCCATTTTTTGTGAAAGAAAAACAAAAGTGGGTGTTCTTGTGCCAAATTTCTCTGTCAAAATAAAATTTCTTACTCTTCGTAAAGCTAATCATGGAAGTCTCAAAAAGGCAACAAATCGACTTCTTTATATGCATACATATACATACACGATTGTACTTGCATGATACGTTCCCCCCGGTTGTTATTAATCTCGAAGCGACCCCAAAAGAGGGGCCCAACCCGGGAACAAAGTTTTACACGAGAAAGTTACATGGGGGTAGGGGTGAGAGGTACATCAAGGACCGGTACAAGAGCCGGCAATAAGAACAGCATACAACAAGGGGAGTGAAATCATCTAGCACAAAGTCTAACGTAAGAACTAAGAGTGTTGATGGCGGCTCGTCTGGCCTCCGGGTAGCGATGTCCCCAGAGGTCGATGTCTTCGAGGTGCGGCCAAGAATCTGCGGGAAGCGAGGACCGTGGTGTTGAAAGTAGCATCGTTCCGCGCCTTCCAAAGGCTCCAAAGGAGAGCAACAACACCGAGACGCCAAACAGTTAGCGTGAGGGAAAGAAAAAAACAAGTGGCCCACACACATTCTCGTCCCTTTAGGCTTTATACCGATCTTTTATAATAACTGAATAGGAGCGCCCCACCTTTTTTTGTTGCGTTTTGGTGAAGCCACGTCACCACCAAGCCTTTAGATTTATCTTTCATTCATCTTCTTAAAAAAATGAAGAAAAAAATGAAAGTCTACCAGGACTAGCGCTTGGTGATAATGATATAGTAGAAATCCACCTTTATGAGAATTCCGAACCAATGGTTTGCCACTGCGCCCCCAAACCAGTAGGCCACTGCCTGGTTCTATCATTCATCTTCTTCACAATGAGCTTCGCCTCTTTTTCGTCGAATGCAACATGGCATAGCCTAGAAAGGGTATCATGGGGTCAACCTCTTCTAGCTAAGGAGTCGGTATCAAGATGTTGTTGTGGAGAACAAGCCATGTGAAACTTCAACATGTGGACGTGGCTTACCTTCTAAATCTTCTCCGGACAAAAGGATGAAATGAAACAAATGCCAGCCAGGGAAGGACACAATGGTTACACAGAATTTAGATATTTACACTTGAATGTCGTACTGGTACAAAAAAAATGGAATTTCATTTTTGGAAAAACAAATTATGTTATGTGTGAGGATTATTGAAGGACTCAAGGATAACCAAAAGTGCCAAAGCACGTCGTTCTTAGAATTTGTGAAGAACCTAGCATCATTACCAAAAAGAGAATTCGGAATCTCGAGGAATATCTAACAAATTGTTTGACATGACGATGACCGTCTTAATGCCATGGACATGGTCAATGGTCTAAGGTCACACATATCATAGAATGGAATGCTAGGATTTCCATTAGACATGAGATGAAGAGGTGCAAACCACACATATCCAGTTTCCCTAACGTCAAACACATCAAAAGGTCCAATTACGTAGCGTAGAACATTCAATGTTCTATTATTTTGTCGATTTGAAACTTTCATTTATGTCCATAATCTAGATATAAGATCTTAAGATGGATGGTTCTTACAAGAGGGACGAACATTATCATGATTTTTACTGGAATGTTCCTTGATTAGTTTAACTATATTAGGCTAACCTTGTCCACTTGATATTGGTTCCCAGTTTATTGTATGCGATAAATTCTACACCCTAAATTTGTTGGAAGCCTAGCTAGGCCGGTGTTCAAAACCTGCAGGCCTGACACCATACCTAGATGTTTATTGCTAAATTGTATCTCTAAATTTCTTGCTGAGACTCTACAGCAAGACTGTAATCAAATCATTGATCAATAAAGCTCACTGAATGGGAAAAAAAGCTGCAATGCTTGCCTTGACCGCAGCTCCGAACGAAGTGAGCTAGCCCAGATTAACCGACTCCACCTATAATCCAGGATTATGCACGCATCTAATGCGGCCGCGTATTCGTTCCAAAACCCAAACCGACTCCACATAGATGTACATATCGTACTCCTCCAGTCCTACCTGCACACATACATCTGGACGCAGCGTCTACGCCGAACGATCCATGGCCGCCGCCGCCGACCGTCTTTCGGCGCTCCCCGACGATGCGCTCCAACGCGTCCTCTCCTTCGCGCCGGCGAGGGAGGCCGCGGCCAGCGCCATCCTCTCGCGCCGATGGCGTACGCTGTGGAGCCGGACGAGCACCCTCAACCTCGACAGCAGGTCCTACACTGAAGCGCAGCACGTCCGGAGGTGCTACCCTGCGACGTTCCACGGCTTCTTCCGCAACGCACAGCAGGCTGTCCTCGCCCGACGCGGCGGCGGCACGCACCTGAAGAGGCTCGCCCTCTTTGTGGAGACGGCGGCCTACCGCCGCCCCGAAAACAGTGGGTACTCCAAGAGGACGCGTGGCGCCGCCGAACCGGAACTGGACGGGACGGTCGCCGTCGCGGGACTACTCACCGACCCCGCCCTGGCACGACTGGAGGAGCTCAGAATCGCCAATGATCACGAAAGAGAGTACACCGCTCCGCTGGCCTCCCTCCCGTGCGGCGCCACGCTCCGGGTGCTGGAGCTCCGCCGCTGCAGCATCCAACAACCGTCGTGCTCGGGCCTGGCCTTCCCGAGCCTGGCGGATCTCACGCTGGAGCACTGTTATTTCTCGGAGGGGTATCTCCAGGTCCTGGTCGACGCCGCGCCGGCGCTCACCAGGCTGGCGTTGCTGAACATCAGCCAGAGGTCGACGGAGCCTGGCAAAACTCCCTACCACGAGCCGAAATACCCCCTCCGGCATCGCTGCAAGACGGCCACCGACTTGGTGGTGGTTGAGAACAATCTCAGCGTGAAGGATCTCGAGGCGTGCGCCGCCGATGGCGGCAGCGGCATCGAACTCGACATGCCGAGCCTTCGCTCCTTCCGCTACCTCGGGTATCCCATCATGCTCTCACTGACATCGCCGGCGCCAGGGCTCGCCCGGGTCGACCTCGATGTGACTCAGCGCCATCAGCTCGCCTCCTATGGCTTGAAGTACGAGCCGCCATCGCGCATGCTCACAGGCTTCGCCAGCACCAGAGCGATGAAGCTGCACCTAAACTCCATGGAGGACCTCATTGTCGGCGACGAGCCTTAACCAACAACTGCGCCTTCAGATGCCTACAGAAAAGTCTGAGGAAGGTGACGCTGCAGTTCAAGGCCAAAGAGGTGAACTGCTTCCAGGTCCAGCTCGCCAAGTTCCTCGTGGAGAACGCCATGCGTCTCGAGGAGATGCACATTGACGACGGGAGTCAGTTTTTGCTGGATCATCTCTTGGACAGGTCGAGAGATGGCGAGCAGATGCGTTCCGGAGGAGGGACCTGCAGCCTGACACCGCCGCTGGTTTCCGGGTGTACCAACTCCATCCTTCATGATATGTTTGAGATTGACAATTGACACAAGTTATTTGGGGATTATCACCAACATAGTGTCATGGACCTCTACTCAGGATCACACCACGAGTCTAGTACAGAGTAGTTTCTCTAGGATTTGAGGTGACTGGATACAGATTGCGTCTCGCGATCGAAGAACTGCTCGCAGGTAGGAAAGAAGAAGGGAAAAGTAAAGCTGTTGCCTCACGGCAATAATAGGATTCTTCTTCGATGCCGTTTCCCCGTCTTGCTTCTTATCCTTCGCTGCCAACCACCTCAGCACAGCTGGTCTTTTTTTTTTTTGCGGAATAGCACAGCTGGTCATGCGGGTCCCACTCGTCAGCTTGTGCTTGTCTCGGATCAGCTGCCGTGTCGCTGCCCTCCGTTGCGTCTTCAGTGCACGATGTAATAGTGTGGTCGTGACACATAGGCTGATAGGTAGCCTCAATCATGGTTTTGGTTACCGGTCGGGAAATCCGGTTACCGGTCGGTAACCGGACATGCCGAGCGCCCTCGGAAAATCGTCATACCGGACAAAAAATACGAAATTTTGAATTTTAACGAAAACTTTCGGTTAATGGTTAAACTGGGAACAAAAAAAAATTAATTTTCGAATTTCGGATTTCAAATTCGTCCGGTAACCGTCGGGATTTTCTGATAACTGCAGTAACTGAAAATCCCGACCACCCTCGGATTTTTTTTTCTACCAGTAACCAAAACCTTGGTCTCAATCATAGCATTTCCTTGAGTAATAATGAAAAGTTCGATAAAATGGCACAAATTTTTGTTGGAACTTTGACACTATGTGTCATTTGACACGTGCGCGCGGTGGCCACCACACATGGTAGTGGGACACAAGGGTGTGCCACTTTGTCAAAGAAAAAAAGAAAAGCGTGTCGTTTTGTCAAATTTCTCTGCCAAATGAAATTTCTTACTTATTCATAAAGGTAAATAACTAATGCTTCTCAACTATAATGCAATGGCAGAACTCTTGCCGGTTCCTCGTAAAAAAAAAACTAATGCTTCATAACGGAAACGAACCCTTCTTCCTTCTTCTTTACGACAAATTTGGATAGCCCTCTCTGGAATATGAAGATGACCCAAATTGGAGCTCGGACTCAACACTCACAGCAAAGTTCGGATGAACTTGTTTTAGTGTTAGACTATACCGTGTTGGACTCCAACTAGAGTTGTAATCCTATTAGGTTTAGGTTTAGTCCAAGTCGGTTGCTCCTTGTAATATATAAACCCATGTCCCCGGTTGTATAAAATCAATCAAGTATTTCGATTCATACAATCTTACATGGTATTAGATTATCGATCCTAGGGCATGGCTCCGCCGCCCAAACCACCACCACCGCCGCCGCCCGGCTACTTCGATCGCCGGGCCGCCAACATCGCCAAAACCGCGCAGCGGCAGAAGCATCTACCTCCACCCAAAATTCCCTTGCTCCTTTCCTCAATCCTCCACCTACCCCTCTCCTTGTCGCACCAATGTCGCTCGCCGACACCATGGCCGATGTTAGCCCCTTCATCCCCATCGTGCTTGATCTTGCCGCCCACAACTATTATCATTGGCGTCACCTGTTTGATCTCCACCTCGGTCGATGCAACCTCCGATCTCATGTTGTCGCCACCAGTACCCACGATGGGATGATCCCCAATGGGTGAAGGACGATCTCGCCATTGTCCAGTGGTTTTACACCCGCATCTCCACCGAGATCTTCAACATGCTCGACCACGACGGCGCCACCGCTGCCGCCATCTGGGGCTCCCTCCGTCAACTCTTTCAGAGCAACTGCGACGCTCGAAAAAATGCGCTCCACACCGAGCTTCGCAACATGACCCAAGGTGATGCCCCGGTGAACCTCTTCTGTCAGCGCGTCAAGTCCATCGGTGACGAACTTCGAGAACTCGGCGACCCCGTCAGCGATTCGCAACTCATCATCGTCATCAGCCTCAGCGAGGAGTTCGATAAACAGGCCTCCTTCATCCCCATGATGCGGCCTCCTCACACCTTCGCCGAGGTACGCTCTATGCTGCAGCTCGCCGTGGAGACACACGCCCACAAGGAGTCTCGTCCCAGTGCGTTCCACGCCGCCCCACGGCCGCCCCCGCCGTCATTAGCTCCATCGACTCCTGCTGCAGTGCCGCCCGTGCCGGCTCCTCCCTTGCTGCCCACGCCTAGGACACAACCTCCTCCAGGATGGCGCCCCAGCCCAACTACAAAGGCAAGAACCCGATGTACCGTCCGCCTCGGTCTTCACCGGCGCCACCACCAGCTGCTGCACCTGCGGCTCCACCACCACCATCGGCTCCTCCCATGTCCCCGAGCTGGAATCCTCCACATGATCCATGGACGGGGATGGTCCAGGCGTGGCTCATGCCATGGGCTGCCCCCTCGCCAATCGGTGCTCCGCCCGCCTACTCCGGCTCTGGATGCCGGGCATGCGTCCACACACCGGTGCGCCCGAGCTTCTTGGATCGCGTGCTCCCGCGCACGCATATACTGCTGCTCCGGCCTACTACCCATATGGCATCCCCACCATTGGCGATGGCTCGTACTCGTCGTACCAGATGATGGCTCCAATGCCCCTGCAGCCGATGCCGCCTCAACCTTCTGCACCGACACCTGCCTGGGACCAAGCCGCCTTCCTGCAGGCCATGAACCACTTTGCTGCTCAAGGAAACTCAGGTACGGATTGGATTTTTGATTTTGGTGCTTCTAGTCATATGTCCTCTTCGAGTAATATGATGTCTTCCTTTACTACTTCCCCTTTTTCCTCCATTACCCTCGGTGATGGTTCATCCATACCTATTCATTGTGTTGGCCAAACTACGATTTCCACCCACACTACACCACTTGTTCTTAGAGATGTTTCTTGTTGCACCCAATCTAATCAAAAATCTAATATCTTTTAGAAAATTCACTTCCGATAACCTAGTCTCTGTCGAATTTGATCCTTTTGGTTTATCTGAGAAGGACTTCCAGACTAAAGCGGAGATCGCGCGTTTCACCTCCGGTGACCTTTATTCTCTCAATGGAGTACCTGCTGCTGCCCAACCCTCATCTATGGTGGCCTCCGTCGACCTTTGGCATCAACGTCTCGACCACCCGCATGCTGCCACTTTATCGTCTCTCCTTAGTGATTGCTATCCCTTGTAACCGTGTTAGTCATGATGCCTCAGCTTGTGAGTCCTGTCAATTAGGAAACATGTTCGCCTTCCTTTTAGTCCCTCGAATTCTAGCAGTACTTTCCCTTTCGAATTAATACATTGTGATATTTGGACCTCTCCCCATATCGTGTTTCCGGTTTTAAGTACTACTTGTTTTGTTAGATGACTATACACATTTTTTTGGACTTTTCCACTTCGTAATAAATCAGATGTACACACTATCTTTCTAAATTTTCAAACGATTGTTGCCACACATTTCTTTCTCCCAATTCGTTTCATTCAATGTGATAAAGGCCGTGAATTTGAACTTTAAAAAATCGAAACTCTTTCTCAAATGGCATACTCCTCCGTTTTTCTGTCCTATACTTCCCCACAAAATGGCAAAGCCGAGCGATCCCTACGTTCCCTTAATGACATCATTCGTACTCTTTTAATTCACGCATCCATGCCAGCAAAATATTGGGCTGAAGCTTTACGTACGGCTACTTACTTGATAAATATTCAACCAACCAAAGCACGACCTAAAACTACACCCTATTTCTCTCTCTTTTTTTGTCACCCTAATTACCCTGATCTTCGTGTTTTTGGTTGTCTTTGTTTTCCCAACTCCTATGCCACTTCTCCAAACAAATTAGCTCCCCGGTCCATTGCTTGTGTCTTCCTTGGTTACTCAGATGAGCATAAAGGATATCGATGCCTCGACTTGCTTTCGGGCCGTGTCCACATCTCTCGCCATGTCACGTTTATCGAAACAATCTTTCCCTTTGCCACGCGTACACCTTCCACTGATTCCACCATACAATCCCCATCCCCTTCCGCGAGTCGCACTCTCCCTAACCTCCTATACCCTGCCGTGACAACATTTTCCCGAGTGTTTCTGCCACGGCACACCAGGATTCCTCCCCACCTCCTAGTCCCACCGCGGCACATTTTTCGCCCAGTTTTGTTGCCGCTACCGCACCACCATCTCCCATCTCTGCCGAGCCCAGTCCTGCCACGTCCCCGCAACCCACCCAAAACCCTGCCACGGCAAACACCTCTCCTCCCGACGCAACCCCTTCCTCTCCAGTGTCTGCATTATCCGTTGCGCCAGACTCTAAAAACCCTGCACCCATCCTACCTCCTCGTGCGGTTCCAACCGCAGTTCCTCTTAATGATCACTCCATCGTACCCGCGCTAAGACAGGATTTCGTCAGCCATGAGACATTCTCAATCTCAACTCCACTCCATCTATTTCTCCTATTCCCTCTTCCTATAAAGCCGCTCTTCTTGATTCAAATTGGGTTGCCGCTATGAAAGATGAATACACTGCTCTAATTCAAAACAACACATGGCAACTTGTTCCCCGTCCGTCTGGAGCAAATGTCGTCTCCGGTAAATGGGTTTTTCGTCAAAAATTTCACTCTGATGGCACTCTCTCCCGATATAAAGCTCGTTGGGTCTGTCGTGGCTATTCTCAACAGCACGGGATTGATTACGATGAAACCTTTTCTCCTGTTGTCAAACCTAGTACCATCCGCACTGTTCTTAGCATTGTCGTCTCCTCTACGTGGCCTATTCATCAACTTGACGTAAAAAATGCTTTTCTCAATGGTTCTCTCAAGGAAACAGTATACTCAACAGCCACAAGGTTTTGTGGATTCTTCCTCTCCTAATCACATTTGTCTTCTCAAAAAGTCTCTCTATGGTTTAAAACAAGCTCCTCGTGCCTGGTTCCAACGTTTCTCCACTTTTATTCAAACTCTTGGTTTTCTGCCTTCCTTGTCTGATTCATCTCTCTCTGTCTATCACAACAATTCTCAAACCGCTTACTTACTTCTATACGTTGACGACATAATTCTTACTGCATCTTCTCAACCTTTTCTTGACCACATTATCTCCCTTCTTAGCGCTGAATTTTCAATGACTGGCCTAGGATTACTTCATCATTTTCTGGGCATTGCCGTTACACGTGATTCAAATGGTTTGTTTCTCTCCCAACGCCAATACATTCTAGATCTTCTCTCACGTGTCGGTATGCTTGATTGCCAGCCCTCCCGAACTCCTGTAGACACCAATTCCAAAATTTCCGCTGACGGTGAACCTTATTCAGATACAACTCTCTACCGTAGCATTACTGGCGCTCTCCAATATCTCACCATCACGCGTCCAGAGATTTCTTATGCCGTTCAGCAAGCCTATCTCTATATGCATGATCCTCACATTCCTCACTTCAATCATGTCAAACGTGTCCTTCGATATCTCAGAGGTACTCTAGATCATTGTCTTCACATTAATCCTTCTTCACCCACCTCTTTGACAGCATATTCCGACGCGGACTGGGCTGGTTGCCCAGACACTCATCGATCCACTTCTGGATACTGTGTTTTTCTATGTAACAATTTGATTTCATGGTCTTCTAAAAGGCAGGTCACCGTCCTCGTTCTCTCGTTCGTCTGCGGAAGCTGAGTATCGTGCTGTTGCGCACGCTGTTGCTGAGACAGTTTGGTTACGCCAACTTTTATCGGAGCTCCATCGACCCATACAGCAGGCTACCATTGTATATTGTGACAACATTTCAGCGGTCTACATGTCCAGTAATAACACCGTCGCACCAAGCACATCGAGATAGACATCCACTTTGTTCGAGAGAAGTTTGCGCTTGGCCAAGTTCGAGTTCTTCATGTGCCTACTACTGCTCAGTTTGTCGACATCTTCACCAAGGGACTTGCTACTGCTCCATTTACAGATATATGATACGATTCAGTCTCAACATTGTTGAACCCCACGTTAACACTGCGGGGGGATGTTAGACTATACCGTGTTGGACTCCAACTAGAGTTGCAATCCTATTAGGTTTAGGGTTTAGTCCAAGTCCGTTGCTCCTTGTAATATATAAACCCATGTACCCGGTTGTATCAAATCAATCAAGTATTTCGATTCATACAATCTTACATTTAGCAACGAATGTTTGCTTGCATCAAACCGCCCTCAAGATGTCTTGAAGCACATTTTTTTTCATACGACTTCAACATTGAAGACGAGTTCCACTATTTTTGTGTTGAAGCACAAATAGATGACTAGTCTACCTTGATGGATCTTGATTGAAACAAACCATTACATCGGATACCTCAAGCCAGTTCATCTATAGTTGAGCGAGCACATGGCGAAAAATGATGGGGTCAAGCTTTCATGAGCACATTGCAGATATTCTTTTCAAGTCGGGCATTCAATCGAAGCTACACGGAGATACAAGCACTCTAGGAACAAGAAAATTCAAATCGATGCATGCAAGCCCACTTTCATAAAAAAAATATAAAAAAATTAAGGAGACCATATTTTTTGTAGGGAATAAAGAGAGCACTGTTTTTTAGGGCCGTCCAGTTCAAAACCGACATTGGCCTCGTTTGTCATATCAGAGCCCAACAACGATAATCCTTGTAACGTACAGTAAACTAACTATAAATCGCAAACCTAGATCGTGCATATATTGTACTGCAGCCACGCGGATCCGTCTAGTCGATCGCATCGCATTCGCATCATGGCCGCCGCCGCCGACACCATGACCGTCCTCAACCTCGACACCAGGCCCTACTCCCAGCGCACTAGCGGCTACTACAGTACGAGTCCAACGTTTGACGACTTCTACCGCGACGCCGAGGCTGCACTCGCCGCCTTCCGACCGCGCGGCGGCAAGCACCTTGACAGGCTCACGCTCTTCCTGGCGGCAGGCGCCTACCGCCTCCCCGACCGCGATTACAAAGTGTCTCGCGGCGAAGCCGACCCGGAAGACGACGGAAGGGTCGCCGGCCTCCTCACCGGGCCAGCCGCGTCCCGGCTGAAAGAGCTCATCATCACCTGCGAGATTAATCACTGGGAAAGACAGTACTTCCCGCCGCTGGCTTCGCTGCCGTGCGCTGCGAGGCTCCGGATGCTTGAGCTCAGCTACTGCTACCTCGAGCGCCCGTCCACTGGAGGCCCGGCTTTCCGGCGCCTGACGGATTTAACGCTGCGCGACTGCACTCTCCTGGAGGGGTATCTACAGGTAGTAGTCGACGCCACGCCGGCTCTCACGAGCCTGACGCTGGTGGACGTCAATTACAAGCCATGGGGTTCCGCTAAAAGGAAAAGGTCTAGCTATATGCAAATGTCGGACTGCTTCGGGCTGCCCCTCCGCCTCCGCAGCCCGACGGTCACCGCCTTGGTCCTCAGGACCTATGTCAACGACAAGGAGCTCCAGACGTCCATCGATGTTGGCATCGAGCTCGACATGCCAAGACTGTGCTCCTTCCGCTACCAGGGATACCCGGTCAAGCTCTCGCTCACATCGCCCGCGCCGGGGCTCGAGCAAGTCGACCTCGACGACACTTGCCGCAAGCACCACGTCGTGCCCGCACCACGCGTGCTCACGAGCTTCTCCAGCACAAGGGTCCTCAAGATGTGCCTCATCAGCGTCAAGGGCATCGTCGCCGACGGGGTCATCCTGCCTATGTTCCCCAACCTCGTGCTCCTTGAACTGGACGGCAAATTTGGGTACAGGAACAGCAAAACCGCAGAGGCGATCTTTGGGCTGCTCCGCTCCTGCCCGGCAATGTCCGAGCTCCGTCTCAGGTTAGACATGAAGTATGACTACTTCTATGAGCACAAGACAAAGGATGCGGTCGGTGGCCCCTTTGCCGAATCCATGGGCCGGTTCGAGAGGCTAGCTTCCATGTCCAATGCACATCGCAATGCCGTGGAGCTCGGCGAGGTATCAGAGATCCCGACGGCCTTGACAACCAACTGCACATTCAGCTGCCTGAAGACGAGCCTGCGGAAGGTGACGCTGCAGTTCAACGCCAAGGAGGTAAACTGCTTCCAGGTGCAGCTCGCTAAGTTCTTGGTGGAGAACGCCATGGTTCTCGAGGAGATGCACATCGAGGACGGGAGCCAGTTCTGGCCGGACCACCTCCGCCACAAGGTGCCGAGATGGAGGGCTGAGTCGTTCCGGAGGAAGAACCTGCCGGAGACAGCCGCCGGCTTTCGAGTGTACCAGCTGGCTGAACCTGTGGTAGATTCCAAGGAACGAACCTGTTAAATCTAAATTTAGGACGGCTTTGACCTGTGTTTCCCTTCAATCATTAATAATTGAAGCTCTGTGTTTCCATTCAATGATTTATAGTCGATTATTGTTGGTCGTAGGCCAATGGCAAACATTTTCCACAAAATTCTGGATATATAACTGATCGAATTTATTTCCAAAACATGCTGATATATACACCGTACATACTACCATTTGGCCACCCTCTAAATTCTACTCTTTATTTTCTTTTTCTCGGTGTTACAACTCGATACAAAACTCAGGACACACCCCATGTATATATGAATGGATCGTCGAAGCAAACTAACCTAGTCGTACTCAGAAACCTTGTCTAACTTGACACGGACACAAAGTCCTAAACCAACTAGTATTATACTACTAGACCTCGTACTCAAAGCAACTCACGATGCATACTTTCCTAATACTAAACCTACTATACGTGACTATACTCACGTATAGGACTATGACTTGAACACTAACTCGCAAACGCATTAGGAAAACTAAACACTATCCAAAACACTAACACAACACTAATTAGGCAAGCATGCTAAAAAATCTGCCGGTGATTTTTTTGAGGAAACATAGCGCTACTTTTCAATCATTAAGAGAAATGGCAGAGCCAGTATGACAAAGAATTAGATGAAAGAAAGAGAAAACAAGCTATAAGCGTTAATGTCTATAGATTACAGTATAGGACACTAATCAGGAGCGATGCCCCCTAAACCAGCCATCCTCCAAGAGAAGTTCGTCCAGAATCTTATCGGTGACTTGATCCGCCGTGGCTGCTTTGCTATCAAAAATACTGGCATTTCGTTTCTTCCATAACATCCACCATGTTAGCATTATCAGAGAGTTTATCACCTTCATAGAGGCTGTCGTAGAGCCATGAAGAGAGTCCAGCCACCATGTTGCCAAGTCATGGGAGGGCAACAGAGTAACAGGGGCATTAAGATGAAGCTTGGTTCGCACCTTGGCCCAGACAGCTTGCGAGAATGAGCAGAAGACAGCGAGATAAGCAGCAATTTCCGCGGTAGCGTGACACAGACTGCAGATTGGATTATGAGGCCAACCTCGTTTCGCTAGGTTATCCGCTGTCAGACACTTCCCGTGCACTATTAACCATGCAAGGAACTTGCACTTTGCCAGGTATCATTAGAAGAAATATGACGTTAATTCGGTACATGAATTAGATATGTGGCATTAATTAGGTTGTGGTATCATGTTAAGAGTGGGAGATGGTAATAAGACAAGCTTTCTGGAGAGATGTTTGGAGCTCGGACTGAAGACTCACAGCAGAGTTAAGATGAACTTGTCTTGGCAACCAATCTTTGCATGCACCAAACTGCCCTGAAGATGTGTTCAAGCACAATTGTTTTTTAGATAAAAGCACAATTGTTTTTCAGACGACTTCAACACTGAAGCCAGGTTCCACTATTTTGTGTTGAAGCACAAATAGATGACTAGTCTACCTCGATGGCTCTTGATGGAAACAAACTATTGCATCGGATACCTCAAGCCAATTCATCTAAAGATGAGCGAGCACATGGTGAAAATGATGGGGTCAAGCTTTCATGAGCACATTGCAGATATATTATTTAAGTCAAGCATTCAATCGAAGCTACACGGAGACATAAAGCACTCGAGGAACAAAAAAAATCAAAACCAATGCATGCAAGCACACTTTCATAAAAAAAATAAAGAGTCCATATTTTTTTAGGTAATAAGGAGATCGAGTCCATTGTTTTTAGACTCATAAAAAGAGTACATTTTTTTAGGGAATAAACGAGTACATATGGTTCTACACCTGTAGGTTGTGTGAGGCCTGAAGACAAACTGGGCCGTCCAGTTCAAAACCGACACTGGCCTCGTT